>CM060202.1:2287160-2312904 GCA_030562195.1 Nipponacmea schrenckii | reverse complement strand
ACTGTCTATTATTTTACATAAATAAGGAAAACACCTTTAAAATATATTTTCTGTTTTAACACAGGTTGAAACTAAAAATTATTTAGGTAAAGTCCAATCCAAGTTCTCATCAATATAAATGTTCACACCAAATTTCATTCCAATCAGATAAAACTATTGCATTTACTAGCTAATTTTCATGTGTTTGGACTAAGTCAAGGGCAATAACAAAAATATAGTTCATAAAAAAGTAACTATCAAACTTGTTCAAGATCTCATCAATATTTCGGAAAAATGCCAGTAACTTTGCTTGTGCTCAATCTACAGACTACAGTTTTGATTGGATTTTAATAATTTTTGATATCTGAGTTCATGTCATCACAAAGAAAATTTGTATTGATTTTGGTGATGATCGCATAATTTTTAGCAGAAATACAGTGTCCGACTTAGCGGAATTTCGCAAAAATGAGAATAGCTGTCTTGTGCTCACTCTACAAACTACAGTTTTGATTGCATTTTAATAAGTACTTTACTAAAGTGACAATTTTGATTCATATTTAGTCTGATTTCATGGTACACCTATGAATTTTTGCCCATTATCTGATAAAACGGAACATGAATTTTTGCCCATTATCTGATAAGCCAGAGGAGGTCGTATCTGCACGCTTTGCGTGCCTATGTTTACTTATAGAAGTGCAATAACTCAAAAACCGTTCGTTGTAAAATTGACAATTTCGAACTTGTTCAAGATCTCATCAATATTAATGATCACAACAAATTTCATTCAAATCCAATGGAAATTGTAATCTCTATCGCGATCACAAGCTAATTTTGACGCGTTTTGACTAAGTCAAGAGCAATAACTCAAAAACTGTTCATCGAAAAATCGCCTATTTCAAACATCACCGAGATCTCATCAATATAAATGATCACAGCAAGCTTCATTCAAATCCGACGAAAACTGTAGACAGGGGTGACGACAATATCGTCAAACCATATTTTTCGTTGATAGTTGTACTCAGACTCCTTTATCAGTCACACAATACCTAATTTCCTTTCGTAATATTATTGAATTTGGAAAACGATGATAGTTTTTAAAGGGATGATACCTTGTTCATAAGAGCTGGACATTTTTTTAACTGGGTGAAACTTCATCCAGAATGTGGAATTTGGGATGAAAATTTAACTTGTTCATGGTATAGTAACAACTTCTCCCAAGATATATCCAGTAATAATGATAACTTTTTTACTTTACATGGATGAGAGTTATGTCCAATACACAAGGATATAGTCTTGTCTAACATAAAATGTATTAGATACAAGAAATTACACGAGACAACGGGTTCGACTGGGTGAAATTTCGTCAGAAATATTAAACGTATTTACAAGTATGAATAACCAAATATCAAATCTTTCCATAACACACGAGAAGCCTAATCTAACGCGAGTAGAACGTGAAGCATTAAATGTACTTAAAAAAGACGATAGCATTGTAATTAAAAAGAGTGACAAAGGTTCATGTTGCGTTATATTAAATAGGGAAGATTATATTGCAGAAGCAGAGCATCAATTGAATAATCCTAAACACTATGCAATTTTACCGGAGCCGATTTTTAAAGAAACTGCTAATATGATAAACAATATTCTTGCCAACTTAGTTAAAACAAGTCATTTAAAACAGAAACAATATGACTATCTTTCTGCCAAACCTGATTGCCGCGAGAGACACTTATACACTTTGCCGAAAATTCATAAGAATCCTACCAAGGATTGGTTCATGCCTAATAGAATCCCTAAAGGCCGCCCGATTATCTCTGACTGTGGTAGTGAGTCTTATGCAGTGTCAGAATACATCGATCATTTCTTACTACCACTAGCATGTCAACATCGAGCCTACCTTAAGGACACAACTGACTTTGTCAATAAAATAAAAAACCTCAAAGTCCCTTCAAATGCTATTCTAATTTCAATAGACGTAACTTCTATGTACACCAATATCGACAACACTACTGGCCTAATGGCAGTTCGCAAAGCTTTTGATAGAAACCCAGATCCAGACAGACCCGACGATGCAATTCTACAGCTTTTAGAGATTTGTCTTAGTCGCAATGATTTCACATTTAATGGTAAAACATATCTACAAACCTCAGGTACAGCTATGGACAAACGATTCGCCCCTTCATACGCAAACCTTTTCATGGCAGAGTGGGAACGTGAGGTATTACCCCTTTGTCCATTTGACCCACTTTTCTATGGACGCTTCTTAGATGACATTTTCATGGTTTGGACTTACTCCATAGAACAATTTTGGCAATTTTTTGAAATCCTCAACAACCACCACCCGTCCATCAAACTAGTCGCAATGATTTCACATTTAATGGTAAAACATATCTACAAACCTCAGGTACAGCTATGGGCAAATTATTCCGACTCCTAAATTACCTAACCTTGATTATCTTCAACCGTCTATTGAACGATTTCAACGGAATCTCAGTTGCACATACTTTTTTCGAAACCACCCTCCACGCGGTGCTAGAACAATGTTTATTCCTAAATCCACGTGGAAACCACCTAAAACCGCTATCCATCCAGAAATATTAAACGTATTTACAAGTATGAATAACCAAATATCAAATCTTTCCATAACACACGAGAAGCCTAATCTAACGCGAGTAGAACGTGAAGCATTAAATGTACTTAAAAAAGACGATAGCATTGTAATTAAAAAGAGTGACAAAGGTTCATGTTGCGTTATATTAAATAGGGAAGATTATATTGCAGAAGCAGAGCATCAATTGAATAATCCTAAACACTATGCAATTTTACCGGAGCCGATTTTTAAAGAAACTGCTAATATGATAAACAATATTCTTGCCAACTTAGTTAAAACAAGTCATTTAAAACAGAAACAATATGACTATCTTTCTGCCAAACCTGATTGCCGCGAGAGACACTTATACACTTTGCCGAAAATTCATAAGAATCCTACCAAGGATTGGTTCATGCCTAATAGAATCCCTAAAGGCCGCCCGATTATCTCTGACTGTGGTAGTGAGTCTTATGCAGTGTCAGAATACATCGATCATTTCTTACTACCACTAGCATGTCAACATCGAGTCTACCTTAAGGACACAACTGACTTTGTCAATAAAATAAATAACCTCAAAGTCCCTTCAAATGCTATTCTAATTTCAATAGACGTAACTTCTATGTACACCAATATCGACAACACTACTGGCCTAATGGCAGTTCGCAAAGCTTTTGATAGAAACCCAGATCCAGACAGACCCGACGATGCAATTCTACAGCTTTTAGAGATTTGTCTTAGTCGCAATGATTTCACATTTAATGGTAAAACATATCTACAAACCTCAGGTACAGCTATGGGCAAACGATTCGCCCCTTCATACGCAAACCTTTTCATGGCAGAGTGGGAACGTGAGGTATTACCCCTTTGTCCATTTGACCCACTTTTCTATGGACGCTTCTTAGATGACATTTTCATGGTTTGGACTTACTCCATAGAACAATTTTGGCAATTTTTTGAAATCCTCAACAACCACCACCCGTCCATCAAACTAACAGCCAGTGTCAGTCACAAAAGCATAGATTTTCTCGATACTACTGTTTTTAAAGGTGATTCCATAGCGGAGACTAATAAATTAGATATTAAAGTATATTTCAAAGAAACCGACACTCATCAACTTTTGCATAAGAGCTCATTTCATCCAAAACATACATTTTCTGGAATTATTAAGTCACAAGTTTTACGATTTCACCGAATTTGCACAAGGCCTTCTGATTTCAACCAAGCCTGTACGATTGTTTTCTCAAAACTGAAAGAGCGTGGATGCTCTAAACGATTTTTACGAAACATAAAAAATTCCACATTAGCACAGTTAGCAGCTAAAAATAGACTTTATGCCGAAGGGCCTCCAGGTTTAAGGAGTGCCCCATGTATGTCAACCAGATGCAAAACATGTCCCTTTATATCAGAAACGCATTATTTTCAAAGTAACTCTACGAATAAAAGATACCCGATCCAAGAGCACCTAACATGTGAAAACTCGAATGTAATATACTTAATTTCATGTAAAAAATGTCCCAAACAATATATCGGGGAAACAAAGAACAAATTACGCACTCGTTTTAATGCTCACAGATCAGATATTAAATTAAAAAAAGACAAGCCTGTTTCTAACCATTTCAATCTTGACGACCATTCACTTGACGATCTCACCCTAACCCCAATTGAGCGCATAGAAATCGACTTGCCCGAAGATGAAACTACCAAATTCCGTCAATCTAGAGAAGCCCATTGGATTGAGACATTGAATACAGCAAGACCCATAGGACTTAATATTCACCACAGTGTAGGCATAGCACCCTTTGTAGTTCCATTTAATACAACCAGTAATAAAGCAAGTAAGATAGTTCAAACCCATTATAAGAGTCTTCAAGAGAAATTTCCTCATGTCTATAAACAGAAAATGATAGTGGCATATTCAAAAAATCAGAACTTAAATGACAACCTTGTTCATAGCAAACTAAAAATAATCTGTATTTAACAGGTACTATACTACTCGCCCATCGGGCGAGTTATTTTATTTTTTCTAATTTCAGATCAGAAGAGAAGAAAATCATCCAACAGATCCAGATCCCAATTTCTCAATAAGATATTTGTTCCACCCTAGGCCTGTACATTTGGGAGATTCAATCCCTCCCTTCCCCGAAATCAAAAACCGTTCATCGAAAAATCGCCAATTTCGAACTTGTCCGAGATCTCATCAATATAAATGATCACTGCAAGTTTCATTCAAATCCGATGAAAACTGTAGTCTATATAGCGTTCACAAGCAAATTTTGATGAATTTTGACAAAGTCAAGGGCAATAACTCTAAAATCATTTAATCGAAAAATCGCCAATTTTGAACTTGTCTGAGATCTCATCAATATAAATGATAACAGCAAGTTTCATTCAAATCCGATAAAAACTGGAGTCGATATCGCGTTCACAAGCTAATTTTGACGCGTTTTTATACGCCCTCACATGAAATATTTTTGGTATGTGAGTTCATGGCATCACAAAGAGGAAGTGTATTTATTTTGCTGATGATAGGATAATTTTTAGCGGAGATACAGTATCCGACTTAGCGCGATTTCGGAAAAATGTCGTCTGTTCACATTTGCTTGTGCTCACTCTACAGACTACAGTTTTGATTGGATTTTAATAATTTTTGGTATGTGAGTTCATGGCATCACAAAGAGGAACTGTATTGATTTTGGTGATGATCGGATAATTTTTAGCGGAGATACAGTGTCCGACTTAGCGCGATTTCGGAAAAATGCGAGTAACTTTGCTTGTGCTCACTCTACAGACTACAGTTTTGGGATTGGATTTTAATAATTTTTGGTATGTGAGTTCATGGCATCACAAAGAGGAACTGTATTGATTTTGGTGATGATCGGATAATTTTTAGCAAAGATACAGTGTCCGACTTAGCGCGATTTCGGAAAAATGCCAGTAACTTTGCTTGTGCTCACTCTACAGACTACAGTTTTGATTGGATTTTAATAATTTTTGATATCTGAGTTCATGTCATCACAAAGAAAATTTGTATTGATTTTGATTGTGATGATCGCATAATTTTTAGCAGAAATACAGTGCCCGGGACTTAGCGGAATTTCGCAAAAATGAGAATAGCTGTCTTGTGCTTACTCTAAAAACTACAGTTTTGATTGCATTTTAATAAGTACTTTACTAAAGTGAAAATTTTTGATTCATATTTAGTCTGATTTCATGGTATACCTATGAATTTTTGCCCATTATCTGATAAAACGGAACATAAATTTTTTTGCCCATTATCTGATAAGCCAGAGGAGGTCGTATCTGCACGCTTTGCGTGCCTATGTTTACTTATAGAAGTGCAATAACTAAAAAACCGTTCGTTGTAAAATTGACAATTTCGAACTTGTTCAAGATCTCATCAATATTAATGATCACAACAAATTTCATTCAAATCCAATGGAAATTGTAATCTCTATCGCGATCACAAGCTAATTTTGACGCGATTTGACTAAGTCAAGAGCAATAACTCAAAAACTGTTCATCGAAAAATCGCCTATTTCAAACATCACCGAGATCTCATCAATATAAATGATCACAGCAAGCTTCATTCAAATCCGACGAAAACTGTAGACAGGGGTGACGACAATATCGTCAAACCATATTTTTCGTTGATAGTTGTACTCAGACTCCTTTATCAGTCACACAATACCTAATTTCCTTTCGTAATATTATTGAATTTGGGAAACGATGATAGTTTTTAAAGGGATGATACCTTGTTCATAAGAGCTGGACATTTTTTTTTAAATGGGTGAAACTTCATCCAGATGTGGGAATTTTTGGGGTGAAAATTTAACTTGTTCATGGTATAGTAACAACTTCTCCCAAGATATATCCAGTAATAATGATAACTTTTTTACTTTACATGGATGAGAGTTATGTCCAATACACAAGGATATAGTCTTGTCTAACATAAAATGTATTAGATACAAGAAATTACACGAGACAACGGGTTCGACTGGGTGAAATTTCATCAGCTAACATAGATGAAATTATATTATATAAGAACTGGTTCTACAGAGGGAAATTTTATTAGCTAAGATAGAAGAGATTATATAACAACTGATCCTATTGAGGGAAGTTTTATCAGCTAATATAGAGGAGATTATATAACTGGTTATATTGAGGGAAATTTTATTAGCTAAGATAGAGAAGATTATATAACAACTGGTCCTATTGGGGGAAATTTTATCAGCTAAGAAAGAAGAGATTATAAAACAACTGGCTCTATTGAGGGAAGTTTTATCAGCTAAGATAGAGGAGATTATATAACTGGTTCTATTGAGGGAAGTTTTATCAGCTAAGATAGAGGAGATTATATAACAACTGGTTCTATTGGGGGAAGTTTTATAGCTAAGAAAGAAGAGATTATAAAACAACTGGCTCTATTGAGGGAAGTTTTATCAGCTAGGATAGAGGAGATTATACAACAACTGGTTCTATTGAGGGAAGTTTTATCAGCTAAGATAGAGGAGATTATATAACAACTGGTTCTATTGAGGGAAGTTTTATCAGCTAAGATAGAGGAGATTATAAAACAACTGGCTCTATTGAGGGAAGTTTTATCAGCTAAGATAGAGGAGTAGATAGAAAGGTATTGAAATCTGTATTTTATAACATCAAGAGTTCAGAGATGATAGATAATGATTAAAAGTTGCCTTCCCTTATTTTCATATATATATATAATTGGACCGGTAATACTTATATCAATAGAAAGAAGAAGAGGTGTTCTAATGACTGGGAAAAATACCAGATGGTCCCACTTGTCATTAATTAACTCGTAATAAGGCTAATTATGACCGGAATTCCCACGGTAGGTTACTAACATAGGTATGTATGTTAAGTCTCAAATGTCGTTGATCTTTTCTTTTGATCATCCAGTCTGTCAATTCGGTACATAAATCATGACGTAACCGGACGCTGTTGTTATTGCCCACATTCCTTAATATTTTCCAAAACAATGGCATTTTGGTATTCCATTTATTATCTCTAGCAAAAGGCAATAAAACGTTTAAATATCATTTGTACAAACATTATGAAGGATATGTGATGCATCGAGCACGAAGCTTCGTGTCAACAAATCTGAACCGTGATGTGAAAATTGGTATTAGTGACCGATAATCGTTGAATCCTTGCTAGGCACTTTTGTACTACCGAAGAGAAGAGAGTCCCAACTTCAAACTTGTGTGTATGGATGTATGTGTTCTGCAAATCAGTGGGATTAGTGTATGTTTTAGTCATTTTTGACAGACAGAAGAGCCGCCATATTGTCCGCCATTTTCTTTACCGTGTGTTGCATAAAATCATGGAAGTGTGGCTAATAGGTGCCTATTATTGGAAAACTAAGGTTGGAGTGATGTACCTATAACGTGTGAGCTACCTTCTGTGTATCTAAGGATTATGTATGTGTATTTGTGGAGAATTATTGTTGTTAGAGATTTGTTATTTTGTCTTATTTTCAGACTAAAAAGCTGGGGTCATTCAGTGCATTTGATGATTTAAAGGGAAACGTTCACAAAATTTGGTTTTTGGTGTTTATGTGCATATTTTGAGCTTTTGTATCCAAGGTGGCCACTTGCTGCAACTGAAATAGCTTTTTCAATATTTGTGGACTCAGTCCATTTATTGCAAGGTTCCGAAGCACCTTAACGGCTAGCTAATTGATTGACAATATTTAAGTGTCAATATTTTCCCGCAATAGTTTGTTACAAGGAATCTAATTGGTAGAAAAGTAAACTCTCGACCAATAAAAAGTTAATGACGAGAATCTGGGATTCGGTTAGTAAGTTTATTTAATATGTACTTCGCTGTAACCTCGTAAGAGTTCGTTACGTGAAATAAACCAATACCAAAAGTTCATGTATATATCCAAACGTTGCTTTAGGAACATGCTTGACAGCTTGCTAATTGATTGACAATAAGTGATGTAAAAATCGCCTAACAACACCACCCACAAAGTCATAAGTGACGCGTATACTTTCTAGTGACTTGTTATGATTGGCTGGGAAACTTCAAAGTCAAAATTTGGATGTTGACCAAAAGCTAAGAAATTAACACGGTGAAATGTTATGACCATTTAAGGGCAAGGAAAACCTTGCAAGTTTGCAAAACCATGACACATTCTAAAAAGTTCCCTGTTTAAGTGAACAAGCTGTAACAAGTATCAATATGTACTTCAAGTCCAATAATCACTAAAATTGATAATAAAAAATTTGAAGAAAGTTTATGTAAAATGAACTTAGCAAATATATGTCCAAATTTGAGGTTATCACTAACTCCCATAAAGCAAGAAAGCCTTCTTTAGTTCAGTATTTTCTTAACGATGAATCAAACCTTACATAACCAAACCACAATAGCCCAATCTTAGAATCTACAAAAATAAATCCAATTGAACAGAAAAACTCAAAATACAATAAACTTCTCAGTAAGTCGGCCATTTTTTAGGACTACTTTTTACACAAGGAGTATGGTGGTCTATACCTCTAGGATGAATGCCATCTTTGTATTCCAAAATCTTATAAAACAACTGTTTGTCCTTTTTATCAAAACGGGGTCTTTAAAATTAGTGTTTGAACAGATTCCAATGAGAAATAGAGTAAATAGGAACTTCTAAAAGTGTAACTTTGGTGCCGAAAAAATGTCTTAAAACTCAACAATCTCTTGATATTTCTCAGCTATATTTTGGACAGTGGAAAGTCCATGGTCTATGTAGCCTTTTTATATCATTATCATTTTCTGCTTCCGTCCCCTGCGTGAATTGGAATTTCTTACTAGGCCCACCCTCGACCCCGAGTCTATTTGGGAGCTCTGTATGACTAGCCTAGTAGTTAAAAGGAAGCCAATTTGTTTTGAAGAGTGGGTGCAAAAAAGGTTTTACTTTTGAGTCGTGGATTTATATATTTAAGTAACTCTTGTGTATGTGAAAGGCCAAGGACTTAATTTTTCAGGTTGTCTTGGACTAAACCAATACACAACTGTCCATCCATACAATAATAAAATATTTGCGTGGCACTCAGATAATTATAGATTTCCTTTCTAAAACGTTAAAACAAAGCATTCAAATAGATTATATGAAAGAAAAATTTGTTTTTTACGTATTTCGACTTTGGCGAAAACGTATTGTTATCGTTCGGATTATTTTATTACGTATTTCGACTTTGGCGAAAACGTATTGTAATCGTTCGGATTATTTTATTACGTATTTCGACTTTGGCGAAAACGTATTGTAATCGTTCGGATTATTTTATTTTTTTTTTTTTTTTTTTTTTTTGTAATTCTTGGATGAGTTTGCAGACAAACTGGTAAAAGGTGCAGAAATTCTAAATCTACAGTTGATCTTAGAATGATTTCTATTATCAAATAAAACAAAACCGGAAGTTCTATCTCTGACAGGAAGTGAGAACCGGAAGTTCAGGTTTTTTTGCTTTAGCAAGTTTATTTTCATTCGATTTTGACCGGATTTTCAGATTTGAAAACTTCAATTTATTTGTCAACTAACAATTATAGGTTTTATGCAATTAGGTTAAATATTTTACCCACGATTTGCAATTCAATATTCAAGGGTCATCGGCAAAAATTTCAGACCGTGATTTCTCCTTTAATATAAATGGTAAAATTTTGAAACTTTACCAGTTGATAGGCGATATGTTTATAATTTTTTGAAAAAATGTAAAAAAAAAATTCCACTTCCGGTTTAGCCTCAAATGACGTAATTACGTAACTTCCGGTCTATAACTGCTAGGTGAAAAGTGAAAACTGTTTTATAAATAACTTGTCAATAGTAATTGATTTGACCTAAATAATTAGGTCAAGCTGCCATATCGGCCGCCATTTTGAATTTTCGTTACAATTCTTAAATCCGAAATTCAGACACTACTGATAGACCGATTTTGATGAAATTTAGCACATAGATACAATGGATCATTATCTCCCTTTTTCTTGGAGACCGATTTTCAAATTTCGTATTTTTTTTCGAATTATTTAAATTTCAATTTTTTCAAAATTAGGTCACTTTAACGGGTACGGAAGGTGTGACCCACTTAATCTATGACCTTGAAAATTAGGTCAAATAATATTCAATATATTGTCTACGAGTAGATATTTTTTAATTTGGCTTACTTAAAAAATTCATAGAGATACGTGTACTTAAATACAGCAAAAATTGATAATTTTTATATTTTCGCCATCATTAACCGTTACGGAAGGTGTGACCTAATTATTTTATGACTTTGAAAACTAGGTCAAATGATATTCAATATATTGTCTAGATGTAGGTAATTGCAAATTTAGCCTACATAATATTTTAAGGCTCTCGAAATACGTTCATAATTGTAAGCAATTCTAGTTTTTTTTTTTTTTTGTTGTAATTCTTGGATGAGTTTGCAGACAAACTGGTAAAAGGTGCAGAAATTCTAAATCTACAGTTGATCTTAGAATGATTTCTATTATCAAATAAAACAAAACCGGAAGTTCTATCTCTGACAGGAAGTGAGAACCGGAAGTTCAGGTTTTTTTGCTTTAGCAAGTTTATTTTCAGTTCGATTTTGACCGGATTTTCAGATTTGAAAACTTCAATGTATTTGTCAACTAACAATTATAGGTTTTATGCAATTAGGTTAAATATTTTACCCACGATTTGCAATTCAATATTCAAGGGTCATCGGCAAAAATTTCAGACCGTGATTTCTCCTTTAATATAAATGGTAAAATTTTGAAACTTTCCCAGTTGATAGGCGATATGTTTATAATTTTTGAAAAAATGTGAAAAAAAAATTCCACTTCCGGTTTAGCCTCAAATGACGTAATTACGTAACTTCCGGTCTATAACTGCTAGGTGAAAAGTGAAAACTGTTTTATAAATAACTTGTCAATAGTAATTGATTTGACCTAAATAATTAGGTCAAGCTGCCATATCGGCCGCCATTTTGAATTTTCGTTACAATTCTTAAATCCGAAATTCAGACACTACTGATAGACCGATTTTGATGAAATTTAGCACATAGATACAATGGATCATTATCTACCTTTTCTTGGAGACCGATTTTCAAAATTTTGTATTTTCTTTCGAATTATTTAAATTTCGATTTTTTCAAAATTAGGTCACTTTAACGGGTACGGAAGGTGTGACCCACTTAATCTATGACCTTGAAAATTAGGTCAAATAATATTCAATATATTGTCTACGAGTAGATATTTTTTAATTTGGCTTACTTAAAAAATTCATAGAGATAAGTGTACTTAAATACAGCAAAAATTGATAATTTTCATATTTTCGCCATCATTAACCGTTACGGAAGGTGTGACCTAATTATTTTATGACTTTGAAAACTAGGTCAAATGATATTCAATATATTGTCTAGATGTAGGTAATTGCAAATTTAGCCTATATATTATTTTAAGGCTCTCGAAATACGTTTATAATTGTAAGCAATTCTAGTTTTTTTTAGTTTTTTTTTGTTTTTTTATTTGTCTTTTGGCATTACCACCGCAACATTTTGCCTTAAATTCAGAATAAACGTCAATTGACTTTAGACGTTATATCTATGACAATTAGCTTCGTAAAAAGTGTAATTATTATTTCAAAAGCTATCATTGAAATAGCTAACGATTAGTTTCGTATTTTGTTTATGAACTTCGTACAAAGTGTATGCTCCCAGTTGGATGTAATTGTAGGTCTGTTCGATTTGTACAGCACATCGATAGATATTTGTATATTTACGTATTTCGACTTTGGCGAAAACGTATTGTAATCGTTCGGATTATTTTATTACGTATTTCGACTTTGTCGAAAACGTATTGTAATCGTTCGGATTATTTTATTGCGTGGCAAATAAAATTTGTCACGCTTTGTTTTCGTTCGGATTATTTTTTTTTTTTTTTTTTTTTTTTTTTTTTTTTTTTTTTTTTGGGAAGCTCGCTAGCCCAAACGGAAAAAGATAGACTATTTCTGTTTTCACCAATGGTTTTTATATGGGCTGGAATCGAAAATGAATATCTGACATGAAATTTTCGCTAAACCGAAAGTGGCTAATTGCATAATATGCAAATAAGATTTCAAGCTAGCTCGGGCCCTAATAGTCGCATCGGTCTGAAATTTACAGGATATAGAAAGATAGGCAGCGCAATTAAAACTACATAGTCAAAATTTTTTGATCACTTCCGTTTTGGGCGTGGGAACTTCCGTTTTTTTCGTCTCATGTCGGGCGACCCTGCTTCCGATGTAATTCAAGATTCTAAACAAAATCAGTATATTTTAGCCATACTAAATGATTTTAATCCCCTGAGACGAAGAAAAATTAAATTGAATGTTGCGCATGCGCAGTTTTCAAAAATAGCAAATTTTCTTAAAAATTTAATAAGTCCGCCAATTATTAACCGATTTTTATGATTTTGGTGTTTATCGAAACCTTGATACTTTATCTAAAAAATGTTGGGAACAGAATTTTGATTTTCGAATTTGAATTTTTTTAATGCCCGTTCGAATTTTTCGAAAATTTAAAACTCTATATCTTGTGACCTTGACCTAAAATGACCTTGACATTTGAGATGTAGAATGTCATTGACCTCAGCTGTCTATAGATGTGCTGATATTGCATGACAAATATTAACTTCCGGTTTTATAGCCCACCGAAATCTGACTATTTTGCAATTTTGGATGGTTATGTTACACTTTCGGGCTCTAATGTTCGGATCGATCTGAAATTTACAGGATATAGATAGATACGCAACACAATTAAAAATATATCATCAAAATTTTTTGATCACTTCCGGTTTGGGCGTGGGGACTTCCGTTTTTTTTTCTCATTTCAGGCGACCCTACATCCCGTGTAATTCAAGAATGTAAGCAAAAACAGTACATTAGCTATACAAAATAATTTGCATCCCTCGAGAAGAAAAAAATTCCAATTGCTAATAAAATTTATTTATTTTTTTGTAAAATTTTTGCATACAAATTCAAAAAATATCTCTTTATAAAGCTGTGAATTAGCAAACTATCACATAGCTTGAATTTTCTCTCTATGTTAATTACAACCAAAGTTACAAAATAATGTTTAAATTTGAATATAGAGAGTTTAAATTTCATGACAAATTGACATCTTACTACCTACTTAAATTTTAGTTTGGAATTTATGTAAATATCCTACCGAAATCTTAGGCATGTACAAAAATCTAATAAGGAACTGATAGTAGAAACTTATAGTAGAAAAAATTGCCTATATAGCGGAAAGTTTACGCTTACAATTGTAGGCTGAAAAGTACCGGAATTGAAAGCTAGCAGGTTAGAAGTTTCAAAATGTTCGAAATCCATGGGATAACGCACAGTTGCCACGCTCGGAGCTGTTCACAGTTCTAGTTTTATTTTTTTTTTTTTTTGTAATTCTTGGATGAGTTTGCAGACAAACTGGTAAAAGGTGCAGAAATTCTAAATCTACAGTTGATCTTAGAATGATTTCTATTATCAAATAAAACAAAACCGGAAGTTCTATCTCTGACAGGAAGTGAGAACCGGAAGTTCAGGTTTTTTTGCTTTAGCAAGTTTATTTTCAGTTCGATTTTGACCGGATTTTCAGATTTGAAAACTTCAATGTATTTGTCAACTAACAATTATAGGTTTTATGCAATTAGGTTAAATATTTTACCCACGATTTGCAATTCAATATTCAAGGGTCATCGGCAAAAATTTCAGACCGTGATTTCTCCTTTAATATAAATGGTAAAATTTTGAAACTTTACCAGTTGATAGGCGATATGTTTATAATTTTTGAAAAAATGTGAAAAAAAAATTCCACTTCCGGTTTAGCCTCAAATGACGTAATTACGTAACTTCCGGTCTATAAGTGCTAGGTGAAAAGTGAAAACTGTTTTATAAATAACTTGTCAATAGTAATTGATTTGACCTAAATAATTAGGTCAAGCTGCCATATCGGCCGCCATTTTGAATTTTTGTTACAATTCTTAAATCCGAAATTCAGACACTACTGATAGACCGATTTTGATGAAATTTAGCACATAGATACAATGGATCATTATCTACCTTTTCTTGGGGACCGATTTTCAAATTTCGTATTTTTTTTCGAATTATTTAAATTTCGATTTTTTCAAAATTAGGTCACTTTAACGGGTACGGAAGGTGTGACCCACTTAATCTATGACCTTGAAAATTAGGTCAAATAATATTCAATATATTGTCTACGAGTAGATATTTTTTAATTTGGCTTACTTAAAAAATTCATAGAGATAAGTGTACTTAAATACAGCAAAAATTGATAATTTTCATATTTTCGCCATCATTAACCGTTACGGAAGGTGTGACCTAATTATTTTATGACTTTGAAAACTAGGTCAAATGATATTCAATATATTGTCTAGATGTAGGTAATTGCAAATTTAGCCTATATAATATTTTAAGGCTCTCGAAATACGTTCATAATTGTAAGCAATTCTAGTTTTTAAAACTATTTTGTCACTTATTTTTGGCTAGCAACTGTGACAATGGTCAAATGATGTTTTTGTCAGGTAATAGGGTGCTATTTCGGATATCATCATTTCTTGGTATAAATTGATAATCAAATTGACAAATATTTTTTCGAAATACTATTAATACAAATTTTTCTCTTAACTTTAATGTAAAAATTGACGAGTGCTAGATTACTTGTATTTTTTCAAATGTCACAAATTTTAGCGCAGCAAGAGCCCTTTCACTTAAAATACTGGAAATATAGTTCGCGATTTTTTTATTTTTGTCGACAGGTATTTAATTGTTTCATCTTTAATGTTGACTTATTTCTTTTTATTGGTATTATACATCATATTTTCTAAAACAATTATCGAAATTGTCTTTTCTTGCAATTGCGTATTTGTACATGTGAAACGGACACGAAGGGTGACACGATTTTGAACCGAGTGTGCACAAAAAAACATTGATTTGTAATGTTTATTTTCGATTTAAAAAAAAAAAATTAACAGTTATCATCAGAATCTTCTGAGACAAAATGAGCAATAACACACAATATCACGTCAATTAAATAACTTGCGTTTGTTATATCTGCATTTCGGGGCAGGTTTGTTTTGCTTGCGAATCCGCCATTTTGTTTACATGTTATGGATGGATGATAAACTTTCTTCTATCTCGATGTATTTTGATAAAATAACCTTCGACTGTTAAGGTGGGATTTTGTAAAAGGAAGTTTGAGAGTGTTCAGTTATGTCGTTATCTATGGGAGTTAGTGATTTGAAATTTGACAGAAAATTTGGGGTCATCATGTGCACATTAAAGTTTAAAGGAATTGCTTCCCCCCCCCCCCCCAAATTTTGATTTTAATGTTAATCTGCCCATTTTGGAAATTTGTATCCAAGGACCCAGTGTCGTGCTAAGAAATAAATTTTCATCAAGTTTTCAGTAGATTTTAAATTGGCTGAGGTTTACCCTTAACATAATCTTCTTGTAATATTTATATATGTTTAATTAAAGTGTAATTTTGTTCTAAAGAAATTTATATTAATTATTTTATATCTTGCGAATTTACAGATATAAATAGAGGTTATGTGTAAAAAAAAAAAATATGTTACAATTTTGAAAAAAAAAAAAGATTTGTAAAGTATGGTTCATATATTATTCAAAAGATATCTAATAAGCGTCCGAGTGTAATGTTTGAAATGTACTATAATTCAAGGTCATCTATGACAGATCATTACGCCACAGTTTAGTTGGGATGTAAACCCCCAAAAAGTCAAGATGGACAAATTAATTCATCTGTTGAGGTGGGGTGGGGCAACTGGCTAGCAGCAGTCTCGACCAATATTCAGTTTTATTAATCCCAGAGACATTTCGTGTGTATATAAAAATACAACCAGTGAACTGATCAAAAACAATCAGTAGGACCCTAAACCATGATAATATTTAACTAATTAGATAACATGCAAGTTGGTTTACTGTAGGCTTAATATAGAAATATTACGGACATTTGAAACACACCGGAGCTTTCAGAAAAGACGATCAAGTTTTAAAAAAAAAAAAGTTTTATTTCCAAACTTCATTTAATTCGACTTGGGGCTGTGAGCGTCCTGCTCGTGGTCGTGATCGTTCTACAATTAAAAGAATATGAAAAATTAATACACATACCCTAGCACAAGCATACCTACATGCGCACAGTGATGAAATAAAGCATTTGGAAGAAGTGAGACTAACATGTCCTTTTAAAAGATATAAGTCATGTACCAATTAAATACAAAAGTTACATACGACTATGCAAAACTCAAGGACAGTAAGTTTGAATAGTGTTTGCCAAAATGGACGAACTAAAAATTGTACATCGTAAATACAGGATTTAGGATTAGAAAGTTTTAGTATTGTCTGGACTAGAATAGGTGTTAACCCGTTACATTGTGGTTATAGTGCTAGCAAACTTCAGGCCTGTGTCCACATTCGCGTTTTCATGGAGCGTCTTCATGCAGCGTAATACGCGTCGAGAAACCCCAGTATTTTTAATAGTGACTTGTGCACAAAGGCGTAATCGAAAAAACGCCACGCTTTGCCGACGCGGCGTAACACGTCCATAACCTTCGAAGGGGTTTTGAGAGTTTCACGTCTGGCGTGAGTCAATAGCTGCAAGTGAATAAAATTGCACTCATGTCACGTGAGCATATTTAGCAGCAATTACGCCCCAAATTACGCCTCCGAGTACGCCAATGTGGACATAATACACCGACGCGTATTACGTGGCGTGAAAACGCTCCTGAAAACGCGGATGTGGGCACAGGCCTTAAAAGGATAGAATAATCATATTACCAGCTCTTCCATTAGCTGCCTCTTCTAAAACTTGGCAGACATGTTTAACATCTTGAGCCATCGGGTCTAAACTGGTCGAGTCACTATATTGTGCGCATAAAGACATTAAAGCAGCTTTTACTGCTGGCGTTGGTACACCGTTGCCAAGATCTTAGAGAAAAAAAAAAAAAAAAAAATCAAAGACTGTAGCACCATGGTATCAATCATAAGATTTGTATTTGAAATGGTTGAAGTGGCAATGATTTGCTCTAGAATTAATTTTACCTCCTATAACAATTACAGTTGAAATATATGAAATTCATAATAATTTGACGTTTTAAGAAACTACGCAACCTACCACGTTTATATAACTGATCAAGGATTTTGTGACACCAAGGTACCAGTTATAATTTGTATTTGAAATAGTTAAAGTGAAATGATTTGCTCTAGAATAAATTTTACCTGCTGTACAAATAAGGACGATTACAGTGAAAAATGTGAACACAGGTAGTGTGTTTTTCGGAATGACAATAACAAAAGAAATTCATAATAATTTGACATTTTATGAAACTACACAACCTACCCCGTTTACCAAACCACCAGGCATCCGAGGTGACAAGTACTGTCACTAATACTACCACTGTAAAACTTGTATTCATTTTGGTAACCTTAAAACAGAAGGTGTAAATTGAAAAAAAAAAACAGCAAGTTGAAAAATTGCCGAAATCTACAACAAGACGTTCAAGGTATTTTCAAGATAAATTATGTAATCAGCCTTCAAATTAGACCTCCATTGCTTAACAGCTTATTGATATCAAGTTATATAGAATGTATAAAAAAAATAATGTTCTTCTTCAAAACAAAAAAAATCGTTACTTTAAAAAATAAATTCTATTACCTGTAGATAAATATATTTCACACAATCACTATGTTACTCCAGTCCCAAAAATAATCATGAAGCTAATATCTCTCCTATTTATTCACCCCGTGCACGTGCAGATCGTGGTAGAGATATAATCTGATTTTTGGGGGATCTGATTTTTAAGTGATAAACTATTTGTGTGAATGTGTTTGGGCGATTAGTTTTGGGTACATGTATTTACAGTAACTATATCTATAAAAGCAACTGATTCTTTTATCTTCCCTTATTATAAGTCTGGGACCAACCGTTGAATTGTGTGCTATGACGCTTTAGTTTAAACATATTTTATTGAAATAAATTTCACGAATTGAGCACAAACTAAGGAGGCGCTCTTTTCTTTACTAATAATACTTATTTACAATATGAATATCAAGAAAAACTAACCGAAAAAAGACCTAAGTGTAAGATGTGCCATTAATGATATTAATAGAGAGCTAAGGGGGTGCATAAGTAAAAACTGTGTACATGTTTATGTATAGTTTTTGGACAGTGTACTCCAGATACATATCAGATGAAATTTTAAATTAAATTTTTTTTCCATATTAGGAAACATTTTATGGTATCGATGTATTCGAATTAAATCCGTGCTTTTATTTTTTAGAAATTCGAGGAAAATAAATTCTCTTTTGCAAGCCCATTAATTACTAATGCCCATTATTGACTTATGTATAGTCTTGATTTGGAATTTGATGAAATTGCATTTTCTTTCAAAATTTCTTGGATTATTTAATACGCGGTTACTTCTAAAAAAAAAAGTGGTATTATGTGCAGTGGCAGTCAAGTGGATTTTGATAAAATGTAGTGGTTTACGTTCATTTTGAATAGTTCATGCTATAATGAATGTTTGTACAGAAACCAAGTATTGGCCAGGCTTTCATGTGACATACTCAACGGATTTTCTGAAAAAAACTTATAGAAGGTTGAATTTCGTGATTTAACATGGAAACGGATGGAAACAGGGATGGCGAATGAATTACTGGACTGTGTCCATATGAACATCTTCAATCATTATCGTTTATAGTTATCTCAATTTAATGGCTTCTTTTGGTTTTCTTATTTATCCGATTTAAATTATATTATTTTTCTTGCTTGAAAAATAGCAAAACATTTAGGGACAAAAACACAACAGACAACTTTAGAACTAACGATATTTCGATTATCTTTTGGAATTGCCAAAGCTTCAATCGTTTTCAAGACAAATGTGAAGTTGAACAACTAATAAAATATAATTTTATTCTTACCCTGTGCGAAATATGGATATATGATCGAAATGTCGATTTCCCAAATATATCTCACACACACAATTCATTTCTCGCTTGTAGGAATGTAGGAAAACATGAAGGTTTAGCTGTGTTTGTATTCAAGACTATAGCCAAGGGTGTTACTCGCAACTTCAACGAACTACCTGACATTGTCGTGTTGCTACAAGAAGGAAGCTACTTTGAGCTCTGAAATAATATTTTGCTTATCTTTGTATATATCTCGCCAGAAGGATCTAAATATTACAATAGTTTAGAGCAGGACACTCTCGAATGCCTCGAGGATATGATAATAACATGAACAAGCGGTTGCCTAGCAAGATACGCCCACTTTAAAATATATTAAAACATTATCTAAGTCTAATCCAAGTTGTCATCAATATAAATGTCCATACCAAACTTCATTCAAATCAGAAGGAACATAGTCTCTATTGCATTTAAGAGCTAATTTTCATGTGTTTGGACTAAGTCAAGGGCAAGAACTCAAATACATTGAAATCTGGCTATAACGAATCATACGGGACCGAACGAATTATTCGTTATATCATTTTCTATGTCCGCCATCTTGGAAAAAGTCAAAATTACCCATACCATCCCAAAGAAAAGGAACGATCGCAGTTTTAAACAGAACGCGTCATAATTTATTGCAAATTCACATAAATTATAATCATGCATTTTCGTAGCGTGTTTAAAGCTCGAAAAGCGTCCGCAAATGATGACAACTTCATTGTCTATGATTTCTTCTTCGTCATCAGATTCTGGGGTGGTGTCATTTTTCACCGACATAACACACTCTACAATTTCATCGTCGCTCGGTCTGTCCTCTGTAATAATATCTTCGTCGACTATTAAAAAATCGTCCAGTCTTACGGTATACCTGGGGCATCGGTAAATTTATTCACCTCGTACCAAATTCTCTTCAATTCACCTACACGCATGTCGTTATTTTCGTCATCGGATTCGGAATTTTATGGGCTTTGTACGTAGCCATGTTGATGTTGAGAATCGAATGACACTTGAAGACGGTTATCGTTATTTACGATTTCGCCGTATGTTTATTCATTGTTTTGACCGTTAAACAAAATGAATATCATGGGACTGTGGGTAAACAGAGGAGGACAAAAGGATTACACAAAATGTTAATTAAGTTTAATTGATAAATAATAATTGATAGTCGGGAGTCGGGAGGTGACAATTTATTGCCGTGATTGGGGCGATTGAGATTATCGGTTAATTATGACTAATCCATTCGTAATAACCATTAATTTTGGTACAAAGGGTGTCAATTTCTATTCGTTATTACCGAAAATTCGCTACTAGCATTTCGTTTTATCCATTTATTTTTCAATGAAATTAGTGCAGTGAAAAACGGGACTTTTAAATGTGTTCGTTATTACCGGTTTTTCGGCCCCTTCATACGCAAACCTTTTCATGGCAGAGTGGGAACGTGAGGTATTACCCCTTTGTCCATTTGACCCACTTTTCTATGGACGCTTATTAGATGACATTTTCATGGTTTGCACTTACTGCATAGAACAATTTTGGCAATTTTTTTTGAAATCCTCAACAACCACCACCGTCCATCAACTAACGGCCAACGTCAGCCACAAAAGCATAGATTTTCTCGATACTACTGTTTTTAAAGGAGATTCCATAGCAGAGACTAATAAATTAGATATTAAAGTATATTTCAAAGAAACCGACACTCATCAACTTTTGCATAAGAGCTCATTTCATCCAAAACATACTTTTTCTGGAATAATTAAGTCACAAGTTTTACGATTTCACCGAAATTTGCACAAGGTCTTCTGATTTCAACCAAGCCTGTACGATTGTTTTCTCAAAACTGAAAGAGGGTGGATACTATAAACGATTTTTACGAAACATAAAAAATTCGCCCTTAGCACAGTTAGCAGCTAAAAATAGACTTTATGCCGAAGTGCCTCCAGGTTTAAGGAGTGCCCTATGTATGTCAACCTTATGCAAAACATGTCCCTTTATATCAGAAACGCATTATTTTCTAAGTAGCTCTACGAATAAAAGATACCCGATCCAAGAGCACCTAAGATGTGAAAACTCGAATGTAATATACTTAATTTCATCTAAAAAATGTCCCAAACAATATATCGGGGAAACAAAGAACAAATTACGCACTCGTTTTAATGCTCACAGATCAGATATTAAATTAAAAAAAGACAAGCCTGTTTCTAATCATTTCGATCTTGACGACCATTCACTTGACGATCTCACCCTAACCCCAATTGGAAGCCCATTGGATTGAGACATTAAAAACAGTAAGACCCATAGGACTTAATATTCACCACAGTATAAGCATAGCCATCTTTGTAGTTCCCTTTAACACAACCAGTACTAAAGCAAGTAAGATAGTTCAAACCCATTATAAGAGTCTTCAAGAGAAATTTCCTCGTGTCTATAAACAGAAATTGATAGTGGCATATTCAAAAAATCAGAACTTAAATGACAACCTTGTTCATAGCAAACTAAAAACAATCTGTACTTAACAGATCCCAATTTCTCAATAAAATATTTGTTCCACCCTAGGCCTGTACATTTGGGAGATTCAATCCCCCCCCTTCCCCGAAACCCAATTGAGCGCAAAGAAATCGACTTGCCGAAGATGAAACTACCAATTTCCGTCAATCTAGAGAAGTCCATTGGATTGAGACATCGAGACAGAAAGACCCATAGGACCTAATATTCACCACAGTGTGGGCATAGCACCCTTTGTCGTCCCCTTCAGTACAACCAGCAATAAAGCAAGATAGTTCATGCATATTCATAGCAAACTAAAAACTATCTGTACTTAACAGGTACTAGACTTCTCGCCGATTGGGCGAGTTATATTTTTCGAATTTCAGATCAGAAGAGAAGAAAATCATCCAACAGAACCACATGTACCCTAGGCCTGTACATCTGGGAGATTCAATCTCTCCCTTCCCCGAAATCAAAAACCGTTTAGCGAAAAATTGTCTAAATCAAATTTGACCGCCGTCTTATCGATTCCAATGCTTATACCAAGTTTCAATAAAATACATAGAAAATCGTAGCTTCTATAGTGTCTAAAAGAAATTAATTTTTACACAATCAAGGGCAATTACTCCTAAAGTGTTCATCGAAAAATCGTAAATTCGAACCTGACCACCACCTTATCAATTCTAATGCTCATACCAAGTTTCATTCAAATCCATTTAAAATTGTAGCTTCTATTGAATCAACAATAAATTTTGACGTGATGTAACTAACTGTGATTTTTATTACGATCTACAAATTTCTTCGAAAATGATGTCTTCTCTTGTTAACAAGCTAAAAGATTAGCACGTTTTCGCGAACTGTTTTTCTATCTATCAGTCTTATCATGCCCTACTGTCTCCTTCGTATTGGAGATTAAGCTGAATAGAACGAAGTAAGGTATCATTTATGATAGACTTCAAAGTGCAAATTCTGCTACGAAAGTTGAAAACTTTTTTTTTTGCTAAAAGCTAAAAAAACATTTAGGAATTTCCGACATTTTCTTCGAAAATGATGTCTTCTCTTGTTAACAAGCTAAAAGATTAGCACGTTTTCGCGAACTGTTTTTCTATCTATCAGTCTTATCATGCCCTACTGTCTCCTTCGTATTGGAGATTAAGCTGAATAGAACGAAGTAAGGTATCATTTATGATAGATTTCAAAGTGCAAATTCTGCTACGAAAGTTGAAAACCTTTTTTTTTTTTGCTAAAAGCTAAAAAAACATTTAGGAATTTCCGACATATAAATTTGCAAATAAGCGAACAACGGTTCGAGGTAAATATGTTGAACAAAAGCCACAACTCCCGAGGTGCTGAAATACAACAGGCCCTGGCTTTTCCTGACTCTACCGCACTCGGCTACATTTACACTGCAATCAGATGCTGGGTATGGGGCAGATGCTAAATACAACAAGTGGTTGCCTAGCAAGAGACTTTAAAACATATTTTCTGTTTTAACACAGGCAAAAACTCTAAGATTATTTAGGTCTAGTCCACATTCTCGCCAATATAAATGTTCACACCAAATTTGATTAAAATCAGATGAAAACTGCATTGTCTATCGCAATCACAAGCCGCGTTTTGACTAAGTTAAGTGCCATAACTAAAAAACAGTATATTATCGAAACGTCAATTTCGAACTTGACCAAGATGACATCAACTTCAATGATCACACCAAATTTCATTCAAATCAGATGAAAACTGTTGTCTCTATCGACGCAATTTGACTTAGTCAAGGCCAATAACTCAAAAAACGTTCACCCAAAAATCGTCACTATCAAACTTGTCCAAGATTTCATCAATATAAATGATAACACCAAATTTCATTCAAATCAAATGGAAATTGAGATCTCTATCGCGTTCACAAGCCAATTTTGATGCGTTTTGACTAAGTCAAGTGCAATAACTCAAAAAATCGCCAATTTCGAACTTGTCCAAGATCTCATCAATATAAATGATCACAGCAAGTTTCATTCAAATCCGATGAAAACTGTAGTCTCTATTGCGTTCACAAGCAATTGTGGACGGACGAACGGACGGACGGACAGGGGTGAGGACAATATACGACCACATTATAATGTGTATAATTTGGGAAATAACCTAAGCCAAGTTGTAATTTTTATCTTAGGGTGGTGAATGGCTCAGTGGTTAGCGAGTTGGACTGTCGTCTGCTAGGCGACTAGGTGCCGTGGGTTCGAATCCCGATCGGTGCGAGGAAATAAAAGTTAGGTCTGATTCCTAGGCCCGTGCTTTCCCGGAACTACGAGATAATAGCCCCCCCCCTATAAATTATACATTATAATGTGGGCGTATAAAAAGAAGTATTTTGAAAGTTGAATAATATTTCGAAAAGGATTATCTATACAAAAACTGAAAATAAATTGTTGCGATTAATTTCATAGGAAATCCCATGGGATTAAATGTCTTCCTGATGGATACCTCCGTCTAGAGTCGATTTCAGCCTTAAAGGGATAATAGGCGTTAGAACGAGCATAAAAATTGAAGTTCACTCAAATTTGTACAATAACAGTAAATATCCATCAGTGGACTTACCTAGTGTCATACCTATACATCAAAATCCCTCTAAAATCCGATAAATCCCCAAAATAAAGTAGTTTATCATAAAACGCTTGAGCCATCCATCAAGCGATTTTCAAATCGTGTAAATATAAAGGGAACTAACTCTAACATGTGGGTTTTCACGCGTCCTTGACCCCTACTGTTGAATTGCACAATGATGTTTTAGCGTTGATTTACCAGACGCTTTTTTCTCAAACTGAATGGAATCGTCGCTGGCTCAATTATTTTTAAATTCCGAATATATTTTTATTGTGGCTTTTAAAAATTTTGGTAAAGTGTGGGATGCATACTTATTTAACTAAAAGTCAATATTAAACACAAATATAAGCCGTAGGACGAGTGTATTCTAACGCATATTATTCCTTTAGTAATGAAAGCCAGTGTATAATTTAGGAAATAACCTAAGCCAAGTTGTAATTTTTATCTTAGATTTTCGAAGAGGAGTGTTTAGGGTCGACATTCGTTGTCACAGGCGTAAATGATCGAAATAAATCCGTATCGTAGCTTAAATAAAAAAAAAAATAAAAAAAAGATGTTTATTCTTTATAAATGATAATACATATAATATAACTTTAAATAAAAAGGCTCGACTTTTTTAAAATTTTGCCTGGACACAACGTACATGTATTATACAAAAGGTAAAACTACAAAAATATAATCCCAAAACCATTAAAAGTATGTACAATTATATATATTATAATAATGTAATTGCCCAAACACTTTCACACAAATATTTTATCACCTAAAAATCTGATCACCCAAACTCAGATTATATTTCTACCACGATCTGCACGAGCACGAGGTGAATAAATAGGAGAGATGTTAGCTTCGTGATTATTTTTGGGACTGGAGTAACATAGTGATAGTGTGAAATATATTTATCTACAGGTAATAGCATTTATTTAAAAAGTACGATTCTGTTATTCTTTTATGTTTTGAAGAAGAACATTATTGTTTGTTGTTACATTCTAAATAATTTGACATTAATAAGCTGTTAAGGAATGGAGGTCTAATTTGAAGGCTGATTACATAATTTATCTTGAAAATACCTTGAACGTCTTGTTGTAGATTTCGGTAAACAA
>CM060202.1:1927516-2286660 GCA_030562195.1 Nipponacmea schrenckii | reverse complement strand
CGAGGTGTGTGAGTTGGTAGGACTATATATGTTGAATCTACTGTGCGAGAAGTTTAGCAAAAAACACATTGGTCTTTACAGAGACGATGGTTTAGCATCCCTACCATGCAATGCACGACAAGCTGACCGCGCCAGAAAAGATATTATCAAGACATTCAAATCCTGCAACTTCAACATCACCATTGAGCTCATGCTGAAACAAACCGATTACCTGGATGTCACATTCGACCTACCCTCTGGAAGATATTGGCCATACAGAAAGCCCAACAACGAGCCCTTGTACGTGCATGCAAATTCAAATCACCCCCAAACTGTTTTAAAACACTTGCCTCATAACATCACCAACCGTCTTTCTTCCATTTCATGCGACGAGGCCGAATTCACAAAATCGAAACCAGTCTACAAGAAAGCCTTAAAAAACAGCGGCTTCAAAACTGAAATGAACTTCATCGATCCGTCTTCCAAACCAAAACGGAGGAGAATACGCAGAAAAAACATCATCTGGTTTAACCCACCATACGACATGAATGTGAAAACCAACGTAGCTAAAGAGTTTCTCAAACTCGTGTCCAAACACTTCCCCGGAGACTCAGAATTGCACAACCTGTTCAACAGAAACACCGTCAAAGTTTCTTACTGTACCATGAAGAATATGGCGTCTATCATATCTAGCCATAACGCCAAGATCCTCAACTCCGAGAACCCACGAAGTAACCATGGAAAATGCAACTGCAGAAAACCTACCGATTGCCCCCTAGACGGCAACTGCCTAGCAGAGGCTATCATTTACAAAGCAGCTGTCTCTGCCACTAACCTACCAACAATGTACTATTACGGTATGTCGGAAGGGGATTTCAAACACAGATGGAGCGACCACAAGACTTCATTCACATACATTAAGTACCGAAAGAAAACTCAACTATCCGAGTACATATGGAAACTCAAGACAGAACACAATATTCCTCCCAAAAACATTATTATCAAGTGGTCCATTGACAGGAAATCTTCCAGGTACATGTGCGGAACCAGGCGCTGTGATTTGTGCCTGTCTGAGAAACTAAGCATCCTGAATGCAGAGAAGGATTCCCTCCTGAACAGTCGCGATGAGATCGTCTCTTACTGTCGACATATGTCAAAATTTAGGTATTCCTGCATTAAGCCCAAAGTCCAAAAAGTCAGGAAAAAACCGGTCAAAAAGCATAGGTCCAGTGTTTCTTAGTTATTGGTTTTGTTAGGGACCCCCCATAAATGACACTCATATTTAAAAAACCCCACCCTCCCCCTTTCCCATCAAACGTCTGAAAACAACCCCCCCCCCCCCCTCTAAATTTATTTATAGTTCTATGGTTTAATGTTTAATGCACTGTCGCCAGTCTCTAACCTGCTAAACGTCGTCTTTCTGACGGCCCTTTCCGTCATCAAAAAACGACGTCACTCATAACAAAATTTAAACATTCCAAAACGGCCGACAGAAATCCCTGTTTCACGGCTAAAAAGTAAGTGTTTTCATAATAACGTAAAAAATTTTTTAGGCCATTTAATGAGAAACAAGTGCATTAAACTAATTCAAAATCGTGCATTACTTGAACGCGTCAATTCAACATTGTGATGGCATATAACGAACGTATCGACAAAAGTTTTGGAGCCTAGTTTGATAACACCTTGTCGTATTTTCTTAATAATGACTTGACTTTGAAATGTTTGTGTCTTAGCCATTGTAATTTTGTTCCACTGGATGGAAATGAGAACGCCTCCTTTCTGTTTTATTCCAGTTCTGCCTGATGATTGGTAAAACATGAAACTATAGTAGCAGTCTTTGGTGTTTGTTTATTTTATCCTACATGACATCACGCATACCGCGTTGAGCACTCTGATGGTGAAAGCCATACACAACAATATTTATTTTATATATATATATAATTTAAAGATTAGATATGAACAACATTTAGAGAGCACATATAAAAACAGATTAAAATGAAATGGAGTTTTACATCCTACTCTTCAGCGCCGAGGGGGCTAATTCAAACGAGCAATGCTGTGCAGTGTGCAATAAGAGACATTTTGCCAGGACAGTGGCATTAGCCTACACTTTTTTTGTGATTTACAACTGTCGATAGATCTTTAACGTACAGAGCCTATAGCTCACGGGGCCCCGGTTTATTGTCTCATCAGAACAGCTAGACGGTTTTCCCTGTCAGTCCCTCCGATCATCAACATCGACAGGGAAAAACCGAAAGCTCATCTCGACATTTGAAATATTGAAATCTGGATCCTCTGGTAAGCGAGTCTAACACACTGAGCCTCCGCGGGTCCACGACACATATATATATATATATATATATATATATATATATATATATATATATATATATATAACCAACTTTAATTTAAGATTTTATATTTAAGGCATTTATTGCTATTACTAACCTTTTGGGACCATTCTTGATTATACTGATCTTTAAGTCTGGATATTATTGTTAATCTTTTGCAATTAATGCTAATTGCTTGGTTATCCCAAATATATGATCGACCAGTATCGTTTAGAATTAGTCTGATAAATAAATCCAAAATGAGTTCAAATTAGAAAGCAACATAATTTTATGTTATTCGAATGATAGTTTCGAAACTGGACTTTAATTGGAGAAAACACTGGTTGTTGAAATACCCTTTCAGTATACTTTATCAATTATATAATTTACAATATAAATAAATATAAAAATATATATCAATGCACAGAAATGCAGATCGTCAATCGTTTATCTATCCAATACGCAACGCCAATATCGTTCCGATGTCTTTTAACGTCAGTTGTCACAGAAATATGCATCTCAGGTATCAGGTGACAGTAGTGAACCGCTAACAACCCGACGTCGGCAAGATTACGGCCCCATATTGCTAGGTAGATCATCGATATCCGAATTAAGATTTATATCGCTAGATCATTCATCTCTCCAAAATGCAACGTCGATATCGCCCAGATATCGTTTTCACAACAGTTATGATAAGAATGTGCATATCGGATGGCCGTCGTGAATCGCCAACGACCCGACGGTGGCAATATTTCGGCCCACAGTATTTGATAGATCATCGATATCCAAAAGAGGCCCAACAGAGGGCCTACATCGTCAAAATCGATATCAATTAAATCATATATATCCGACGTCGTTCGGATATCGGGGTGTGACAGTAAACCGGATCCGACGTGACGAGATTAATCCAATGTCGGGCTCGACGTTGCGGTTTGCTGGGAACCCCCCCCCCCCCAAAGTCAAGAAAAGACGATCAAGTTTTTAAAATGTTTTATTTCCAAACTTCATTTAATTCGGCTTTGGGTCGTGAGCGTCCTGGTCGTGATCGTTCTACAATTAAAAGTTTATAAAAATTAATACACATACTATAGCACAAGCATACCTACATGCGCACAGTGATGAAATAAAGCATTTGGAAGAAGTGAGACCAACAGGTCTTTTTAAAGGATATTAGTCTTAGTAATGTTCCAATTAAATAGAAAAGTTACATTTGACTATGCAAAAATCAAAGACAGTAAGTTTGAATAATGTTTGCCAAACTGGACGAACTAAAAATTTGTACATCGTAAATACAGGATTTAGGATCGGACGGTTTTAGTTTTGTCTGGACCAGAATAGGTGTCAAACCGTTATATTCTGGTTTTATTTGTCGCGCATTGTAACAGCGCTAGCAAATTAAAGGATAGAATAATTATATTACCAGCTCTTCCATTAGCTGCCTCTTCTAAAACTTGGCAGACATGTTTAACATCTTGAGCCATCGGGTCTGAACTGGTCGAGTCACCATATTGTGTGCATAAAGATATTAAAGCAGCTTTTACTGCTGGCGTTGGTACACCGTTGCCAAGATCTTAGAGAAAACAAAAATAATCGATCAAGGATTTTGTGACACCACCAGGGTACGAGTCATAAGATTTGTATTTGAAATAGTTGTAGTGGCAATGGATTGTTCTACAATAAATTTTACATCCTGTACAAATAACGACGGTTACTGTTAAAAAAAATGGGTAATGTGTTTTTTGGAATGACACAATAAAAGAAATTCATAATAATTAGGAGTGAATTCCAAGAACATTTTATGAAACTACACAACCTACCCCGTTTACCAAACCACCAGGCATCCGAGGTGACAAGTACTGTCACTAAAACTACCAATGTCAAACTTTTATTCATTTTGGTAAACTTTAAACAGAAAGTGTAAATTGAAAAAAAAGCCAGCACATACCAACAAGTTGAAAAATTATTTTCCAAAATCTAGACGTTCAAGGTATTTTCAAGATAAATTATGTAATCAGCCTTCAAATTAGACCTCCATTGCTTAACAGCTTATTAATATCAAATTATTTAGAATGTAACAACAAACAATAATGTTCTTCTTCAAAACATAAAAGAATAAGAAAATCGTACTTTAAAAAAAAAAATTCTATTACCTGTAGATAAATATATCTTGACACTATCACTGTGTTATCACTTACTCCAGTCCCAAAAATAATCACGAAGCTAACATCTCTCTTATTTATTCACCTCGTGCACGTGCAGATCGTGGTAGAAATATAATCTGAGTTTAGGTGATAAAATATTTGTGTGAAAGTGTTTGGGCAATTACATTATTATAATATATATAATTGTACATACTTTTAATGGTTTTGTGATTATATTTTTGTAGTTTTACCTTTTGTATAATACATGTACGTTGTGTCCAGGCAAAATTTTAAAAAAGGCGAATCTTTTTATTTAAACCTTAATTAAGTTATATTATGTGTATTATCAATTATAAAGAATAAACATCTTTTTTTTTCTTTCTTTTTTTATTTAAGCTACGATACGGATTTATTTCGATCATTTACGCCTGTGACAACGAATGTCGACCCTAAACACTCCTGTTCGAAAATCTAAGATAAAAATTACAACTTGGCTTAGGTTATTTCCTAAATTATACACTGGCTTTCATTATTAAAGGAATAATATGCGTTAGAATACACTCGTCCTACGGCTTATATTTGTGTTTAATATTGACTTTTAGTTAAATAAGTATGCATCCCACACTTTACCAAAATTTTTATAAGCCACAATAAAAATATATTCGGAATTTTAAAAAAAGGTGAGCCAGCGACGATTCCATTCAGTTTGAGAATAAAAGCGTCTGGTAAATCAACGCTAAAACATCATTGTGCAATTCAACAGTAGGGGTCAAGGACGCGTGAAAACCCACATGTTAAGAGTTAGTTCCCTTTATATTTACACGATTTGAAATAGCTTGATGGATGGCTCAAGCGTTTTATGATTAACTAATTTATTTTGGTGATTTATCGGATTTTAGAGGGATTTTGATGCATAGGTATGACACTAGGTAAGTCCACTGTTATTGTCCAAATTTGAGTGAACTTAAATTTTTATGCTCGTTCTAACGCCTATTATCCCTTTAAGGCTGAAATCGACTCTAGACGGAGGTAGCCAACAGGAAGACATTTATTCCCATGGGATTTCCTATGAAATTACTCGGTTTACTCCCATAAGATATAATTTCAAAAGACATAATCTTTTTAAGGTAATTAGTTATGGCTGACTGACTGCTTTATCCCTCGCTATACCCCTCTATAACTAATGGTATATCCCATAGACTATACTAATTAATGAGACAGTGGTACATTCTTTATTTTCGATCCATATATAAATATTTAACAATAACAATTTTATAGACGTGAATTTAAATTTGATATACTTTATGATAACTTTAAACAATGCCCAATAGCATCCAAATATTCCATTGTTGTTTTCTAGCATCATCATCAACCCATGTTGATGTGATATAGTCATTGAAGGTCTGTTGTTGTTGGACGGCTGGAGATTCTTCCATTATTTCGATCCATGTATCCTGGACTTGGTTACCATCAAGTATAACCCAGAAATAGTAAAATTGTGTATACTCAATGCTAAAATTTAAAATAAATTGTTACCTGTGGTTTTCCTTTCTGTGACATCACATATTCTACTTCTTGAAGACCAGCCATGATTCAATTTTGCATTCTATATATATTATTATCAAAAGAAGCCATAGTTAAGCTCAGCATTTACTTCAAAGAATACAAGCTATGCATAAGCTGACTTATTTTCATACGGAATAGATCAGATAGGAAAACCCTTCAATTAACTTAATCTTTGATAATCTCAATTGGACCAGTCCAGTTATCAATGGGTGATATGTGATCACCTCTTAATCCCAAACTAATTTTTTTTATATATTTTATCCATTATGTCCTTTGAAATTATATCTTTTGGGAAGACACCAATTACTCGCAACAATTTATTTTCAGTTTTTGTATAGATAATCCTTTTCGAAATATTATTCAACTTTCAAAATACTTCTTTTTATACGCCCACATTATAATGTATAATTTATAGGGGGGGACTACTATCTTTGTGGCTTTTGTTCAACATATTTAGCTCGTCTCTCTTGTAGTGATCTAAATGGTCACAAGTTTCTACGTCACGTCTCGGATAGTCCATCTTGCGACTGCGGTCATCAATTCGAAGATACTGATCATTTCTTACTTCATTGCTCCTTACATTTGGATGCCCGCAACAAATCTATAAATCTTCTCTCTGACCATCAAAAAGACATACATTCTCTTCTATACGGCTCTGATAACACTACTGAATCTATTTCTATCTTCAAACATGTTCACTCTTTTCTCAATCTTTCTAAACGGTTCAACATCTCAACATAATCTATTATAACCTTATATAAACCATTTTTGTGAGGGTAGCACAATCCATATTTTGATATAATTTCGGTGCATACCTTGTACATAATGTATATATGTTGCTTATCATTATTCTCATTATTATTATTATTACTATTTATCATCATCATTATGTATCATTGTAAATATGTTTGTTATAAAATGAAAATTGTAAATATGTTACTCGAGAGGGCTAATATAGGCTATTAGCCTGTTGCCCAATCGATTTCTATTGTGAATAAAATACTGTTTATAAAAAAAAAAATATTTAGCTCGAACCGTTGTTCGCTTATTTGCAAATTTATATGTCGGAAATTCCTAAATGTTTTTTTATTTTTTAGCAAAAAAAAAAAAAAAAAGGTTTTCAACTTTCGTAGCAGAATTTGCACTTTGAAGACTATCATAAATGATACCTTACTTCGTTCTATTCAGCTTAATCTCCAATACGAAGGAGACAGTAGGGCATGATAAGACTGATAGATAGAAAAACAGTTCTCGAAAACGTGCTAATCTTTTAGCTTGTTAACAAGAGAAGACATCATTTTCGAAGAAATTTTTAAGATTTGTAGATCGTAATAAAAATCACAGTTAGTTACATCACGTCAAAATTTATTGTTGATTCAATAGAAGCTACAATTTTAAATGGATTTGAATGAAACTTGGTATGAGCATTAGAATTGATAAGGTGGTGGTCAGGTTCGAATTTACAATTTTTCGATGAACACTTTAGGAGTAATTGCCCTTGATTGCGTAAAAATTCATTTCTTATAGACACTATAGAAGCTACGATTTTCTATGGATTTTATTGAAACTTGGTATAAGCATTGGAATCTCCCAGATGTACAGGCCTAGGGTACATGTGGTTCTGTTGGATGATTTTCTTCTCTTCTGATCTGAAATTCGAAAAATATTACTCGCCCAATCGGCGAGAAGTATAGTACCTGTTAAGTACAGATAGTTTTTAGTTTGCTATGAACAAGGTTGTCATTTAAGTTCTGATTTTTTCAATATGCCACTATCATTTTCTGTTTATAGGCACGAGGAAATTTCTCTTGAAGACTCTTATAATGGGTTTGAGCTATCTTACTTGCTTTAGTACTGGTTGTGTTAAAGGTAACTACAAAGGGTGCTATGCTTATACTGTGGTGAATATTAAGTCCTATGGGTCTTACTGTTTTTAATGTCTCGATCCAATGGGCTTCTCTAGATTGACGGAATTTGGTAGTTTCATCTTCGGGCAAGTCGATTTCTATGCGCTCAATTGGGGTTAGGGTGAGATCGTCAAGTGAATGGTCGTCAAGATCGAAATGATTAGAAACAGGCTTGTCTTTTTTTAATTTAATATCTGATCTGTGAGCATTAAAACGAGTGCGTAATTTGTTCTTTGTTTCCCCGATATATTGTTTGGGACATTTTTTACATGAAATTAAGTATATAACATTCGAGTTTTCACATGTTAGGTGCTCTTGGATCGGGTATCTTTTATTCGTAGAGTTACTTAGAAAATAATGCGTTCTGATATAAAGGGACATGTTTTGCATCAGGTTGACATACATGGGGCACTCCTTAAACCTGGAGGCACTTCGGCATAAAGTCTATTTTAGCTGCTAACTGTGCTAAGGGCGAATTTTTTATGTTTCGTAAAAATCGTTTATAGTATTCACGCTCTTTCAGTTTTGAGAGAACAATCGTACAGGCTTGGTTGAAATAAGAAGACCTTGTGCAAATTTCGGTGAAATCGTAAAACTTGTGACTTAATTATTCCAGAAAATGTATTTTTTGGATGAAATGAGCTCTTATGCAAAAGTTGATGAGTGTCGGTTTTTGAAATATACTTTAATATCTAATTTATTAGTCTCTGCTATGGAATCTCCTTTAAAAACAGTAGTATCGAGAAAAACTGGTAATAACGAAAACATTTAAAAGTCCCGTTTTTCACTGCACTAATTTCATTGAAAAATAAATAACCGCCTTCAATAGACTATAAGCCTACGCATATAAAGTCTTTCTTTCAAAGAATTCGCTCCGAGTGAGTAATAAATTTATAACTGTCCATAAATCCACTCAGATACCAGAAATTATTTATAGATTGAACTCTTTAACGATTGAAAGAAATATCGAAGAATTGTACGTATTATTTAACGTAATGGCATGGTATTTTGAATTACGCGGTGATTTGGTTCAGTAACATCACGTGATTCAATCGGCCAATCGTAAGGCTTAAAGTAGGTCAAAAGGTTGAGAGGTCGCCAGTTCGCCGTGTTTTCTTTGTTTACAACTTCACAGTTTTCAACATGCAGAAGGAAGGCTCTATCCTGATAATCCATTTTGATTCTGTAACCCAGGGTGAAATCAAAGCATTTACAGAAACTCAATGTCTACGTTCAAAGAATTAGACGGAATAGACATTTTAGCAGAAAAGAACAGTGAATTTCTACTTCTAGACAAAGCGCTTTCGGAATGTGACAATAAAATTTTTGGGAAAAATCATTCTCATGTTACATTCGTTTCACGGACGAAATACGTATAAAATCTGCTGAAAAAAAGGTGTTCTAAAAAATTCTGTCTCTCAGACCATGGAAAGTTGTCAAGTTCGACTTTTTCCAGACGCTCCGTTATACCACCTGTCTGCATTATTTGTAACAAGGAGACGTCTTTTAGGAAAAGAGTTCGAGATAAGTTGTAACAGGCACAGACCATAACAGGTGGTAAGTAACATTAGTAGGCCTACCTAAAAACTAACAAGCTAACACAATTTTCCAAAATGGTTTTTTTTGTTAGTTATTTTTAGGGACTGGGTTTAATACTTGAACATAAACCAAAAATAATTATATTGCCATTATTTAGAATTAAGAACAATGATAATATGTAGGTCTATTAGTAATAGGCCTATATATTTTCATTGTTCTTATGGAAATTTAATGACACTAATTATTATGAAATTTATAAGACTTGCATCATAATTTATGTTCAAGTTTCAATCAGTAGAAGAAAGTGGTGGCAAAGACCAGTCCTTAAATTGAAATTTAATAGCCAATATATTGTAAAACAGGAGTTTGATCTTTGAATTTGGCTAAGATAATATCCAGATTATTATTATTATTTTATCTGATTTGTTAATTAGTCTAAGGTTACAATTTTAGTGATTGACCAATTAGATCAGTGGATCACTAAAATCAACCTGAGTTACAACTTCATGATACTGTTCTTTTCTTTACTCAACTCTTAGAAAAGTGGCTCATATTTTCCATGATTCTCCTTCAAATTCATTACTAGCTTCAGAAACCTATCATTGTTCCTTTTTTTTTCAGGTAATTTGTTGGAGGTTGCGAAAATTTAACGTCTGAACTACTAAAGCCTCAAAGTCAGTGGTACAAATCATGCTATTTAGCTTTATTTCCAAGATTATTGGAAAATCAGATGAACCGATATTATTAGATAGATATGTGGACATTCCAGAGGACACTTTTCCTAAAGTTTTATTGTTATACCCGGATCTTATATACTTATTATCAAATGGTAGAAAATCTACTCCAAAGTCTTTGTGTCCTGGCTTGACAAGAAAGCACCTGACAGGAACCTCCCAGCTTTTATCATTGCTAAATAGGCTAGGTCATTGCCCATCACTGGACACAATATTGGCATTATAAATTCTATGCAGGCCTCAGCACCTTTCTCATAAAAAGTCCAGAAACAGATGTTGCTGTTATATCAACTAGTTTTCGGAGACTTATATACTCTCATTTATATTGTGACAGGGGTGGGGAGAAAACATCTGATTGTAGACTTGAAAAAAAATTAGTGACAAACTTGGACAAAGAGTGTGTGAAGCTCTTATTTGAATTCATGCCATTTTTTAGTCTTAGGTATTAATTTTGATTTTACAAACTCAGAAAAAACTATTTCATTGTTTGAATATTTTGTTTGTCAGTTGTATGGCATTTCAAGTTGCATAAGTGCGAATAAAGCTTGATAAAAGCTGTTTTGCACAAAATCCCCAAATGAAAAGAGCTTGCCACTCACTAAAGATGCCTTGACACAACATTTGAAGCATGCGAATTATCGAGCCAAAATACACAAAAGTGCTGTCAAGCCATGGATTATGGCTCCATGCATGGTTGGATGATTCGAGACAATAAAATAGATATTTGTTGGATGACTCAGGATCCTGCACCCAAAAGCATATTGCATTTTCTTTCTTGCTCTTGTAAATCTGGGTGTGCCACTGTGTTCATGCCACAATTCAAAGTTATCTTGTACTGATATTTGAAATGTTTTAATTGTAAAAATAATAGGGAAACAGAATTAGAAATTGAATTAGAGAAAGGTGTGGATGAATATGATAGTGATGATAAATGTGAAGAGTCTTAGATATTTTTTATATATTCTGTATTTAAGTTTTACTTGTCCAACTTGAGAGGCTGAATATGTTTTAATATTTCTAGTGTGTATATAAGTTAATTAGGAGGGGGTTCTCATGTGTTTGAATGTTTAATTGTTGATTTTATAGTGAAATGTCAAAATAAATGGAAATTTTGTTTTTAACAAGTTCTCTTATGTTTCTGTACTTGTTCTCCTTTTCGGAAATTCAGAATGATTAAATCCTAGAAATAGCATATTCTTTGATATATCGTCGGCAAGGATTTTGGTTTAGAAAAGGAAAGTGTGTTCTGTACACTCAACCGTTTCACCGCTTGTTGCCCGTTGGAATAGAAATAAAATCGGCCTACATGAACACCATTACACTGAGAAAACGTACGGGTTTAATATTAAAACTTTCCATGTCATCGATTTCTTTTAACTATTAATCCTTAGTTAGATGATTAGATTACTTAAAAAAATATCTCTAAAATGCACTGGGGTCTTCAGCTCATTATATTTTTATTGAAAAGGAAAGCGTTATGTGTTTTATTTGGTTCTAGTTTCGCTTTTCTGTCACGCGACCTTGTGAACTATGACGTGTAAACTTTAGCGGCCTTCTTATTGGCTGTGTTCTGTAATTGACCCGCTGACCTTACTACTCTTCTTCAGTACTATTCTCTGATTGGCTGGAAAATTGTTCAATTCTTAATGCGGGAGAAAATAGAGTTCGTATTGTAATAAGCTCGCTTTCTCAATTGAACAAATTATTTTTCTATAACTGGCTAGTTTTGAAACGGTCTTTTAATCGACAAAATGTTATTGAGGTCATGTCAATTTATTACTAACTCGGACCGCGGCTGAACGATTATCGATGTCTCCTGGTATCCTACAAGTGTCATTCGATTCTCAACATCAACATGGCTACGTACAAAGCCCATAAAATTCCGAATCAGATGACGAAAATAACGACATGCGTGTAGGTGAATTGAAGAGAATTTGTTACGAGGTGAATAAATTTACCGATGCCCCAGGTATACCGTAAGACTGGACGATTTTTTAATAGTCGACGAAGATATTATTACATAGGACAGACCGAGCGACGATGAAATTGTAGAGTGTGTTATGTCGGTGAAAAATGACACCACAAGAATCTGATGACGAAGAAGAAATCATAGACAATGAAGTTGTCATCATTTGCGGACGCTTTTCGAGCTTTAAACACGCTACGAAAATGCATGATTATAATTTATGTAAATTTGCAATAAATTATGACGCGTACTGATTAAAACTGCGATCGTTCCTTTTCTTTGGGATGGTATGGGTAATTTTGACTTTATCCAAGATGGCGGACATATAAAATGATATAACGAACTAATTCGTTCGGTCCCGTATGATTCGTTATAGCCAGGTTTCACTGTATTTGAGTTCTTGCCCTTGACTTAGTCCAAACACATAAAAATTAGCTCGTAAATGCAATAGAGACTATGTTTCTTCTGATTTGAATGAAGTTTGGTATGGACATTTATATTGATGAGAACTTGGATTAGACTTAGATAATGTTTTAATATATTTTAAAGTGGGCGTATCTTGCTAGGCAACCGCTTGTTCATGTTATTATCATATCCTCGAGGCATTCGAGAGTGTCCTGCTCTAAACTATTGTAATATTTAGATCCTTCTGGCGAGATATATACAAAGATAAGCAAAATATTATTTCAGAGCTCAAAGTAGCTTCCTTCTTGTAGCAACACGACAATGTCAGGTAGTTCGTTGAAGTTGCGAGTAACACCCTTGGCTATAGTCTTGGATACAAACACAGCTAAACCTTCATGTTTTCCTACATTCCTACAAGCGAGAAATGAATTGTGTGTGTGAGATATATTTGGGAAATCGACATTTCGATCATATATCCATATTTCGCACAGGGTAAGAATAAAATTATATTTTATTAGTTGTTCAACTTCACATTTGTCTTGAAAACGATTGAAGCTTTGGCAATTCCAAGAGATAATCGAAATATCGTTAGTTCAAAAGTTGCCTGTTGTGTTTTTGTCCCTAAATGTTTTGCTATTTTTCAAGCAAGAAAAATAATATAATTTAAATCGGATAAATAAGAAAACCAAAAGAAGTCATTAAATTGAGATAACTATAAACGATAATGATTGAAGATGTTCATATGGACACAGTCCAGTAATTCATTCGCCATCCCTGTTTCCATCCGTTTCCATGTTAAATCACGAAATTCAACCTTCTATAATTTTTTTCAGAAAATCCGTTGAGTATGTCACATGAAAGCCTGGCCAATACTTGGTTTCTGTACAAACATTCATTATAGCATGAACTATTCAAAATGAACGTAAACCACTACAGTTTATCAAAATCCACTTGACTGCCACTGCACATAATACCACTTTTTTTTTTAGAAGTAACCGCGTATTAAATAATCCAAGAAATTTTGAAAGAAAATGCAATTTCATCAAATTCCAAATCAAGACTAGTCAATCACTAGTCAATAATGGGCATTAGTAATTAATGGGCTTGCAAAAGAGAATTTATTTTCCTCGAATTTCTAAAAAATAAAAGCACGGATTTAATTCGAATACATCGATACCACAAAATGTTTCCTAATATGGAAAAAAAAATTTAATTTAAAATTTCATCTGATATGTATCTGGAGTACACTGTCCAAAAACTATACATAAACATGTACACAGTTTTTACTTATGCACCCCCTTAGCTCTCTATTAATATCATTAATGGCACATCTTACACTTAGGTCTTTTTTCGGTTAGTTTTTATTGATATTCATATTGTAAATAAGTATTATTAGTAAAGAAAAGAGCGTCTCCTTAGTTTGTGCTCAATTCGTGAAATTTATTTCAATAAATATGTTAAAACTAAAGCGTCATAGCACACAATTCAACGATGGGTCGCAGACTTATAATATTGGAATATAAAAGAATCAGTTGCTTTTATAGATATAGTTACTGTAAATACATGTACCCAAAACTAATCGCCCAAACACATTCACACAAATAGTTTATCACTTAAAAATCAGATCACCCAAACTCAGATTATATCTCTACCACGATCTGCACGTGCACGGGGTGAATAAATAGGAGAGATGTTAGCTTCATGATTATTTTTGGGACTGGAGTAACATAGTGATAGTGTGAAATATATTTATCTACAGGTAATAGAATTTTTTTTTTCAAGTACGATTCTGTTATTCTTTTATGTTTTGAAGAAAAACATTTTTTTTTATACATTCTATATAACTTGATATCAATAAGCTGTTAAGCAATGGAGGTCTAATTTGAAGGCTGATTACATAATTTATCTTGAAAATACCTTGAACGTCTAGATTTTGGAAAATAATTTTTCAACTTGTTGGTATGTGCTGGCTTTTTTTTCAATTTACACTTTCTGTTTAAAGTTTACCAAAATGAATAAAAGTTTGACATTGGTAGTTTTAGTGACAGTACTTGTCACCTCGGATGCCTGGTGGTTTGGTAAACGGGGTAGGTTGTGTAGTCTCATAAATTTTTCTTGGAATTCAAATTATTATGAATTTCTTTTATTGTGTCATTCCAAAAAACACATTACCCATTTTTTTTAACAGTAACCGTCGTTATTTGTACAGGATGTAAAATTTATTGTAGAACAATCCATTGCCACTACAACTATTTCAAATACAAATCTTATGACTCGTACCCTGGTGGTGTCACAAAATCCTTGATCGATTATTTTTGTTTTCTCTAAGATCTTGGCAACGGTGTACCAACGCCAGCAGTAAAAGCTGCTTTAATATCTTTATGCACACAATATGGTGACTCGACCAGTTCAGACCCGATGGCTCAAGATGTTAAACATGTCTGCCAAGTTTTAGAAGAGGCAGCTAATGGAAGAGCTGGTAATATAATTATTCTATCCTTTAATTTGCTAGCGCTGTTACAATGCGCGACAAATAAAACCAGAATATAACGGTTTGACACCTATTCTGGTCCAGACAAAACTAAAACCGTCCGATCCTAAATCCTGTATTTACGATGTACAAATTTTTAGTTCGTCCAGTTTGGCAAACATTATTCAAACTTACTGTCTTTGATTTTTGCATAGTCGTATGTAACTTTTGTATTTAATTGGTACATGACTTATATCTTTTAAAAGGACATGTTAGTCTCACTTCTTCCAAATGCTTTATGCTCATGTAGGTATGATTGTGCTAGGGTATGTGTATTAATTTTTCATATTCTTTTAATTGTAGAACGATCACGACCACGAGCAGGACGCTCACAGCCCCAAGTCGAATTAAATGAAGTTTGGAAATAAACTATTTTTTAAAAACTTGATCGTATTTTTCTGAAAACTCCGGTGTGTTTCAAATGTCCGTAATATTTCTATATTAAGCGTACAGTAAACCAACTTGCATGTTTTCTAATTAGTTAAATATAATCATGGTTTATACTGATTGTTTTTGATCAGTTCACCGGTTGTGTTTTTATATACACACGAAATGTCTGTGGGATTAATAAAACTGAATATTGGTCGAGACTGCTGCTAGCCAGTTGCCCCACCCCACCTCAAAGATGAATAAATATTAATTTGTCCATCTTGACTTTTTGGGGCTTTACATCCCAACTAAACTGTGGCGTATTGATCTTTTATAGATGACCTTGAATTAGTACATTTCAAACATTACACTCGGACGCTAATTAGTTATCTTTTGAATAATATGTGAATCATACTTTACAAATTTTTTTTTTTTCAAAATTGTAACATAATTTTTTTTTTTTTTTTTACACATAACCTCTATTTATAGCTGTAAATTCGCAAGATAAAAAATAATTAATATAAATTTCCCCATTTCTTTAGAACAAAATGACACTTTAATTAAACATATATAAATATTACAAGAAGATTATGTTAAAGGTAAGGTAAACCTCAGCCAATTTAAAATCTACTGAAAACTTGATAAATTTATTTCTTAGCACGACACCGGGTCCATTGATACAAATTTCCAAAATGGGCAGATTAACATTAAAATCAAAATTTGGGGGAAGCAATTCCTTTAAACTTTAATGTGCACATGATTACCCCAAATTTTCTCGGTCAAATTTCAAATCACTAACTCCCATAGATAACGACATAACTGAACACTCTCAAACTTCTTTTCACAAAATCCCACCGTAACAGTCGAAGGTTATTTTATTAAAATACATCGAGATAGAAGAAAGTTATCATCCATAACATGTAAACAAAATGGCGGATTCGCAAGCAAATCAAACCTGCCCCGAAAGGTTATTAAATGTATAAAACGCAAGTTATTAAATTTGACGTGATATTGTGTGTTCTTGCTCATTTGGTGTCAGAAGATTCTGATAATAACTGTTAATTTTTTTTTAAATCGAAAATAAACATTACAAATCAATGTTTTTTTTTTTGTGCACACTCGGTTCAAAATCTTGTCACCCTTCGTGTCCGTTACACATGTACAAATATGCAATTGCAAGAAAAGACAATTTCGATAATTGTTTTCGAAAATATGATGTATAATACCAAGAAAAAGAAATAAGTCAACATTAAATATGAAACAATCAAAAACCTGTCGACAAAAAATAAAAAAATCGCGAACTATATTTCCAGTGTATGTGCATCCCTTAAGTGAAAGGGCTCTTGCTGCGCTAAAATTTGTGACATTTGAAAAAATACAAGTAATCTAGCACTCGTCAATTTTTACATTAAAGTTAAGAGAAAAATTTGTATTAATAGTATTTCGAAAAAATATTTGTCAATTTGATTATCAATTTATACCAAGAAATGATATCCGAAAATAGCACCCTATTACCTGACAAAAACATCATTTGACCATTGTCACAGTTGCTAGCCAAAAATAAGTGACAAAATAGTTTTAAAAAAAACAAATTTTTCTTTCATATAATCTATCTGAATGCTTTGTTTTAACGTTTTAGAAAGGAAATCTATAATTATGTTGAACATCTGAGTGCCACGCAAATATTTTATTATTGTATGGATGGACAGTTGTGTATTGGTTTAGTCCAAGACAACCTGAAAAATTAAGTCCTTGGCCTTTCACATACACAAAAGTTACTTAAATCCACGACTCAAAAGTAAAACCTTTTTTGCACCCACTCTTTAAAACACATTGGCTTCCTTTTAACTACTAGGCTAGTCATACAGAGCTCCCAAATAGACTCGGGGTCGAGGGTGGGCCTAGTAAGAAATTCCAATTCACGCAGGGGACGGAAGCAGAAAATAACTCAAAACATGTTTAATGATAATGATATGAAAAGGCTACATAGACCATGGACTTTCCACTGTCCAAAATATAGCTGAGAAATATCAAGAGATTGTTGAGTTTTAAGACATTTTTTCGGCACCAAAGTTACACTTTTAGAAGTTCTTATTTACTCTATTTCTCATTGGAATCTGTTCAAACACTAACTTAAAAGACCCCGTTTTGAAAACAAGGACAAACAGTTGTTTTATAAGATTTTGGAATACAAAGATGGCATTCATCCTAGAGGTATAGACCACCATACTCCTTGTGTAAAAAGTAGTCCTAAAAAAATGGCCGTCTTACTGAGAAGTTTATTGTATTTTGAGTTTTTCTGTTCAATTGGATTTATTTTTGTAGATTCTAAGATTGGGCTATTGTGGTTTGGTTATGGAAGGTTTGATTCATCGTTAACAAAATACTGAACTAAAGAAGGCTATCATGCTTTATGGGAGTTAGTGATAACCTCAAATTTGACATATATTTGCTAAGTTCATTTTACAAAAACTTTTTTCTTCAAATTTTTTATTATCAATTTTAGTGATTATTGGACTTGAAGCACATATTGATACTTGTTACAGCATGTTCACTTAAACAGGGAACTTTTTAGAATGTATCATGGTTTTGCCAACTTGCAAGGTTTTCCTTGCCCTTAAATGGTCATAACATTTCACCGTGTTAATTTCTTAGCTTTTGGTCAACATCCAAAAGTTTCCCAGCCAATCATAACAAGTCACTAGAAAGTATACGCGTCACTTATGACTTTGTGGGTGGTGTTGTTAGGCGATTTTTACATCACTTATTGTCAATCAATTAGGAAGTTGTCAAGCATGTTCCTAAAGCAACGTTTGGATATATACATGAACTTTTGGTATTGGTTTATTTCACGTAACGACCTCTTACGAGGTTACAGCGAAGTACATATTAAATAAACTAACTAACCGAATCCCAGATTCTCGTCATTAACTTTTTATTTTCTACCAATTAGATTCCTTGTAACAAACTATTGCTGGAAAATAATGACACTTAAATATTGTCAATCAATTAGCTAGCCGTTAAGGTGCTTCGGAACCTTGCAATAAATGGACTGAGTCCACAAATATTGAAAAAGCTATTTCAGTTGCAGCAAGTGGCCACCTTGGATACAAAAGCTCAAAATATGCATATAAACACCAAAAAACAAATTTTGTGAACGTTTCCCTTTAAATCATCAAATGCACTGAATGACCCCAGCTTTTTAGTCTGAAAATAAGACAAAATAACAAATCTCTTAACAACAATAATTCTCCACAAATACACATAAATAATCCTTAAAAGATACACAGAAGGTAGCTCACACGTTATAGGTACATCACTCCAACCTTAGTTTTCCAATAATAGGCACCTATTAGCCACACTTCCATGATTTTATGCAACACACGGTAAAGAAAATGGCGGACAATATGGCGGCTCTTCTGTCTGTCAAAACAGGACTAAAATATACACTAATCCCACTGATTTACAGAACACATACATCCATACACACAAGTTTGAAGTTGTGACTCTCTTCTCTTCGGTAGTACAAAAGTGCCTAGCAAGGATTCAACGATTATCGGTCACTAATACCAATTTTCACATCACGGTTCAGATTTGTTGACACGAAGCTTCGTGCTCGATGCATCACATATCCTTGTGCATTGCAATACAACCCAAACAGTTCATCTTTTTACGCTGGAAAATAAGCGTTGAGAATAAATGATTAATTGATGCATTTAATAACTGACTGAAACGAAAACTTCATTTGAAAACATCAAAACCACACAGAAATCTTTGATGTGCGTAGGTCTTCGTTCATAGGGAGTCAATCGGTATTTCTCAAGAAAAATGTCAACATTGATGAAATGTGAAAGATCGGGAAACTGACATGAGGTTACATTATGCAATCCTTTAACTTTGATGTACATGGAATAATACAATCAGCATAAAAAGAAAATAAATATCTCGAAAATAAAAGAAATTTACCTTCAAACAGGAAACCGTCAATGTAAACATACAGACCACGTTATGGTGCAAGTCTCATAAGTTTTGTTTATAAAGTTTCGAAATTATTCATCGAAAATATTTTATTGACATATTTTTATATAAACGGTGATAATTTACCGAATTAAACATTTATATGTCATTGTAAATTTTTAAAAAAAATGTTTTAGTATTTACCACACAATATTTACCATAAATGTCATGTGTTTACGGCAGTCCAAAGAGGTCATAAAAATTTTGTAACACTTAAGCCTTGAGTGGACAGATTAGGTCTACATCCTTGCCAATGAGTTACTCCTGTAAACGAACGCAAATTACAGACAAGCTATATTCAGTTATTAACCTTAAACCGTGTAAACTTACTCTGTTTCACAACAAGTTTTCGAAACATCAGTTCTTGCAAGTTTTGGAATCAGGTGCTGCGCCTACGATGGGAACTATAAAATGTGTGGCCTAGGCTAGGGGCCTATCTATAAAAATGACTTTTGAGTCCACATATAACTCAATAAGTAAATATGGACCAATGTAATATGAATATTTCTCCAAAACAAAAAATGAACTGTAAGGATTTCTTCTTCAGTTACGAATATGACAATGAGAGAAATTTTAACTTCCAGAGTCTTCCATAGTGATGGTTATTACGTCACCTCTTTGACCACGTGACCGAAGTAACACGATTTCTCCATGCAGCAATCTATAAAACGGCACGCGACATTGTATGAACGTGGACTCAGTCTTCGGCAAAAAGGCCAAGAAGCCATAGCAGGTCGATCCTTACTCAACGTCTGCGATATAGTTTTTACACCATACCTACGTAGGCCTACCAGGCAGTCAGCATGATAGTGTCTTAGAGCTCGCATCTCTTCACAGGTGAGGATTGCTATTCAAAAATGGAAAGGAAACTTCATAAATTTTTGACCAAGGAAAGCTGCATTCCGAAGGAAAATAAGGTTTACACACCAGTACTTTTCACAGATAGATAGCAAAGGGAATCATTTAGAGTTTAGTAGATCTGCTACTGCTAGGCCTAATGACAGTACATGTAATGATGTTGAAAGACAAATTGTCATTAATTCTAAAGTAGGGAGGACTCCCATGCCCTTGACTATCTGAGATAATCTTGCAGAGGAGATTGGGTTCCGGGCCCCCCTGTGTACTTTTGGCTTGGAACCTGTGACTTGACATCCAAGGACAAATCTGGCTTTATCAGTCTTGTATCTCGTGACAATTCATTAGTCAGGGATATAGCTGACAAATATCAGCAGATTGTTCAAGTACCCTTACTTCTCCATATTTCTGTGGAACCAGAAGAGGTGCCATAAAGATCATCATCAGGATGGTATTCCTCCAGGCAATTTAATTGGTAAAGTTTGGATGAAGAAGATCAAAGATCAGGCTACCAAAGACTGCTGGATCTAGATTTTTGTTACCACTCATAGGGTGTTTGAAATTGCAATCATACTGTGAGGGCGTTCTTCGCTGGTGTGATTGTTTATTACTTTCACTCCTGCATTGGTCAATGAAGTGAAAATCCAAATTGCTGATAAATATATCAACAAATACTGAGACTGGATATAAGCCCCTAGCAGGATTTTGAAAATAGCAATTTGATTGTACAAGTCCTGTTTTGGTTACTATCTTGTTTATCCTGAATTAGACCAAAAAGCATCATGGCTATCAACTGAGGAAAGAGATACAGAGCTTTAAATTGACCACATCACCTAAGACAACCACATCATCTGGTTCGAAGTGGTACAACATAAACTTCCTTGCTGTATGGAGAAGTATTGCGACAGGAAGTGGCAACAGCCATTTGAGTGAATGTATGGGTACAATGGGAATTCCTAGCATGTCTACACATACTTTTTCGTACATAGAACATGAAATTGGGAAATGGTGGTTTGTTCTTATTTGGAAAACTTATTACTTTTGTATTGCCGTAAATTCAGATTTTTTGCTAGAAATTGATATGGAGAATGTTACAAAGTGAAACCACTACATTATCTTACTGGACTGAAAAGTGCCAATACACACCACCATACTATAAAAAAAAAGTAGTACAGGAAAAAAATGGCCGCTTTTCTTTACTGAATTTAGAAGAAATTTAAAGGCTTTTTATTAAAATATCATTTATTTTTTCCAAATTTCACGATTGGAGTGCTGTAGTTTACTTATCAGAGCTTGTGTTGACATAAGAAATAGTTATTTTAATGGACATTTTACAGGTGAATTTCTGTTGTTAGTGAATGTCTCAAATTTTTCAAATAAATGGTAATTAAACCCTTCAAAAACATTTTTTTTTATAAAGTTTTATTTAGGTGATTAAACATAATAGGACATCCATATAACACAAAATATGAAATGATAAAGGTCTAATTAAAAAGTTGACTTCAAACATTTTCAACTTATTTTGCAAGGTTCCGAAGCACCTTAAGCATGTTCCTAAAGCAACGTTTGGATATATACATGAACTAATCATTGCTTTCACAATCCCAGATTCTCGTCATTAATTGTGATTGGTTGAGAGTTTAATCTTCTACCAATTAGATTCCTTGTAACAAACTATTGCGGAATAATGTTTGATTGACCATGCACAAGATCTTTAGTTACAGTTTAATTCTGGGATAATCGAGTCTACATGGCCAAGGCCGTATCATGAAAAAAAAATAGTTGACTGTGTTACTTTTTGCCGAGGAGCGATTACGAGCACACAAATTGGTTCTGGCATAATAGCTAGGATAGATTCGTAAGACAGTGATTTACCGCTTTTAGTTTTGGTACAAATAAAAATGTCTTTGTTATCTGAAAGTGCCTGTGTCGCTTTTTCTGGTTTTCGCTCAGACATTCGATAGAAAACTTGTTTTGAATTAATGAAAACAATGATTCAATGGAGATCACTGTTTGGATACATTTAGTAGTGACGTATGGTTTGCCAAGGGAGGTTGATAGTGTCTAATGACGAGAATCTTGGATTGTGAAAGCAGTGGTTGGTTCATGTATATATCCAAACGTTGCCTTAGGAAATGGCTATCAAGAGGTGAATTAGAAATATGGATCAATATTATGCTCAATATTGCATATACATATATGCGTTTGGATAGTTTCGAGTTTTCGCTAAATAAATTTAAAATCAAACTTCAATCCTTAAATGACCCTTTCTTTTAAACCCATTCGATTTGACAGGCGCTAAACGCTCAGAGGCTGCCAGATCTGTAAACCCTGGTCTAGTTAGAATTATGCTAACCCTAGCCCTGTTTATCTGAGAGAATCAATCCCTCCCTGGACCACATGTAGTACAATTGGTCAAGCTACTCCCTTAATGGTTGTTTAAGACTACCTCTTCGTTGGTTAAGCTTCGACGTTACGTTGTCGACTTTTTACTTTTTTACTTGTCTTTGCAAATAAGCCGTTAAGGATTCGAGGTAAATAGTTCAACTACACTTTCGAGGTGCTGAGATACCCTAATACCCTGTGTTTTCTGCAGTCGGCAACTTTAACACTGCAATTAAAGGCTGGATATGGGACAAAATAATGTACAGTATACAAAAACAAGTTTGAACATTTACATGTTCTTGAATACAAAAAAAAAGTACATGTGTTTTGAAAGTTGAGATGAATTTCTTATCAAAAAAATTCCGATAGGAATAAATTTCTTCCTGGTGAATAATCTGGACACCGTCTGCTGTTTATTTCAGCCTTGATAAAGAAAGTCGTGTATCGTAAGTGTATAAATTAAGAAATAACTTAAGCATAATTGTTAATCACATCTAAATTTTACCTGTTATAGAATTTCAAACAGGATTATTTTGGAGTCGATAATCATTGTTCTATGCCTGAAAAATCGAACTTAATCCTCCGAGAGCGCTTCACCAAAACAAAATTGGCATTGTAGGCTAAAATATAAAACTTGTTAATACTACATTTCTTTTTTCTTTGAAATAAATAAATAAATACAGGTCTCATTGATGAAGTAAAGTCTAAATTAATGCATTGCCCATGGATTGATATACAGGGAATACAATTAAAGAGTAATAAAACTAGCATCACCATACCATACTTATATATAATACACTGAAGATGATTTGTAAACATCTTTCTAAGTAATGTAAATAAGTCAACACGTCTATTATTAGATATGTAATTTAAAAGACGTTTTACAATAGCCAACCTTACTGATACAAATAAAACTAGAACCGTAGGAACGGTACTGAGCAGTGTGCATGCGAATATTAACATTGGTGAGAGGTTGCATTTTGAATCCAGAGTGAAAAGCAAAAGAACATTCGGTATGTCAATATGAATTAAATAAATACAAAGTCGCAATGATGATCAAAATAGCTATTGTTATACATCATTGGAAGGAGCAAATCAAGTTCATTTCATGAATAAAGGCTCTTTCTGTCATTTTTGACAGAGCTGTTTATAAATCACAATTTTCAAATGGTCGAAAAAATGGAGATAAGCATTGGATTGAATAACCTTTAAAATTATTATTTTGTTAATATTTACAATATTCGTGTAATATTATTAAAAATGTAATATGTGGGAGATCAAATTATGGCATAAATTATTTGAATAAAAAAGGTCCAAAGTCAAATCACCGAGACGTATTTAATCTCCAATCCGCATATTTTGACTGAATATGTTATCTGTAATATTATTTCAGACGTTAATCTTCTTTGTGCCTCAAACATTTGATTTACCTTTGAACAGCCTACTTTTTCCTCTAGCTAGAGGAGAGTTAACCCACTGCTCTCCAATCTATATAAAAGTAGACGCAGTGGATTGATCATATTCAGTATAGTCCTTCCAACAGACTTAATTCAATATCAAAGTTTTTTGTAAAAGTTATTTGTGGTAAAAATAAAAAGAATATGAAATACATTTATTGAATCTAACCTTTATAAGCAGTATTTTGTTAACAATATTCTTAAATTATTAGAATAATTTTCAGTTGGCTTGATTAAATAGATTAATCATTTTTTTAATTATTATGTATTTCACAGATCAAGATCAAATTACCTCCCTTATCAAACGGTTGATATTAATAACAAAACGTGAATTATGACTAGTTTCGGAGAGCTATAAAACCGGAAGTAAACTAAGGAGAACAAAAATGAAAATACCATTGGATAGATTTGATCAAGAGGTATATCTTGTATTCAGGCCTCGATGTTTTCAAAGGTCAAAGTCACAAGGTATGAGCCTTGAAACTTTTAACGATTACTGAAAAAATTCAACCGGAAATTGCAAAAAAGCAAAATCGAAATTCAAAAATTCCTTCCCATACTTTTTTGCGCAATCGACTGTAGTTACCAGAAATACAAATATCACACAACTCAGATTTAACCCTAAGGCCCCATTTTGATTTTTACAAAAGTGGGTCATATCAATTTTGCGGCCAAACTATCAACAATTCCTACCCTAAAAGTGTCCTTCATTCTTTAAGTCATATCGATAGAAACCTATCAATATAAGTTTTGGTGACATTCAGACAATACTTAATGAGTGGGCTAACCGGAAGTTTGAACCTTTATTTTGTGGAAACCGGAAGTGATGCAAAATTTTTGTTTGAGCAAAATTGTTTTCTTTTGTGGTCTGTTTTAGCACAATAAATTTCAAATCAATCGGACAAATACACGAGAAAATAGAAAATTTGGCCAAAATTGGCAAAATTCGGGTCAAAAATGTGTGCTATGAATTTTCAAAATTCGAATTTTATTTAATGCTATCATATTAGATATTCAAGCAAGAATTTAAAATTGAAAACCCGAGCAAAATTGAAGCAAAAACGTGCCTTCAATGACCAATTTTCTGTTTTTGGATCAGTTTTTATTTTTGCACTTCCGGTTTAGCAAAAACGTTCCAATTTATATTCATTCAGTAATAGACCAAAAATGAATATCTAGAGCATTGAAAATGTTGTTGTAACTATTATAGTTGCTGAAGACTACTCGTTACAAAATCATAATTTTTAAAAATTACGAAAACAAAGCAGTGTGTTCGATAGAACACACTGCAATAACTAAAAAATTAGAACGGTGATCTTTAACTACTGGATATCCAAATAGAACCCAGAAATGGAACTATCTTAATGTAAATCCAACATTTATTTACAAGGAAGTAACTAGAACTGCGTTGCAGTACTGAAGGGTTCCTCTTAAAGGTTTTATTTAAAAAGTTAACATATGTCTAAATGTTAACAAAATCAAGTGATATTAGAACTCTTTAACAAATCATGTGTTGCCATTCAAATTAAGTTCAACTGGCCTCACTTCCAGTAATATTGCGTGACAGTGTTCCACTCAAGTTTCGTAAAGATCGCACCGGTAGATTTTGAGAATTTCAAGGTCATCTGATATAACCCCAACAGCAATAGTAAATCTTATAACTTTACTCAACTTTAAACTCAATTTTCTCAAAAACGAAAAAAATTTTCAAAATTCCCTTCAAGCAAAAGTTAGTAAAATAAATGTATTATTTAATACAATAATGCTTTTTTGGTTTTGAATTTAATCCAAAGACAAGTAGCAATTTAAGTATCAAAAAATTGTAAAAAATGATGTTTTTCTTACTTTCGGGTCACTTCCGGTCAACATATGGCAAGAAATTTGGTACCAATAGATAGGTATTTAAATTTGGCATCTATTGACACCACTTTTATACAAATTGAATGATATTTGTCAAAGTTATGACCAGTTATGCAATTATGCAATTATCTATTAGGGGAGATAACTTATCACAATTATGTTTGTATGAGTATGTATAAGAAGTCAATATACATCTGCAAACGTTGTTTTAAGAAAAAAATGTTGAGAATGTAAAAAATTGAAATTTTGAAAATATGCAAATTCAAAAAATGACATTGAAAAATTGCATAAAAGTGAAAAGTCAAAGAAGCTTATTTTTGCGTTAACATTGCCCGGTGTATAATCTGAAATCATTTTTCAAATCCATTGATTAGTTGCTGAGAAAAAACGACATTTGTAAAAATGGAAACGCATTCAAAATCGCATACTTCGCGCATGCGCAGAAGTCTGGAATTGCATTTAAAATCTAAGTTGTAACAACATTATCAGGAAATATGAAAGTTTCGTAAAGATCGCACCGGTAGATTTTGAGAATTTCAAATGTGTAAAAAAAAAAAAAAAATAATAATAATAATAATCTTTACAGAAATAATAGTGTTCCTCGCGAAACGCTGCGCTGCGAGGAACCCTAATAAAATTAGTAATTTGAGAAAGAAAATCACACAAGGTAGGGCCCGTACATAGAAGATGTAGTAGCGTTTCACTTTCCCCACCTGGACATACATTACAAACTGGACTATCAATCACCTTTGCTAAAAAACTTTCGACTATTAGTCCAAAAAATATGATGACAAATACTTAAATATGGGTTGCCTCATTAATTAGAGCCAAAGTAAGCTTATTAATTGAGTAATTGGGGTTTCTTATGAATAATCCATGTATTCTCAAGTTCAAAAGACCTATGTGGACGTATAAATGCTTGTGGAATCCATTTGACTCTGATCTGCTTTGAAACTCCATGTTTGTTCACGTGTCCAAATGACGTCATATGAATGAAGGCGTCTAAAAATTGATTTTGTATTTTATTATTAGTGAGTTAAAACTATTTAAATTAATTCATAATGTTTGTACAAATGATATTTAAACGTTTTATTGCCTTTTGCTAGAGATAATAAATGGAATACCAAAATGCCATTGTTTTGGAAAATATTAAGGAATGTGGGCAATAACAACAGCGTCCGGTTACGTCATGATTTATGTACCGAATTGACAGACTGGATGATCAAAAGAAAAGATCAACGACATTTGAGACTTGACATACATACCTATGTTAGTACCCTACCGTGGGAATTCCGGTCATAATTAGCCTTATTACGAGTTAATTAATGACAAGTGGGACCATCTGGTATTTTTCCCAGTCATTAGAACACCTCTTCTTCTTTCTATTGATATAAGTATTATCGGTCCAATTATATATATATATGAAAATAAGGGAAGGCAACTTTAAATCATTATCTATCATCTCTGAACTCTTGATGTTATAAAATACAGATTTCAATACCTTTCTATCTACTCCTCTATCTTAGCTGATAAAACTTCCCTCAATAGAGCCAGTTGTCTTATAATCTCTTCTATCTTAGCTGATAAAACTTCCCTCAATAGAGCCAGTTGTTTTATAATCTCTTCTTTCTTAGCTATAAAACTTCCCCCAATAGAACCAGTTGTTATATAATCTCCTCTATCTTAGCTGATAAAACTTCTCTCAATAGGACCAGTTGTTATATAATCTCCTCTATCTTAGCTGATAAAACTTCCCTCAATAGAGCCAGTTGTTTTATAATCTCTTCTTTCTTAGCTGATAAAACTTCCCCCAATAGAACCAGTTGTTATATAATCTTCTCTATCTTAGCTAATAAAATTTCCCTCAATATAACCAGTTATATAATCTCCTCTATATTAGCTGATAAAATTCCCTCAATAGGATCAGTTGTTATATAATCTCTTCTATCTTAGCTAATAAAATTTCCCTCTGTAGAACCAGTTCTTATATAATATAATTTCATTTATGTTAGCTGATGAAATTTCACCCAGTCGAACCCGTTGTCTCGTGTAATTTCTTGTATCTAATACATTTTATGTTAGACAAGACTATATCCTTGTGTATTGGACATAACTCTCATCCATGTAAAGTAAAAAAGTTATCATTATTACTGGATATATCTTGGGAGAAGTTGTTACTATACCATGAACAAGTTAAATTTTCATCCCAAATTCCACATTCTGGATGAAGTTTCACCCAGTTAAAAAAATGTCCAGCTCTTATGAACAAAGTATCATCGCTTTAAAAACTATCATCGTTTTCCAAATTCAATAATATTACGAAAGGAAATTAGGTATTGTGACTGATAAAGGAGTCTGAGTACAACTATCAACGAAAGATATGGTTTGATATATATATATGGATATTGTCGTCACCCCTGTCTACAGTTTTCGTCGGATTTGAATGAAACTTGCTGTGATCATTTATATTGATGAGATCTCGGTGAAGTTTGAAATAGGCGATTTTTCGATGAACAGTTTTTGAGTTATTGCACTTGCCTTAGTCAAAACGCGTCAAAATTAGCTTGTGATCGCGATAGAGATTACAATTTCCATTGGATCTGAATGAAATTTGTTGTGATCATTTATATTGATGAGATCTTGAACAAGTTTGATAGTTACTTTTTATGAACTATATTTTTGTTATTGCCCTTGACTTAGTCCAAACACATGAAAATTAGCTAGTAAATGCAATAGTTTTATCTGATTGGAATGAAATTTGGTGTGAACATTTATATTGATGAGAACTTGGATTGGACTTTACCTAAATAATGTTTTAGTTTCAACCTGTGTTAAAACAGAAAATATATTTTAAAGGTGTTTTCCTTATTTATGTAAAATAATAGACAGTAATATACTTAAAGCAGCATTTTCTTCTTTTGTGGATGATCATTTTAAAGTCGTTATAATCACCAGGGCAATAGATTTCGTAATTACTTTGGTTATTTATCATGTACTGGGATAAAGAATGTGGTAGAAAAAATATGATTCTCTGAAATAACTGAATTATTTTATGGTTTCTCTCAACAAATTATTTAATAACCACGAGACAAAATCAAACAAATCACATTCATTCACACAGGTCCTATATTTATTACAAGTTCATAAACGTGTCTTTGAGGGCTTCTTGGTCAATTCCGAAATGGAATTATCACGTTTAATATGAGAATTCAACGAAACTCAAGGATTTATACGTGTCTACGATTGTCTGCTGAAGTAATTATGAATCGGTATTGGTCCTGTTATTAACATCCATAATGAATTCTTGATGTATTTAGATATATGAAAATACACTATTCATTTTTCTATGGCACTATGTCAACCAATATTAACGCATTCAAAATATTAATATTTCTGATTTATAAGGATACATTTTTTAAGTTCGGGTTTTCGATTAATGAGAAATAATTCCCTTACCTTATCTGAATGTTGTGGCTAAAATTATTTTGCTGTTTATTTACATTTACTGTTAACCAGAGCACTCCGTTGTACTCCATTTATATTTTAGCGCATAAATTCGTGCGGTATATTTATTTCTGTGTATTTTTAATATTTCGTTAAAAGATTCATTTCGAACCGAATTCATTAATGTTTTTTTTTTACAGTGCCCTAAAAATGCCCACGGTGACCCTTCTTGTCAGCCTTTCCGCCTTTTTTTTCCTTACTTTCCATCTCGGACAGAGGCAATTTTGTTTTTTTTTAGGTTTTTTGTTTTTCAGAACTGTCTTAATTTGCTTACTAAAAGGTCATTATGGATTGAGACTGTAAAATACAAAATTCAACATTTTATAACTATTATAGAAATCAAGTCATAATTACAGAAATTCAATTAATCATGACCATGACAATTTTTGAACTTGTCAAAATGAACGTAAATCACTTTTATCAACATCCATTTGACTGTCACTACACAAAAAATCACTTTTTTAGAAATAACCTACCGCCAATAAAAATGCGTCATCATCACAGAAATTCTGAAAGAAAATACAATTTTAGACAAAAATTCCACATCCAGACCAAAATTTAGTCAAAACTGGGCATACAAAACCCCAAAAGGAAGGGAGAAGAGTATTTCTTAAAATAGCACGGACTTAATTGGTATACAATCATTAGCTTGAAATGTATAACTTGACTGAGTCCTATACTCTTATATCTATTCGTGTCGTTTACATCAAAATCGAATTGATACATAGGGGAAAAAGCATTTACAACGGTAGTATTGCCACTTGTACTTATGATAATACTGATAATTTTTACTCAACAGAACTCGCCTTTGTTAAAGTTTCATGTTTTCAATGAATAAAGACATAGTACATGGCCACACTTGACGAGAGTGGTACTTGACAAGATGTATTATCTAAAAGAAATAACGATGTGAGAACAACACTAATATATCAGATAGAAATGAAATTAAAGGTATATATCATTGAGTTCTCCGATGGGATACTAAAAGAATTAGAAAAAAAACTGCTATAACATATGGTAAAATTAGAAAAACATGTAACTTCATGGCATGGTGTTTCTGGTTTCTCTATCATGTCGTTGGTAAAACTTGTGGTCGAGTGTGTGATATAGGCAAGGGTTTTCATGTCATTGTGTTACTGACAGAAGTTGTCAGGGATTGTGACGGAGGTTTCCATTGTATTATGAATAAGAAGTACCATGTCGTTGGTTTTCAGATATTAAAAAGGGTTTCTTTGAAATCGTGTTTTTGACAAGACTTGTCATGTGGTCGGGTTTGTGATATTGACAAGGGTTTTCATGACATCGTGTTTTTGGCAAGAATTGTCATGTCGTCGAGTTTGTGATATTGACAAGACTTTTTTGTCATTGTGTTATTAACAAGAATTGTCATGTCGTCGGGATTGTGACAGAGGTTACCATGCCATTGTATTATGAATAAGATGTGCCATGTGTCGTTGGGTTTGTGCGTCAGCTCTCCCACTCCTCAGACTGTGCGACATTGAGGACTTTTGGCTCAATACCTTAGAGAGTGTTGACATGACCATTCCAGGTGTGTCATCATTTGCAGATTATGTCACAGAACAGTGGGTGGAAGGTGGTGAAAGGGCTAACTGGCCACGATTGTTGAGGCCTACATGCAGAATGATCGTAGCCGGTTTATGATCATGGTCGTAAGATTCAAGGATGGACTGGATGTGGTGGATTTGGGCACCAGGGTACGAGTGTATTTCGGTGTCTGGAGCTGTTTTGGTAATTTGGTTGAGGTTTGAGGACACAATAATTAAAGTAGATTTCTGTAGAGCAGGTAGATTCCATGATGACTTGTCCTTGGTTTGGTAACGGATATAATGGTTGTCGGCGGGGTGACTGGTACTGGATTGGGTACGGACTGAGATCTGGTTCGAGGTGGAGATGGTCTGGGCACACGACTTGACCTGGTTGGAGAATTCGGGTGGTTTGTTGATCCAAAAACTTTCAGAAGGAAGAAAGGTCGACCGAACCTGGGTCACGTGGTGAAGATTCAGATGGTGTAGGCGAGGAATCTGAAAGGGAAAAGAGAAGGGGAGAAGATTTTTGGGTGTTTTAATATGCCTTGAACTAACATTTTAGACTTTTTATATTTTAAAGACATACAGAGATATAAGACATATATTAAAATTGATGGATATGAAATAAATGAGTTTTAGAAATACTCCATCAATCGAAGTCCTCTGTCAATATAGCTTCGACACGATTTAATTAGTGGCTGTGTGTTACGTATCTAATTCTATACGTCTATTTTTAGCTTGCGACTTAACTAGTCGGCATTCACTGCACAGACTACGAAGACAGGTAATTGTAAATCATTTATCTTATATAAAACAGCCTTTATCACCTTTTAGTGTCAGGAATATTAGTTCGGCACAGCAAAATAGTGAATTCTTTTTTAAAATTCGTGTTTAAGCAGAAATGAAAGCAGTTGCGAATCCTATTAGCGACATCATGACAAATCATGTGCCTCAAACGTGGCTTTTCGAATTACAGATTTATTTGTTATTCTAATTATACACCAATAAACGACTACGCAATGCCATATCCATTATGTTTATTGCTTTACAAATGAAAATCAATTAGATTTTAATGTAATGTTCCATGAGTTGAAGTTCAAAGAAAACAAATGAATAAATGTTATTATCACAAAAAACAGTTTATATTTACATGGCCTTATATGAGAGATATCTTGTTGCTGTATTCTATTCATTGCACCCTTTGTGTCTTTGCAGACTTTATTAAGTAAACATCAGATAATTTGGTAAGCACAGAATTTGCCATAGCCGTAGTTAACGAATTATTGATATTCTACCAAAAGTATGGGGGACCGATGTTGCAAACCTTTCCAAGAACGAAAACGTTAGGTGGTGCAGCTCAGAAGTCTAACGATGACAAAGAATATGCACTATGATACCGAGGTAAATGTCCAATATAATTATCAGTATAACATATTCTATGGATTAATAAGTGATGTTAAAACATGCCTAGGCGTCCCCAAGCATATTTAGGCGCCGGCTTGGAAATTAAAAAAGATTCAAATTTATTCCACAAATTCTGAGGGTTTTTTTTTTTCACGCAATTCTACAAAATATTTTATAACCGGGAAAGACAATGAAAAATAACTATTTTTAAATATAGTTTATTTTTTCTTCAAGAATCATGCTGTGTATAAGTTGTATATAATGTACGGTACATGCTGTTACGGAATGCAAACGATGAGTCCTAAATTACACTTTGAAACAATATTCTTGGCGTCCAATAAAACACGAAAGATCATTTGTTCTAATATTATTGAACATAAGTTATATTATATAAAGAATACAAAAAAGTTACAAAAACATTTTTCAATCGTGTCAAAATCCAGCCATTTTCATGAGTGCCAAAGTACGTACAAATTGCTGAATTATGGCGTAAATGAAAAATAATATTTATGAAACTAAATATATATTAAATGATTAATATGATTCTCTATGACAAATGCGTTTATATTCCACTTCAGTTACCATTATATTTTTTATATAGTTCAAAGCCTGTTTCTTAATCTTAAAAAAAAAAGAAAAAAAAAAGAAAAATGGACAGTTATTGCTCATTATACACCTTTACTAAAATAAAGTTCGGGACAGTGTTGGAACCACTGATTAGTGTCAGAGAATGTCGGAATACTCAGATGTCGAATGAAATGACATTGGGTACGCTATGAAAGTAAATGACCTTACCCAGAGATGCATTCCATCTACATGAATTTTAAACTGATAGTAGAGCACGCAATTGAACAACTGGCTAACACATGAACTTGAATTAAAATTACTCTATTTGCAACATCACCAATTACTTGCCTTCCATCCATGGTAAGTCATAACTCTTACTGACTTCGGACTGTTTATCAATAACATTTTAACTATTCAAATTTCAATATAAAGTTGTTGTCGCCGAATTGAATTTGAGTAACATCGCGTGGTCGAAAGGAATTTGAAAGTATTTGTCACCTTTTTTTTATTTCTCGTAGGCGATTTTTTTCTTCGTGTGACTGGTCAGAGTGTCATCATCCTATCAAATTCATTTTCATAACTGGACTGGAGATATTTGTGTTCTCGTGTGCTCGCAGCCGGTCGGTGAAACCCTTCTAAAAGTCGGCAACAAAAACCGTTTGTGTCATATAATTAATTACAAAACAGTTCTGATATTTAGAATACAATAGTTTCGAAATAAGTAAAACAGTTCTGATATTTAGTATACAATAGTCTCGAAATAAGTAAAACAATTCTGATATTTAGTATACACTAGTTTCGAAATTAGTAAAACAGTTCTGATATTTAGTATACACTAGTTTCTGAATAAGTAAAACAGTTCTGATATTTAGTATACCCTAGTTTCGAAATTAGTAAAACAGTTCTGATATTTAGTGTACACTAGTTTCGAAATAAGTAAAACAATTCTAATATTTAGTATACACTAGTTTCGAAATTAGTAAAACAGTTCTGATATTTAGTATACAATAGTTTCGAAATAAGTAAAACAATTCTAATATTTAGTATACACTAGTTTCGAAATTAGTAAAACAGTTCTGATATTTAGTATACAATAGTTTCGAAATAAGTAAAACAGTTCTGATATTTAGTATACAATATTTACAAATACTGAGGACAAGCCTGAGGACATGAGATAACCATAACAGAAAGTAAGATGCACTTTTAAAATGACCTCGATTTTTTAGTTTATGAAAGGACATGACCTAAGGTATTACTATAATATGGGTAAGTAATCAATTTAGGAGATAAAAAGATGAGACAAGATGCAGCGGTCCATTGAAAAGTAATCTATGTTTCCGTCAGAAATAAATCAATATTTTACCAGTCAGACTCATTCATAAGACTTTCCTTATTTCTACAGCCTAGCCGTGTGTACATGATGGCATACTATTCTCCAATTTATGTGTGCCCCACCAGAGAGACTAACGGCCCGATAATTGATTTCTCTCCGAAAATCTGGATATGAGATTAAATCAAAAGTCAAGGGTAATGCAGAATGTTATTGAACACATTTTATGTTAAGTTGAACGTTATTGGATCACATCTAGGTGTTTAAACTAATATTCCTTGCACCGAGAAAGAAAGTTCGACCGAGAAAACGTAGCACGAAGGTGCCATATAAACCATTGATATTCTGAGACTCTCGGATCAAATAAATGTCTTGACCATTAAACTATGAGCTACGTCTATCAAAAAACATTGTACCCTCTGTCTGGGGAAATAATATGTGCAAGAAATTTGCGACTTTCAAGAATATGTCATTGTCTTTAAGAATTTATTGAAGGAACTACTAACTAACTATAACGATATTAATATTTTGGCATGTTCTCTAACCCCTAGAATTAACCCTTTTAAGTTCCGGATGAGGTGACGTGGCATTTTCGTCATGACAATAGTAATAGGTGTCATATTATTAATATTTACGATTCTTTCATTTGTAGGTCCCACGTGAAGTTTAAATGCAAGATGATATTCATATAAATAATTTTGGAACTAATATTTCATCTCATTTTAATGTAGATTCGGTTATCAAACAAAACAGAAAATCTAATCCTCTGATTTATCATTTCAGATATAACCCACAGGCATTAAATTGCATTTTAAATTCAATTTCAGTAACAGCTAGACGTCTATATTACTAATTGTTTTACACCGTTACGCTTCTTCTAGCTTTAAACTTCGTAATATGTATAAAATTTTAAAGAGCGATGTTTTCTTAGTGGTCACTTAAAACTTTGTCATGGGCTAAATAAAAAGACTCATATTTTCCACCATATTTGGAACTTTGACTTTACTTCTTAAAGGGATAATATGTCTTTGAATGAACATCAACTTGAATAACTTGATAAATATATACTCATATTGGCCATTCTTCAGAACTAGAATCTTATGTTCGTGCCAAGACGCAGTATCCCTTTAATAATATTCACTCAATTTACAGATTGTTTTTAGTTTGCTAAAAAAACAAGATGGTCATGCAAGTTCTGATATTTTGGAATTTATCTTCTTGTTGTTGCATTAATAACAAATACTATCACTATAAAAATGTTTTCCCTTATTTTCATATAATATATATTTATGTAACATAATTGGACCGGTAATACTTATATCAATGTTCCAATGACTGGGAACATACCAGATGGTCCCACAAGTCCTTAATTAACTTTTAATAAGGCTATTTATGACGGGATTTCCCATACTACCATAGGTAGGTCCGTCAAGTCTCAAATGTCGATGATCTTTTTTTTTGATCATCCAGTCTGTTAATTCGGTACATAACCGGACGCTGTGGTTGTTAAGAAACCCAAATTAATCAATTAGTAAGCTTAGTTTGGCTCTAATTAATGAGGGAAACCAACTTGAAGTATGCCACCTTGCTGGGCCATGACAGAAGTCTATTGTAGGCCTACTGCTTGATTATGTTTCAGTCCTTGCATGCATTTAGAGATAGATGATGAGATTCTGGCAAGGTTTGGTCTACGAATACAGAAGATGTACATCAACCAAATGATCTAGGTTGAACCTGAACACATTCATGGCATATCTCGTTACAGTTGAGTCTATCGGAATCCTTCTGAGTGTCACATTTAAGTTGCTACCTTCATGGACGGTGCCATAGAACAAGTCAAACTGGCGAATTGATCTTTTGTCTTGTAAGTTTTAAATTGGAACCAGATGTATTTCTGATAAGAATGAATGTGTCAAGTGTCCATTGAACTCTTGATCATCAGCATAAGCATCATTAAGCATCAGAAAATTAACCACACACGAGGCATCTGTGGCTCCGATAGACGTCAACAACACATTTCTATGGATTGATGTTGATGGGTGTGGACATGTTTGCAGATCTACACCGAAAAGGTTTTACTTAATATATGGCAAACAATTGGCCAACCTTTTCTTGGGAATTGATACTCTTCGTGGCTTTATGATGAAACCAGACAAACTAGGTTGATGTAAGCAAACTGTAAAAATAATAGTGTTCTTTCGTGTAACAATCTACACCATGATAGAAAACAAGTAATGGTATCAAACTGGACTAAATGCGGGTTGTCTTTACTCTTCGCCCCACCCCGCTTCGCCCAAAATACAACTGGTATAGTTTCTTTGAGAATGACTGAACCATGCCCCAAAACAATTTAGTTTGATGTGATGTTTAAAATCAGTATTACTACGCCTTGATTAAAAGATTTCCATCATCAATAATTCTTAAAACTAAGTATGTTTAATGCTGAAATATCTCGGCTGTTAAGAGCCAAAATTCAAACCATTATAAACACGGAAAAGCAAACAATAGAACATAAAATTTGAAGCTGTTCTGTTATAAATTAAGAAAAAACTATCCAAATCCAAATAAAAAGGGCATCTAACTCGACAATTCGTTTTGTTTTGATATCAAGTTACATACTTTTTCCTACTATATAGGATGCCATATGTATGAAAAAGTTCTTACTAAATGTGACCTATGTGATTGTGAATCTGTGGTTAAATTTATGGTTTAATTAAAGTTGTAATTTTCAATTGCATAATTGAAGGCGTTGCAACTTAGAACAGGACAAAACGTTAAATACAGATACACATACCGCAAATAACTCTCTTAGGTTAGAAGATAGAAGATGATATTATCAAATTTGAATAACTATTGACAAGGTTGGAACATACTCAATTATAGCGTCTTTCTTAATTTAATAAGAATTTACTAATTATATACACTTTTTACTAGGTTTTCTGAAAGTTGTCTGAATTGACGATTTCGTTGCTAAATTAGTAAAAGTTTTTTTTTATAGAATATTGGTGTTTTAAATGCCGGTATCAATTTAGTGTACATAACCCACTTTCTACCTTTAAAATGTGACTTTAGACATTGTTCAATAACACTATATTTAATTACATTTCTATATTTGGAAACGAAATTCTTTCACAGACCAAGAAAAAGTTATAATAAAACCAGTAAAGCGAAAGGAATTGAAAATATATGGATCTGAATAGACAAAGTGGCAATGAAACGGAAACCAATTCACTTCACGTCTTGTACCTGTGGCAATCCCTTTCAATAACTGATTGATGACGAAAGTACGACTTCGATCGCCTTAATTATTCATTGGAAACACTTTCCATGTCTTTGTAATGATTGGAAATATTACGGAAGCATATTTCCATTATGATTGTAACGCATTTAATTATTCCGACATCTTAGAACTTGATTATTACATAAGAAATTGAAACGCACTTATTCCCAGTGCAGCTAAAATAAAAACTTACCACAGCGGTCTTAAAGAGGAGCTGATTGTGGCGCCCTAAAGCGTGTCAAGGTGATAGTCGAACCAAATATGCAGGTTTTTACCACTTATTTCAACTTTATGAATTATTTGAGTAATGAGTTATGTTACGTTCATTTTAATGATTCTGTTTCCAATTTATTTTAATAACCTTACATTACTTCATCGATAACCGCCTATGTTTCTCCTATTTATATGTTTTCTATTAATTTTGTAATTCTGCTGTTTTATTATAATGAATTACAGATAAGATAATGCCTGTTTAACCCAGCTGCAATATGTTTGCATTTACTTTACCCAATCTATTTTATGTGAAAATAAGGACATATATCCGTTACTTCCCTTTTCTCCCATTTGCACTCAATATCTGAATCAATCACAATTCTACAGAAAAACTACTGTGCTCAACTGAAAATTAAACGAATCTCAAGGAGTCTGTGCTATTAGCGTTAGATGATATATTAGAGAACGCAAATATAAATTTAATCATGCAGTGAGAAGTAAAATGACCAAATAAACGTAAAATAATGTTAATACCTTTGAGCTGTTATCGACTCATGAACATAAACAAATAAAAAATGGTCCAACTGAGCACTCTTTTCTTCAAGCTTTACATGCAATACCTGCAGCCCAACTGGAGCTCTAATATTGTAGTCTTGGCAGGAAATAATAAACGATTCAATAACATCTCTTAAAGTCGTATGTCTGTCTTTTCAATTTTCCAATATTCTTACCACTGACAAAGTAACGACAATTTTAGAATATTAAACGAACCCATTCTTAGTCCGAAAAATCTGACTAACAGTCCCTTAGATTTGATCCCTGTTCTAATAACAAGGTAATATAAAAGAGCCTAGAACTAGGAAATCCTTTCTTCGTAGAATTCAGTTACTTCCACCACTACACTGTATTTTGGTACCGTGTGGTGAACATTGTAATAATATACCCGACAATGACTTGATGGGCTCCGTTCTGTACTAAAACCAAAATGAGCACCAAATTTGGTATTTGTCATGATTAAATATAACAAACCAGCGAATTAAAATTTAGCATTTAATGCAATGATTTGTTTCGATTGAAACTCCCGAGTTTAACTTCAATCAAGCTCTCTACAGTAAGTCTATAAACAATCAGCCATACAATCTTTCTGTCGAAGGCTCTGATTACTTCGTTGAAGTAAAATCCATTCCAATTGCTGCATTCCGTGATGAAAAACAAATACTGGCTATAGCAGTCAAGGTAGAAGACGTAGTTCGAAAAATCTTGAATTTGTCAAAATGACCCAACTCGTGGTAATAGACCATGAACATCAAGTAAAATCAATTTGTTAATGAAGGATAAAAAAAAAAATACGCAGCTAATGACGTTCCAAACCTCAAACAAACCAGCAATCCAAAACAACATATTGATTGGAAAAACATTAATAGCTATGAAAAACTATTCACATGAGGCAGGCCCTACACCAATCATAATGAAAAATATAAGACTTTTATGGCAAATATCAACTTAAATTTATGAAAAATTGCATTTGATACTTTAAATCCTATTTTCTATTCGATTTGCAATTTATTCAACAAGTACCAAGTGTAACATAGACATTTCGATTTCAATAACCATATTCATCGCCATGGCTTCTCGAAATATTTCTGATTTTCATTAAAACAAGCTTGATGGTATTCAAGTTACTGTACTCTGGCCAAGTATATTTAATATACATAAAGATGGCCAAGTAAATTTAATATACATATAGATGCTTCTATAATTATTTAGATAACAAGGACATGTGTACAGTTTAAATTATTCAAAATCTTATCCAAAATCTATTGTTTATCCATAGTTAACGTTCTGCTAACAGGCCTTCTGAGCTGCTTGTGGCGCATTGCCATATCCAATATAGTTACATTTTGTGAAAAGAAAAATAGTGAAAAAAAAAAACAGTATTCGTTATTGACATTCAGAAACCAATATGAATCTTTGATATATACACCCAATAAACGGGATCCTTTAAATTGTCACTTCCGAAAATGTTATGCATTTTCCATGTTCTATTTCACGATGTAAGTTGTTTCAGAAATTGAACGAAATGGTCGTCATTGAAAATCGCGACATAATGATCACCTCTAATGCAATGACTCTCTGCAGTCCCATATCAAAAATTTGTATGGTCAATTAGTTTTGCTTACTCGACTGAAAAGTTGCGAGTCATTTTTATACGCCCACATAATATGGAGGGGGGGGCGTATATTGTCGTATTGTTGTCCGTCCCTCCGTCCGATAACAATTGCTCGTAAACACTCTAGAAGGCGCAATTCTTCATGGATTTTGATGAAGCTTGATATGAGTGTTTATGATCACGCAAGGATGAACCCTATTGAAATTATTATGAGTTCTTGCCATTGTTCTTGAATGGCTCGTAAACACTGTACAATGTGCAATACTTGACGGACTTTGATGAAACTTGGAGTGAGAGTGCTATAAGTCAAGGATGAACCCGATTGAAAATCAGCAAAATTGAAAAATATTTAATATCAGTTATTGCCCTTGATCTTGAAAACACGTTCACTTTTTGGCGTGTAAACACTCGACAAGGCATAATTCGTGACCGATTTTTACAAAACTTGCTGAAATTGTTTAATATCACCCAAGGATGAATCCTTTTGAAAATAAAAAAATATCGAAATATATTTAATATGAATTATATTAATAAATATGAATATAATATTGTCCTTGTTAAAATGCGTTTGATTATTGCCTTGTAAACACTCTACAAGTCACATTTGTTGACCGATTTTGAGGAAACCTAGCATGAGTATTTGTAATCATCTAAGGATGAACCCAGAGAAAAATATTTAATGAGTTATTGCCCTTGTTTTTGAAAATGCGTTCAATTTTAGCTTGTAAACACTCTAAAAAGAATAATTCTCAATGAATTTTGATGAAACCTCGCTTGAGTATTTGTTATCACCAAAGGATGAGCCCTATTGAAAATCAGTTAAATCGACAAATATTTAGTATCAGTTATTGCCCTTGTTTTTGAAAACGCGTTCAATTTTTGGCTTGTAATTACTCTACAAAGCACAAATATCGAAATATATTTAATATTAATTATTGCCCTTGTTCTATAAAATGTGTTTGATTTTTGTGTCGTAAACACTCTACAAGACACAATACTTAAGCGATTTTGAGGAAACTTGGCACGAGTATAAGTAATCACCTAAGGAAGAACTTATGAAAATTAGATAAATCGAAAATATTTAGTATCAGTTATATTTTTTAAAAAGCGGCAAAATTTTAGCTTGTAAACCCTCTAGAAGACACAATGCTTTAAAGATTGACAAAACTTGCCGAAATTGTTAATTATCACTCAAGATGAACATAAGAAATATCACATTATATTTGATTGCCCTTGTTCTGTAAAATGATTTCGGTTTTTTTGGCTCGTAAACACTCTGCAAGTCACATTTCTTGACTGACATTTAACGGAACTTGGCATGGGTATTTGTAATCACCCAAGGATGAACCCTATTGAAAATCAGATCAATCTAAAAATATTTAATATCAGTTATTACTCTTGGTTTTTATTGGAAAATTGATATTGGTCAAATCTCAGATATCTCAATTAGCCTATTGTGTATCTATATCATTTCAAACATCCAAAAGCTTATAGTAAATATTATAACCCAGAGAGACAGACCTTCCTACTAACCTGGGGCTAAAATAACTTGATAGTGATTAAAAAAAGAATCGAGCTAGTTATAAATCAAAGGAATTACACCTATGGAAATCAATAAATTTGTATTGCAAGGATTAGTCAACTGTTTGTGGCAAACGCAGCTGATAGCTGTTCTGAATGAGTTAAAGGTTCGCTATGTCATTTTGGGAAAGGTGATTATGTTGAAAAATGAACAGTAGAAGATTTCTCAGCAATTGCTTATATATATTTGACCTAAATCGTTTGATCAAACCTCGTTTAGCGTGAGAAGTTCAGCATGGCATATATTCTCAGACAATTATATCACGCAAGAGTTATATATATATTATAATATGTTTCTATGTTCATTTTATTTCAGAAATGTTTACCTTTTTCTGATAGTATTCGACAGATTGTCTACAAAAATTTTACAGTTATTTATATTTTATATAAATGATCGATTTTACTTGGATATTTATATCACAATCTTAAACCATTGAGTTTTGTAGAGATATCTTGGAATTTCAGATATCAATGAAGGGGTAGAACAGGTATTTCCAGATATCAAATTGGCTACAATGTTTCGTGCTCGATTAAATCCATTCAAAATATGAATCCAAAAGGTAATGTCTTAGGGCACATTTATTTTAAAGTTTTTAATTTATGTTTAATTCCAATTGCCTAACCTAGGGTTTTTTATCATATATATCTCCATTACCCCCTTTTGGAACTCTTGATCGACAACTACCAAAATAACTTGTGAACCTTAGTTGTTATCCTTGTAAAGTACAGTTTCTTTCTTTTCTTTTCAACAACCACCAGATTACCACTTCTTGTGCGACGCCATTTTTCTAAATTGCTGCAAAATTGCTGAAAGTGTTCATTTAACCAATTTTCTGGGAATATTGTTCCTTAAGTGTACCTTTTATATAACGTTTGATATGGCTTTTTCTAGGTCGATTTTTTATAGCTGAAATCCAATATGGCGGCAATAGATGACGTCATCAATTCCTTTTTTGCGCTCTTTTTCGAATTGTGTCGTACAACATGTCCTTCTTTTTTCTTCAATATTCTGAGTTCATATTCAGTGTCAAAATAACATTTATCCATACAATCCATAGCAGAAAAGCTAAAATACAAATGTGGTGTGAAGATAACCCCTGATAATGGGGCATTCTTGCTCGACAACCGTTACCCAAAATTAGTCCTAACAAACCCGTAGACTGCTTGAACGTAAAGAAGTTTAAAACGCTTAACAGCGAGGTTATCAAAAGTTGTTACTAAAATAGAATATAATCAGTTTGATCGCAACGTCCGTGTATCACGATGTCCACTAGGTCTGCCTTTATAACTCAATACCTTAAATTGGTATCATCAAAATATTCTAACGAATTACAGCGGTATTTATCAATTTTGTTCCTTTTTGTTTGCATATTCATCAGTGTATTATTTTTCTAAATAAATGAATTTAAATAAGCTTTGCTTGTTTTCAGTTTTTCCCGTCTTAATGAATATGTTAATGTAAAATCTGTCACTATGTTAATAAAATATGGTTTAAAAAAATAATCTCCCAATGGTGACGTAATGTCAAACTAAACGGAGATTACCTATTACAATCCATGAGAAACAGCCCTCTATCGTGTCCACAAAGAATGCGATTTACCTTCATTTGTTCTTGAAAACGCGCCTGTTTTAATTCTAAATGCTATGTGGACACGATAAAGAGCTTGTCTCTTGACCGATTTTGATGTAATTTTTAATATCTCCCAAGAATGAAGCCTATCGAAAATAGAAAATATCAAAATATATATAAAATGAATTGTGGTTCTTGTTCTTGAAAAACGCTTTTGATTTTTGGCTCGCACTCCCCTCTACAATTCTTTAAGGATTTTGACGAAATTTGGTTTTCGGGGAAGGGAGGAACAAATATTTTATTGAGAAATTGGGATTAAGGGTCTGGATTTGTTGGATGGTTTTCTTCTATTCTGATCTGAAATAGAATGGGTGAGAGGACCTGTTAAATACAGATTGTTTTTAGTTTCCTATGAATAATGTTGTCATTTAAGTTCTGATTTTTGGAATATGCCGCTATCATTTTCTGCTTATAATGGTAATCAACCATCTTGCTTGCTTTATTACTGGTTGTATTGAAGGGGACAACAAAGGGTGCTATGCCCACACTGTGGTGAATATTAAGTCCTATAAGTCTTTCTGTCTTTAATGTCCAAAAAACGAGTGCGTAATGTGTTCTTTATTTCTCCCAGATATTGTTTGCGGATATTTTTTACATGAAATTAAGTATATTACATTCCAGTATTCACATGTTAGGTGCTCCTGGATCGGGCATCTTTTATTTGTAGAGTTACTTAAAATATTTTGAGTTTCTGATATGAAGGGACATGGTTTGCATCTGGTTGACATACATAGAGCACTCCTTAAGCCTGGAGGTACTTCAGCATAAAGTCAATTTTTAGCTGCCATTTGTGCTAAAGTAAAAAAATTTATGTTTCATAAACATCGTTTGGAGTATCCACGCTTTTTCAGTTTTGAGAAAACAATCGTACAGGCTTGGTTGAAATCAGAAGACCTTGTGCAAATTCGCTAAAATCATAAAACTTGTAACGTAATTATTCCAGAAAAGGTATGTTTTGGATGAAATGAGCTCTTATGCAAAAGTTGATGAATGTCGGTTTCTTTGAAATATACTTTAATATCTAGTTTATTAGTCTCTGCTATGGAATCTCAATGGTATCGAGAAAATCTATGCTTTTGTGCCGGACCTTGGCCGTTAGTTTGATGGACTGGTGTTGGTTGTTGAGGATTTCAAAGAATTTCCAAGACTGTTTGCTTAAGTCCAACAATGAAAATGTAAAAGAGTGGGTCAAATGGACAAAGGGGTAATATCTCATGTTCCCACTCTGCCATGAAAAGGTTTGCGCACGAAGGGGCGAATCGTTTGCCCATGGCTGTACCTGAAGTTTGTAGATATATTTTACCATTAAATGTGAAATCGTTGCGGCTAAGACAAATTTATAAAAGCTTCATATTGCATCATTGGGTCTCTTTGGATCTGGGTTTCTTTTAAAAGCTTTGCCATTAGGCCAGTAGAGTTATCGATGTAGTTGTACATAGATGTTAGGGACATGTTTTGCATCTGGTTGACATACACGCGGCACTCCTTAGGCGGCCTTTATGGATTCGATGAGACATAAAATCAATCCTAGGTAGGATTCTTATCTTGGTTTCGAAGAAAGTATGTGCAACTCAGATTACTCTGAAATCGTTCTAGAATTAATACGTCTTAATATTGGGTTGTTTGGTCTTTCATATTAAATCAGTAATCGGTAACATACAATACATAAACATTCAGGCAATCTGATGGTATACATAATAGGAGGATACAAGGAGAGGAGACGGCGATTGCAAACCTCAGTGTGATGTAAGTCTGTAGCTGGATGAGGGCTAAAGAGGCCTCCTCGCTTGGATCCGACTAGATACTCAGAGGGATTAGAGGAACGTTAAACTGAGGTGTTAATATCCCTCTAACCAGAGAAAAGACTTCTTTTTAAAACATGAAAATGTTTTAATGATCAAACGTTTCGAACATCAGGGTGTTCTTCATCAGTCATTAACTCCTCTGTATAAATAATAAATTGTCGATTACCCTTACCTATTTATTAAATATTTGTAGATTATTCGAAACTGTCAGTCTTGTTTAAGACTTGGTTAATACGAGTTTCAAATGTGCAAATATAGTTCTTTCCTGGAAACACCACACGAACGTGGTTCAAAATCACATTTCTAGATCTTATAGAAATCAGTGAAAACCAGCTTCACAAATAATGCAATGTAAAACTGTATCTTGTAATGTATCTGCTTCTTAACCTATGTCTTACTGGTAAATATCCTCAATTACGTTGTTTATTTTGACGGGGCGTCCTGTTTGACCACTACGCATTCGCAATTTTTATTTAAATGCTACACTTGTTATCCAACTAGAAATTTCGTGTATCGTGACCTACAAATTCAAAAAAAGTCGAAGACAAACTAAAAAAGAAGATGTTTGGAAAGATAAATCCGCCAATTTTGCCCGGAACTCTTGTGGCGTTTAACATGACAAAAATAGATGATGCCGATATGACATATGACCAGTGGCATAAAGCTTGCGGAATCTCAAAATTATCTGTATCAATTATTCAAATACTCCGGTTTTCTTAATCAAGTAAATAACTGTGGGTCCAGTTGTTACGAATGGATTCTATTAGTATGGAAAGCAGTCTGGCCCTTGCGAACATATTAAAGAAACATAACTTATTATACACTTAAAGAAGATAAAAAATCTTCTTTTGTGAATTGTACTCGCTTATTAGTTTATTATTAAACCTTTATAACTTTATTAATTATTCCTGGCAGAATGTTTCTTGGGTATCTTTGTTGTGATCTTACTATAAAATGATCTAATCAAAATGATGCCATGATCAAAATCAATTCAGTCTGTCTGGGTTTTTGAATGGCTTCAATGGAAAACCCATTGGGTAAAATCTGATATGTCACCAGAAGCATCATGTTTTCCGATTCTCCGCTATTTTATTTGTAATAAGATTATATTTCTGTTTGAATCTGGATTCTCATTTATCTCATCTGCATTCAAAAAACTCTTCGAGTCTCTTTAATAAACTCATCTCATGTGGTTTGTATTCTGAATGTGACGAAAATAAAACATATTTTAAACAATGAAAACTCCAGTGAATATTGAATTTCAAGATTTATATTGGAATGAAAATTCTTTTGTAGTAGTAGTCCAAGACCTTATAAGTGAGCAATATGCTTTTAGCATTACTTCATTTCAAACTATTTCTCAATCGTTTACGTACATTAACGGGATAATAGGCGTTAGAACGAACATAAAATTTTAAGTTCACTCAAATTTGGACAATAACAGTATATATCCATCAGTGGACTTACCTATACATCAAAATCCCTCTAAAATCCGATAAATCCCCAAAATAAAGTAGTTAATCATAAAACGCTTGAGCCATCCATCAAGCGATTTTCAAATCGTGTAAATATAAAGGGAAGTAACTCTAACATGTGGGTTTTCACGCGTCCTTGACCCCTTCTGTTGAAGTCCACAATGATGTTTTAGCGTCGATTTACCAGACGCTTTTATTCTCAAACTGAATGGAATCGTCGCTGGCTCACTTTTTTTTAAAATTCCGAATATTTTTTTTATTGTGGCTTTTTAAAATTTGGTAAAGTGTGGGATGCATACTTATTTAACTAATAGTCAATATGAAACACATATATAAGCCGTAGGACGAGTGTATTCTAACGCCTATTATCCCTTTAAGAACTCTTAGAGCCAGGTCATACCTAGATAAATGAATATAACTACAGAACAAACTACTATTATTTTCTATAATTGGCTCCAGGACAAATATCGTCAATTGTGTATATTTAAAAATCACTGACCTCGAAGAAATATAAAGAAACCAAGAAAATGTAAAAAGAAATAAGACACCATCTTAAATAATGAAATTGTAGTGATGGATTGATGCTTTGCAAGCAAATAAGACAATTCTCAATTTTCTACCAATATCTTTGTCAAATGTTCATTCACGTCCTCCCAAAGTAAGAGCAAGAGAATTATACAGATGTGACAATATAGGCATAGTTACAAGTACATTTTAAAATGAGATTAGCAAATGTTACGAACGCTAATGAACAGAGAATATGAAAAGTAATTACTACGCTATTTAGTCACAAGACAAATCTTACCAATTTGCTTTGTATTGTGAAAATGTAACAGAAGCAGTCTGATGATAAATTTATTGAGGTTTCTGTTGAAGTTAATTTATTTGTCTATCTCGACTAGCATGCTGCTAAAACGTAAACGTGAAAGACTTTCTGGTTTGGGGGAGTAAATAAATAAATATTCTGAAATCTAGTTATAATGTAATTAATACAACCATCATTTGGAGACTCGGCCTTCCGCGGATTGCTCTTTCTAATTATTATTATATTATAATATAAGAAAATAGTCGAAATTGATGATTTTATATGATATCAAATAAGATGAAAACAACCAATACTTGATTTTTGTTGCGTGTTATCATTTATTTTAGTTATTTTTAGAGAAATAATTTTCTGTGGTAGATTTTTTATTAAATAATCAAAGGCATGTGGTAAAAGTCAATCCGTTTATAACTCGTTCAATGACCCTTGTGTTAGTTATCAATCATGTTCGAAATAATACAGAACCCCTGTTACGGGTGTGTTATATTAGCTATCGCTAGAAGCTTGATTGTAGCTGGATCACAGCATGGGATTGGAATAAAACTCCAACCACACATCCGGAAATCAAACATGGTGTGAAAGAGGTAGTATCTAACATTATGGATTACTAGATTTAATACAATGACGGAAACTAATGAATTGTGAGAATATTCAGTGCCGTCAATGAAATCATTCTTTATCAAAATGAAACCCAATTTCATTTTTTCATATTATTCAAATGATTCATTCGGTTGTACTAGTCAAACTGACTCTATAACACGATTTCTAATAAATAAAAAAAATATTAAACTACTATTCCAATACCCATTTCTTTTGTCTCTACTTTATGAATATCTGCATAATGCGATAATATTGGCTTTAAACAATCATACAATGCAGAAATCATTTTTCAAGGCGAAGAAATACGACTACAAAAGTGTATATTTTACATATATGTTTTGTAGATTAAGCATTCATCTTTTAATTTTAATAAAAAGGATATCGAAGTTCCCTGCTTCTTTATCCAGCCGAATGTTTTTTGATAACCCAACTTTCGATTTGAAATCAGTTTGGTCTATCTCTAAACTAAATCAACCTTGTGCTAGTACCTTTCGTTGAATTGTAATTTACTACTTTTTAACCACTAAAGTAACTGTAAGCAGCGTATACAAGGAAAATAAACTACTGTAGCAAAATTCAAAGACATACCTCCATAGAAGATTTAATACATTTTATGTTTAACCTCCATTGTCTTTGTCTCCATAATACCAAAACCATTTTTTGAATTTATCTTGGTCTTGCCAAAAATAATTTTTGAGGACGGAAAATGTCGACTATAGAAACAATCCTTGGTGAAAGGGGGATATTATCGTTTAAGTCTACCATCGAGAATATTGGAAGAGTCGAGATCTTACCAGATTATCAAGTAGTAATATGAAGTCCCCATACCTGTCTCTCCAGACTTAAAAACGTTATCTTTAATCAACCTATTTCTAATCAGGTAGAGTACCAAGTCTCGTTCATTACTTACAGTAACAGCTTGTCAATTAAAGTCGCTGTTACTGTCGACTCGTGTCAGACGTAGACACCGAATTACGTCTAATGCCAATCATATGCAATTAAATTGTCTGATAAGAACGAACATATCCGTCAGGAAAGAATTCTATATCGGTAATTCATTTGTTTGGTCGAAACCTTCAACTGGTCATTAGATGTATGTTCAGAACTCCATATGATCGCCCATGCGAATATTGTACTCAACTGGTTTGTTTTAATTTCGGGGAAGGGAGGGATTGATTCTGCCAGCATTTTGAGATACGAATTGCCTTCAATATGTAAACCTTAAACAGTGTTTTTATTATTATTCAAAAACTGTATAATCAATCTCCTCATTGCCCAATAATAAATGAAATGTCGAACATTTTGACAGCATCAATGCTGGTTAGCACTGTTTGACCATCTGAATTATTGAACAACTGGTCTGTATCATAATAAACTTCACTTAACCTCTGTCAAGACAGAAAGCTGTCATGTCGATTTAGCTTTAACTTGATCTTACAGATACAAACATCTAATTCTATTATGTCGAAGAATTGAAATGACACTAATAAGCTATCTGTAAATACACTTCCAAAAATGATAAATACCAGCAGTTTCTTATTCCGAACAAATATTTTTAAAGGCAAAATAAGTTGGAACCATTTCTTCGTCGACAATTTCCTTGTCTCGACAGGTTACTGAAGCTACAAATAGATACAGCTGTAAACGATTCAATGGTTTGGCATGTCCAAGTAGGTGATACTTGGTACAAAATCACCGGTTTTAACACATGAGATTGAAGTTATGGGAAGTTCTGTTTCAGTTCTATTTATAGTCTGAGAACATCTCCATTTAAACTGGCCAGGGGAATACAAAAACATGCTTTTGGAATAAATCATTCAAATTGATACGTTCTTGGCATCGATTTGTCTGAAGAAAACTTGAATACTTTACATAATCCAAGAATAGCTGACTCAAGTTACCTTACAGGAAATGTGTTGCTGTTAACTCAACACGAATAAAATCTGGAGACCAGTTATATTTCCATTTTTGGATTAAGAAGTATAGAAGAAGTGATTCGACTTTTTCAGAATACATATGTCACACGTTTCCGTTGCCAGTATTGACGAAGGTGTAAAATCCGACCACCAAGGAATCAGATAAATGGTGTTGTCAAGAATGAATGTAAAAATTCGCGGCTTTTCCAATTTGTCCTATATAACAATAATAATCGTCGAGTTCACTTGATTATGGATCAAACGATGAACTAAAATATTCTTCTGCTCAGTAACCTATTTGTTGGTATAGACGGTTATTCGACCATCCAAATAACTGAATTTAACCAAAATTTTTTTCTATTTTATTTATTATTTATAATCGAATTACTTGTCTAGACGAAACGATGTGTTCTCGTCAATTCTTTCAGCACGCATTTGAATGAGGGTACCATGTATATAATTTATGAACTTTTATAGTCAAAGACTGCATCTTAAAAATAAACCCTATTATGAACAAGTGGTTGCCTAGCAAGATACGCCCACTTTAAAATATATTTTCTGTTTTAACACAGGCGAAAACTCTAAGATTATTTAGGTCTAATCCAAGTTCTCGTCAATATAAATGTTCACAACAAATTTCATTAAAATCAGATGAAAACTGTATTGTCTATCGCAATCACAAGCCGCGTTTTGACTAAGACTTTTATATATAAAACTTGAAAACTTCTTCAATCAGTGAAGCAATTGACAGCAATAAACATCTATATGTACTATTAATAACATATTCAAGTTTATCAATATTTTACTTTGTTGAGGGATATACTTTTCTCCTACATTTGTGAGCAACGAAAATCTAAATAGAAATTAAGGAGAATTCGGCACTTTTTGTATTTTTATACTATTCTCTTATATTTGTGAACAAAGAAAATCTAAATAGAAATTAAGAAGAATTCGGCACTCAATTTTCACACAAATTACAAGCAGGGATATTTTTAGACTTAATTTCGATACCAAGTACAATTTTGTCAAAAACCATTTGCCAGTGGTCTGCTATTTTATACACCCACATGAATATGTGGAACCACATGAATTAGTGGATGCATATTATTGTCGCCTCTGTCCGTCAACATTTACAGTTAGTACAATAGAAGCTACAATTTCCAATTTTGATGAAACTTGGTCTGAGCATTGTAATTGATAAATGATAAATCAAAGGAAAATGATTGAACAATGTTGATGTGTGGGCGTATATTCCCTTGTCTGGCATGTTATCTTTATTGATAGCATATATTTTTGAAGTCTTTCTTGCTTACTTTGTACCTTTCTAGTGATGCATCATTATTTTATTTTCGAAATATTTGAAAATTTTATATTTTAAAGAGGCCCAGGCTTGATTTTTATGGGTCGTTTTGGGCCTTTGTTACATTTAAACAGTCCTCAGAAATACTCAAGCTCTAAGAAAATCGCAAAATACCTTGAAATATACCTCAAACAAAAAATTTCACTTTTCATTTTTTTCCGTGCTGTACTCGGCTGGTCTCCAGTCAGTCTGAAAATTGTGTGTCCTGTTGACAAAGTCTACAATTGAAAATGCGTTGTGGTCTATTTATATAGATGACCGCTATTGCACGACGGGAAGGATGACTCTTTGATTATCAAGACAAACCGTTTTCCAATATGGCGGGACGTTCGTAATTTCTTACGACATTATGATTTTTCAAACACGGATAATTATGGATACACATGGATTTGAAGGCTCAAATTTCAAAGGTAAGCTCTGTAGACTATTTCTGATTAGCTAACCAAAAGATTTCATGTGTTTGAGGCTGTCGGATGATTGTCCGAAACAAATAAAGCCTGGGCCCCTTTAATTCTTTCAATTGCATGCATTCGGAATCAGAACATTTTTGCTGTCTTATGGTTTGGCTTGCGTCATATTTGGCTACCTTTTCACTGTCTTTATTAAATTAGCCCTTCATTTATAGCGTCCGATGCTGCTACCACATTTTCAGCTAATTTGTCATCAAAATTAAGTTTGAAAGTGTCCATAACACACGAGAATCCTAATCTTACTCGAGTAGAACATGAAGTGTTAAATAATTTTCATAAGACAATAGCATTGTAATTAACAAGAGTGACAAAGGTTTATGTTGCGTTATATTAAATAGGGAGAATTACATTTTAGAAGCAGAAAATGAATTGAATAATCCTCAACACTATGCAATTTTACCGGAGCCAATTTTTTTTTAAGAAACTGCTAATCTGATATACACTATTCTTGCCGATTTAGTCAAAACAAGTCATTAAAAACAGAAAAAATATGACTATCTTTCTGCCAAACCTGATTGCCGTGAGAGACACTTATACACTTTGCTTTAGATTCATAAGAATTATCTCGATTAGCTCTGACTGTGGTGGTGAGTCGTATGCAACGTCATAATACATTGATCATTCGTACTGCCACTAGCATGTCAAGAGAGACTAATAAACTAAATATTAAACTATATATTAAAGAAACTGACACCCATCAACTTTTTCCACTTTAGCACAGATAGCAGCTCAAAATAAACTTCATGCCGAAGTACCTCCAGGCTTTAGGAGTGCCCCATGTATTTTTTTTTCAGGTTTTAACTAAGTCAAGTGCAAAAACTCACAAACTGTTAAACGAAAAATCACCAATTTTAAACTTGTAGAAGATCTCTTCAATATAAATAATCACAGCAAGTTTCATTCAAATCCTTTGAAAACTGTTGTCTCTATCGCGTTCACAAGCCAATTTTGACGCGTTTTGACTAAATCAAGTGCAATAACTCAAAAAGCGTTTGTTGAAAAATCGAATTTGCACAAGGTCTTCTGATTTCCTGCCTGTACGATTGTTTTCTTTAAACTGAAAGGCGTGGACACTCTAAACGATTTTAACGAAACATAAAAAATTCCACCTTAGCACTGTTAGCAGCTAAAAATAGACTTTATGTCGAAGTGCCTCCAGGTTTAAGGAGTGCCCCATATATCAGCCAGATGCAAAACATGTCCCTTTATATCAGAAACGCATTATTTTCTAAGTAACTCTACGAATAAAAGATACCCGATCCAAGAGCACCTAACATGTGAAAACTCGAATGTAATATACTTAATTTCATATAAAAAATGTCCCAAACAATATATCGGGGACACAAAGAACAAATTACGCACACGTTTTAATGCTCACAGATCAGATATTAAATTTTAAAAAGACAAGCCTGTTTCTATCCATTTCAATCTTGACGACCATTCACTCGTCGATCTCACCCTAACCCCAAATGAGCGCATAGAAATCGACTTGACCGAAGATGAAACTACCAAATTCCGTCAATCTAGAGAAACCCATTGGATTGAGACATTAAATACAGCAAGACCCATAGGACTTAATATTCACCACAGTATAGGCATAGCACCCTTTGTAGTTCCCTTTAATACAACCAGTATTAAAGTAAGCAAGAAAGTTCAAGCCCATTATAATAGTATATAATAACCAGGATTATCAGTTTTTTCAGGGAAGCTACGCTACACTTACCCACCCGTCTACTTTGGGTCTAAGGCGAAGACAATCACAATTCTGTCTACTCTGTGTAGACAAGATTTATGGTTAAATTGTGAACTTGTGCGTTGAAATCAACCAATTGCGCATTTTACATATAGAACAACATATCCACACTAAGGTCCATTAAGGTCAACACCTTGTTACGTTCAGTTATCCAAAACTTTAGGCCGATCGGCAAGGAGGTCTAAAATGTAAAATCATATCTGCCATTTTTTGTGGTCAACTTCGATTTGATTGGCTGTCAAAGCAGTTCATGCGTTCAAATTTTGACATATCGATAACCGTACAAAAAAACGAAATATTAGTTATTATAATAAATAATTGATTTAAAACTTGAAACTTATTAAATTAAATATATATAAATTGAATATTAGAATAATATATTCGATCTTCAACATGATTTATGCATCAAAAGCATGTAGTTATTCCACTCACTTGTAGTGACTCTTCTCGGGAATGGTTGCGTGAATGATTTTACATTTCAAAATTGCGGCTAATTCAACAATTTACCGATATTACATCGGTACGATATTAGAAGTCATTAATTACAGTAAATGCTAGTTTAGTTTTTTTGCTTTATATAGCATTGAGTTAATTTCAAGCCCTATGCTGATTTCAATAATTGCGATTGTCTTACAAGAGAAAGTCATCGTGGACTCTGTTTTGAACAAGTTGACTACATAAACAATAACACATCAAAGAATTCAAGGAAATCCAATGTTCGATATTTCAGATTCACAGTTCTAATTCTTTTCACTATTTACAGTTCTTATATTTCACAGATTCACGGATTCACTTACAGTTCGATATGCAAAGACATGAAGATAAATAGATAGGTACAAGACGATATGAAGACTCCGGGGTGTAAAATAAAAGCCATCACATTTTCACCATCATGTTCGTACTGTTTCCTGGAAAAACCATGACGTCATCGTACTTTCACTTTCATTCGAAAAATAGAGTTATGTCCCTTCAGTCACTAATGCATTTCTTTTCGGCAGAGGCTGTTTCCACTTCCTAACTTGTACGTAATAGTTGAACATTACATATATGTATATATTTTTCCCGTGTTAATCATGTCCTTAGTTTACTGTTATACGTCATAGATAACTAAGAAAAGGGATTTAAAGCTTATCGCTTTCAAATAAATTTCTAATTGCATTATTTTAATGTATTTTTCAGTTTGTCTAACGTTTATAATAAGTCATAAAAAAAATCTTTATCCCGTAAAACACCGTAAAATAGTAGGCCTACACAGCAAAGTTAAGATGAAAAGATGTCCAAGACGTTACATATAGTTAATTATAAAGTAGGCGGAAAGACAATCCCTCGTTGACGTCAATAAGTTGGTTTCTATTTAACTCAATTTAGATGATTCTCAGGTTTTAATCTAGGAAATTGATTAAGATCCCAATTAACTATTCTAATGGTTCCGTTAACCATTGATAATTTAGTATTCTAATGGTTCCGTTAAACATTGATGAGTACATTTATCATGACCTTCAAATGACATTTTCCGTGGTATGTAATTAAATTTTTCGGCATTTGTAGTCCTTGGAGTGATACTACTGTGCTTACATTACTTTACTTATCAATCAAATACAAATATAAAGATGTACAAAAGATAGTACAGTAATAAAACATAATACAATCAAACTAAATAATGACCCAAGACATAATTCCTTGATTAAAATATAGGCTACACGCTTCACAACTCTAGTATTTATTCTGGGATATACAATTAAGTAATCATTAAAATGGGTTTTACATACACCCACATGATTTTTCTTATGGGGTGGGGGGGCATATATTGTCGTCACTCGTGTCTGTCCGTCGGTCCGTCCACAATTGCCTGTAAAAACTCTAGAAGGCACAATTCTTGACGAATTTTGAAGCTGGGGGTGAGAGTGTGTAAAGATGAGTAAGATTTATTGGCGTGTTATAAGGTATAATTCTTGGCAGATTGCAGTGAAACTTAATAATATAGTACATTTATCACCCAAGAAAAGAAGTATATGATTGGTGTTAAATATTTCATTCCGCTGGTTGTTACTGTACTGTCAAAATTTTATTGAAAATCAATGCTGCCAGTGGGCGTATTTTACCTTCCCTGGCAAGCTATCTTAAACCATATAAAGTGTATTGTAAATGCTACAAGCTTTGTTTGGGGTTTAAAAAATTTTAGGAACCCACAAAGTAATTGGGATATTTAAGTAATCTTTAAAAACATTTTTCATACAGCCTACATATTTTTCTTATTTGGGGGGATTACTATGGGCTGCCGTGGTCCTAAATTGGGAAAACCTAAAAGGATTGATTTTGGGGAAATTTTGAATGGGGTGAATTTCAAGCTCTAGTAAGTTTTATTGCCGTTTAAAGGGTATATTTTATATTAAAATTAAATTTAGTGCTGTTTATAAAAAAATTTGTTGGGTTTAAAAATCTTTCTTTCCCATGGATATTCCCTAAACTGTAAAATTTTTTTAATTTTCAATGCTGAGTTGGACGTAGGTTTCGGTTTCAAGTTCTTAAAACCATTTAAATTGAAAATTTTAAATATGTACCTTAACGATGGTTGACCTTCTCCTTAAACAAGGGGCTTTAAATTTCACATTTTTATGCGGGCCTAAATTCCGGATTACAAAAGCCTGACCTAATGACCAAGGATTTTTTTGTGGATTATGAAGTTCTTTCGTTGTTTATTAAAATTTAAATTTTTTTAATTAACCTAGATTAGGTTTTAAAAAGTTGTTTGAATTTGTCACATTAGCCAAACTCTTTTAATTTTCTGCGCCACATATGGCTCTAGTCACCCTTATTGAAATAAACAAAAAACGTGAACAGTCCTGTATTAAGATTTATGACTACTCTCCGAACCCAATGAGTTCAGAATTAATTATTTAACAAACTTCCCTGTGAAAATAAACTTTTCGGACCCATATGTGCAACAAAGAAATTTTACACCAACCAAACGCTCCCAAAGACTTAGTATTGTTCTGAAAAGGATATTCTAATGAAATCGAAAATATTACGTGAAATGCGATTCTATAAACTTTGTCTAACAGCAGAATTTGCATAATATTTGTAGACGAAATCAAAATGGTGAGTAAAGTTATACAGAAACAGGTCACACCCCTTTAATACAAAATCACCTCGAAGTAAGTATTATCAATCATGTATTGACGTAACGAAGATTCAAAATTTGCCGCGACATTTACAAAATACTGTAATCCCGGGCCGTACCAATATGTTGGTCTGCTGATTTGTGCTACTGACTCGCCTTTCAGTATACACTAACTGTATGCTGGATACAGAAAGTCCATAAATATTCTAACTTAAATTACTGTGGCAGCTATGTATGAAAGATCAATGTACATCCCAAAATTTAATTTCAAATTGGTCACAAGGATAGACCTTTTAGATTTTATCTCCCAGATGTACAGGCCTAGGGTGGAACAAATATTTTTTTGGGGATCTGGATCTTTAAACGCGTTATATATCTCTGAGACGAAGAAGAACAAGATAATACGAATTTAAACCACAAGTTGTCAACGTTACTGGTACATGGGAGTAAGTTATTGTTATTTAACAAGGGGAATATGGGCCACGTGGCATATTCCAGTCCATAAAACAACAATATTTTAAAAGCCAACTCTTCTAAATTTCTAGTAATCGTCTTGTTTAATTCTAATCCTGAACATTTAGGCGACTAATATCTTCTCTTCCCCGAAACATAAGTGGTCGATGTAAATGTTTGTTTTTATCAACAACCAGTTAATTTCTGTTTCCTGTCCGACATTCAGATTTTAAACCTGCCTCGCCTTATTAAGCTATAAACGATCTGCTTGATATAGCTGTGACTACATTTATTGCTTTAAGCTGAAAAAGTTCGAGTCAATATTTTTCTATTATGTCTTAATTTTAAAGCCGGAGTCGTATCAGCATTAAATCAGTAGAAATAGCTTATTGTCTAGAGGGCCAGATAAAAGGAAATCTACTGTCACCTTGAACCAAATAGTCGTATTTTGTCTTCTAATATTTGATCAATAACTGCTTGAACTAAGTAGCCATAACATCGATATATATGAAGCATCAGTGAATACTTTCTGGTCCCAAATTTCTGTCTATCATAAAAACTCATACAAGATCTACACAATCTGTTTAAATGGAATGTGTTAATTAGAACTAAGTTGTCTTAACAAGAAAACATGCAACTATCGAACAGACACGCTTAAAGAGATGATAGCAATTCTGTGAAGAGGTTTGTATCCCCGGAGTTTCTATGACGACCATATTGCTGGTTGTGGAGCGAGATGAGCTATCGACCAATGAGTTTAAAGCGTGTGTTATATTTATATACACCTTTTGGATTGTTATACTATTCAGTAGTTGGAAGATTGAGTTTGCGTTTTCAACTATTCTTTATTGAATGGTACCAGAGGTCTTGTAAACGATAGCGGCGATGGAAATTATTTGCGTACAACAATAGAGACAGAGAGGGACAACATTTATATATCGTGTTTATTCTTCTCTTTGATATCGGATTCTATTTTCCTCAAATTAAGAACGAGAGGTTAATTTAATCAAGTTAGATCGTCTGTTTATTCGGCAAGAATCTAATACCAACACGATATTAACGGAGTTAAAAGACGTTTTTTTGTCTAAGAGGATTACATGAATACCAATCGATCGGTGAGAAGTGAAAGGGATAATAGTGCCAAAGCAGACAGCATTCTACTTTGAAAGTTTTCGAGTTTACAGAAGGAGATTGGTAAAGTATAAATCTATTATCAGAAGAAGTCTTCAATTTTCAAAGAAGATGGATTAGTTTTTAATGCATGAGCAGTGACAATCGATAGCATATCAAACGAGCCTGTAGTAACCAAGGCAGTCTCCTGTAATAGACAGCTTTATCAATATTTCTCGTTTAAATTTCGAGATCTCGTCTATTTAGATAAACATTGTGTTATTGGCAGGTTGTTCTTATTTTAATTTTAGTCGTTCTTCTAGTAGCTCTAGCGTGGCATATTTCACTTTGTATATATTTCGTTTTTACTATCTGTGTAACTAACAGTTTATTTTGTTTTGTAGAAGACTACATACAATTGGAATTTGAAACGTTGTATTTTTCAGGTTAACCAAGAAGAAAACTCGTAAATACACGATAACGGATTTTACTGGCAGTGTTTTATAGCTCCTTGCCCATCCTTATCGATACATTATTATCTGTGTTCCTCTAGGATTGATTTCTAGAATTTCATTTACATTGAAGAATATCTTGCAGCTGTTGGCAATAATTTCGTTGTTAATTGGTAATTTCTCTTCCATCATAACATTCCAATTAACTTCATAAACACTTCTTCAATTAGTTTATGAGTGGAACACGTTAACAATTCTATTCATAAAAACATTAGTGAATTACTTTGATCTGAACTGAATCTATGTTATTTTGCCAGGCTTATACAGCACAAGTGTTAGTTTTAATTGTGTAGAACTAAATTATATTTATTATATATACTATATATTGATTATTGTTGAACTACTACTGCTTCTGAGTATTAACATTTCTATTTCGAGAGGAGCATGCTGTGATTTAATGTTGTGTTAGCGATATATTCACTACAAATATGTCGAGTAAAACCAATTCTGTTGAAAAATCTGAGATCATAGAGCTCAATGTTGGTGGTGTATTTTATTCGACAACAATAGAGACCCTGTGTAAAGAACCTATCGGGCTTTTAGCTCAAATGTTCGGTCCGAACTCTTCAAGTAATAATGTGATGAAGGATTCGAAAGGAAAATATTTCATAGACCGAGATGGTGTTTTGTTTCGTTATGTATTGGATTATCTACGCAATCTTAAAATAGTTTTGCCTGAAAATTTTCAAGAAAAAGAAAGGCTGAAATATGAGGCTGAGTATTTTCAGTTGCCTGATATGATGAAAGCATTGAGTCTAGCCCGGTCGCCATCATCTGCTGCACTTTCCCCATTAAGTGCCGAAACTATTACGAACTATTCGCGACAAAATCTGCCTATTACTGGCAAGACACCAGGATACATAACTGTTGGATACAGAGGAACCTTTGCTTTTGGGCGTGATGGACTTGCTGATGTCAAATTTAGAAAACTAAGTCGTATTATTGTATGTGGTAAGGTTTCAATTTGTCAAGAAGTTTTCAAAGAAACTCTGAACGACAGCAGAGATCCTGACAGAGGAGGCGTTGATCGATACTCAGCTAGATATTTCCTAAAACACACTTTTTTGGAACAAGCCTTTGATTATCTCCAGGATGAAGGATTTTATATGGTTGGATCTGCAGCGTCTGGAACCAATGGGGCAGGAGAAATGAAACCTGGTTTGGATACAGAGGAAGCGAAATGGCAACATTACAACGAATTTGTTTTCGAGCGTCGCTGAAATTGCTGATGGTTAATTTGCTGCACACCTTACACATCTTGCACAAACGTGTATGCGTTACATATGATATGATCCGCAATATGTAAATATTTTATGGAATATAGGTTTATGTAATGTCACAAACATTCCAAAACAATACGGTGGGATCATATCTTTATTTCAGTCGAATTATTTTGGGTTGTGAGGGAAATGGTGTTTGTCATAACGTATCGCTAAAGGATGATAGGACACGTTTTACGGTTGATGTAAATGAGTTAATGTGTTTAAAAATTGATATATACAGAATAATAACTGTTATAGTATACGAAATATATATTATATATGTGTGTATATATATCATATATTTATGTGTTCCAGTTTTCAAATTCAATAAAACGTCCATTCATTTTCCATTTCATGGATATGGTGAACTAAAATATCGGACATGTAAGTTTTGTAGATATTTTGTGAAAATCATATGTATTATGCTTTAGACTTAACTTGTATTTTGTGCATGTACTTTAGTCATATGACTGTGCCTGTCGTGATAATAATGTGTGCTTTTAAAACTGCGTCTACTTATGCAACAGGACGAATTTCATAAAACAGACATACGCGGAACACTCTCAAAAGATGAACTAATGGGATCATCCTAAACAGTATTTAGATTCATATATTTCCAATTAATTTTCTGTTGACGAATATAACTGGATTTTATTTTTGGTGAAAAAAGTAATTTTATTGGAAATTTGATTGTGAGTATTTGTGGATTTGAAAATTCCCTTCTTGGAATGTAAAACTATGTCTAGCTCGGTGGATATAATCAACTCTGAAGATCTACTGCCACCACTTTGCTATACTATGTAATTCAAAACATTTTAATGGAATATTAATTCTCTGTCTTCGAATAATTGTATTTGATTAATGAGAGATACTAAAAGTAGTATTAGTGGTGTATGTAATATGTTAAAAACCCAGCTCTTAAATCAACATTGTTGAAACACTGATGTTCCTAAACATTAAAAAATATAAGTTGTTTATTCAGATACTATAGTCATAAGACAGCATTGTACCTTGTTAAAAACTTCTGTTAAGTTTCAGGGAGTTTCTGAAACGTAGTATATTGATATTGTAATATTAAACTTTGAGATCTTACTATCATTGTTATGAATATGTCTTTGACAAAACACAATCCGATTGAGTTCCACAAATGCCATTTTAGCGTAAAATGAGAACTGGTAAAATTACTAAATTCTTAACGTCCTTGTAACTTCATTCAACAGCCCAATACCTGCCCAGTTTTGATAGAGAAATACTTATATACTAGTAATTGGAAGGTGTCTGTAGTTAAACACATGGACACAACCTCGACTGGAAGCATTCAATAACAGTTTTATTTTATGCTCTTATTTCCATATCGATGCTGATAGCGACCAAACTAATCTCAGTCTTCTTGGTCGTCTAAAACTGTTGCATAAGTAGAAGTTCAGATAAACCTTGTCATGTTTTACACTGCGATACCTTCTCCATTTACTTGAAATTTAAAAGCTGCAAATCAGTGACCATAATGCAGCATTGCTTCAACATAACGTTGAGGCATATGGTTTAAAATCATAATATGTTAACCATCACTTTCCAAGACAACTTCAACACATACATTAGCCACTCATTTACGTATTGATATTTAACTGAAAGCTAATGTTTGTATGGCAAACGCATACGATTAAGATGCCGATACACGGTCTCCCATTTAAACTGTTGTAGCACGCGTGGAATACGGTCACCCGTTCAATTTTTAATTAGCAACACGCCACACTACATTACCATTATTTCAAGATTAAGCATAATGTAACTTGCTAAGTCATTTCCGAGAGAAGCTGTTATCTCACTTACAATTAATCAGATAGTGTCGGTCAGTCTTCATGAATTTTATTTCTTTATTTCGGGTGCTTTAAAGTGTGTTAGTCAGTTAGGTGTGCAAGGTTTGTCATATAGGTCATTCCTATATTTATCGACTGAATATAACCCTTTTTAAAGATATTTTGCCAGGCAAGATTATTAACTTCTCACTAATAACTTTGTATTTGGCAGTGGATTAACTGTGCGGGGTGATAATTTATATTATCAATCCGACAAAAATTGTGCCTTTTTATGTTTACGAACTCAAAATTCAATGTCACTAGTTCATTTATATCGTTTTTGATATCTTCACTGAATCCATTTAGAATTTTGCCTTGAATGCGTTTTTTTTAAGAACAAGGGCAATTACTCACCTTAAATAATTTTCGATTTATCTGATTTTCAATAGTTCATCCTTGGGTGATAACTAACACACTATGTAATTTTCTAACCTAACCATTGAAGACGGATGTTAAATATTTTCGAAATTTGTCGACAGTTCAGTCATATTTATTCTGTTTGAAAGTGTTGGCAAGAATGGCGCTCAGCACGAGACTTAATATATGTTTCTCCTATGAATTTCGAACCAAATTTGAGAAGAAAAAAATTTTAATCTAAGTGTAACATTAAAAGAAATAACAGGAGTCACGCAATTAGTCACATGACCTATTCAATTGAGCAAATCAAACCCCGAATACGAAAAATGAGATGGATTATTATTACGCCACTGAAAGAACAATTGCAGACATTCTTCCTGCATTATTTATCGTTTTCCAACTGTTGATAGATCTTTGACATGCACACTCTCTGATGAACACGGGATCTCGAACAAATACTTGTTAGCCGATCTGCTTCATTGACAATGGGTAGAAATTCCGAACCCTGATAGAGTTTTACCAACTCCCCTACAGGAAAGTGGCCATGTTAAATCTGGCATCCACCTGGGACTTTACCTTTAAATTGACTGGAAATTTCTGTCTCTTTCATTTGTTGGCTATTTTGTTTTTCCTTGTCTTACAAGTTGTAAGTGAGTGATTTTTTTTATTAAATATTATGTATAATTCACTATAAAGGGTCGGCATCGTACAATAATCGAGATGAGAGGTTAAATAACATTAGTCTCATGAGACAAGTGATTCAGACAAGTTTAATGTTGATATGAGAGATCTGCCTTTGTTCCCATATTGTTATTTGATTTTTTGATATGTCGCTGATGCAGAATGTAATTATGCCATAAAGATAAGTCCGGTATCTCCGGGGTTGATAGTTAATAACTACTTTACCAGAGAAATAATCTGTATCGCGAGTCACGACAAACAATCATGTTTCATAACAAAAGTAGTGTTCAACGAATACTACCTACTAGATTTACAATAAGACCAAAATCAATGAAGAAATGATAATGAACATTATCACCACATTGAGGGATTGTATCACTTCCAGTAAGGAGCTTTTCTATTGTAATTATGCCCAAAAGAAATCTAATATGTTGTTTTTATCTACCTTTTTAATTTATACCGGAAGTGTATTACCCAAAATATTAAAATACAATTATTTATCCAGAAAATTTCAATGAATCAATAAATCGATTGTCACACGAGAACCCGTTTCATTTATCAGTTGATTGTTGTGAAATGCTGTGTATTTGTGAATTAGTTAACCCTACAGATTTGGGATCATTATTATAAGTTGGCGCTTTTACATATACTGGAATATCAGTATGAATTACTTTGCTCTATAGTAAAATAACCAATATGTTTGATAATATACAATATAAGTCAATTACTAAATCTAGTGCTACTCTGGTTTGCTCAAATTCGGTGGTTTTGATTACGCTTAAAACATATTTTTAATTATATATAGTGCAACCCATTAGAACTGTTAACTAACCTCTAACATTTAGAAATATATGTATGACGAAGACTGAATGTAGCGTGAGGATTTTTATGATTTCCATATTGATTACTGAAGAACAAATTTGAGGAAAGTTGACACGAATATGTGAATTATGCATCTTAGACACGACAGGTATTATTATACCATAAATGAGCTAGAGCAAGTAAATCCACGAGTACATCGGAAATAAAGCTTGGAGCTTTAGAGAAAAAAAGCAGACGTGAAATAATGAAATACAATATCCATAACCATGTCAATGAAAGCCTAGATCTGTGAACAGCACTGCGCACGAAAGTCGACATTTTGCGCCATAGCTTTAAGGCCTTTTTGTACTTAAATACCTTTTATCCTGTTATCTCATAGCCTCTCAGTTAAAAGTCATGATTTTCGGCTATTACCACTACCATCAACATGTGAAAAAGTAGGTAACAAATACCATAATTTAGACCGGGTAACATGTGTTCGATTTGTTTTGGATTTCGGGAAAATTGAGGGATTGAATCTCCCAGATGTACATGCCCAGGATGGACCAATATTTGATTGAGAAATGGGGATCTGGATCTGTTAGATCTTTTTCTTCTTTTCTGTATGGAAGGCGGAATGGCTTTTTATTCAATGTTCTTCAATGATATTTCTTAAATCTAAATTCTTATCTCTTAATTTGTATGCTTTATTCTACATTTATCGTCGAAAATTGACATTTGTATACAAAAATCATAGTTTGTATGAAAAACGGGAATTCTTCGCTAAACATTCGATTTTCTAATTATTGAATTTAATAATTAATAGAATTCTTGCCAAAAATATGGTCAAATACAAATCTACAAATACATGTCTAGCTAAATATATCTGTAAATGAATTGTCAAACACAAAACTCTCCTCGGCCTGTGCTTTCGTATATATTGTTTTTACAACCACTTTCACAAAACTCAACCAACAAATGTCCAAATACATATGTTCATTAAGAAATCTCGCTAAACAAATCTTGCGAAACATTTCTCCAAATACATGTCGAATATATTTGAAGGTCATGATTATGACGACAGGTGTCGCCAAATAAGATATATAGATGCAAATTCGGTGAAATCGAAAAACCTGTTTCATAATTATTCCAGAAAAGGTATGTTTTGGATGAAATGAACTCTTATGCAAGAGTTGTCGGTTTCTTTGAAATATACTTTAATATCTAATTTATTAGTCTAGACAGTGGTATCGAGAAAATCAACGCTTTTGTGGCTGACGTTGGTTAATAGTTTGACGGACGAATGGTGGTTGTTGAGGATTTCAAAGAATTACCAAAACTGTTCTGTAGAGTAAGTCCAAACCATAAAAATGTCAACTAAAAAGCGTGGGTTAAATGGTTAAGTTGCCAATTCTGTTATAAATTGATGTATGTTTGAAATTTTTATGTTATAGTTTTGAATTTACATATTCAGATGAATTTGGTTCATGGTTCAGTGGTTTCACAACAATTGTGTGAACAGGTCTGTTATTAATCATACATAACACACTGTAAATCAAATTAAGACCTGACATCTTAAAATCACAAAATTTTAATTTTGTAAAAAGAAATTTAGCCATATGTAATTATTCCGAAAAAGGAAATAAAATGATAAACAATACACAACGAATCGATTAATAGATTTGCCAAAAATTGACCGGGCAGCATTTTGTATATGAATCATGTGGAGAATTCGGTGTCTTAATTGCAGTCATTAAAAGACTTCTGGGCCCGATCATGTCAAGGGCCAAGCATGCGCTCGTAGTGGAGAGGAGTATTCGAAACACTTCAGTTATTGGTTCAACCAACTCTATGTTGATTATCATGTGTACTCATTAGAGTAATACACCAAATCTCACTTCAAGATCAATAGGCAAAATCAGAAGGGAAAAAAAGATGACCTTTCTAATTGTACATTCAGTGCCAAGATGATATGTTAGATCACCTGAAAGTGTCAGTTACTCTTAATTGATTCCATAGATTTGTAAAGCTCATTTTATTTTATGTGTGCTGAAGATTAAAAGAATCCTTCTGGGCAGCTTGGAATTAATACTAATCACTATATATGATAATGAACACGATATTTATTGGATTCGGCGTTTCAAGTATATAGATTTACGATGAGTCTACTTTGAATAGTCTCAAGCGGAATTAAAAGCTGTGTATTAATATACATTCATTATTGACATCAAGAGCCATAGAATGCAGCCACGTCGCAGTTTTATGCAAGCAGTCTAAAGGAAGGTTGGCTGTTAGCTTTCGGAATATACAAATGTCTTTCGTGTCTTTAACATATCAGATCTATTATTTATGATCGATATGCTTACCGTAAAGCACCGAAACACCCGAATTGTTTTATTTTTTCTTCTCTGTTTCAAGTACAATTTAAAAAAAATAAAACTTGTTTGAATCCTGAACCTTAATTCTGCGAACATATGTTTTCGAGTCCTCGAGTCAGTCGTGTGCGTTTAATGAAAGCAGTTTAATCGAAAAAAAAAAACGGTTCTCAATTAATCAACATACAATATCTCGCCACGCTTAATGACACTTTTTCAAACTATTCGCTTCGTGTGAGGCAAGTCATGTGATATGCGACATATGCAATGTTTCTAGTAAACAATATCCATTCGTTTGCGGATGAACGCATACATTTTTTTTTCAGCAGACAAAGCAAAACGTGCTTTCGGATAGCTGATACGAGTATTAGTTAAATACAAATATTGATGATATCAATGTAGGAAACCTCTCCAATTGCATGTAACAAAGTTCATAATAAAATCAATGATACTTTCTCGAATTAATCAACATGTAAGCTTTACAAGGATTGATGAATCAGTCTACCTGCTATACAATCAATAATTACTCTATCGCCAGAAAAGTATGACTAAAAATAGAAATAAGTGACGGTTCATTTATCGCGCTACAAACATTTAGATTATTCCAATTATTGGAACAGTACTGCAAAATCAATCTTTTGAGACTTAAGCCAATTTATATTGACCCAAATAGTAATGACCGCTTTATGGTCAGTAAGAACAAATATATCATTGGGATATAGGAAAAGATATAGAAAGTAAAGTACTATTCTGGTGGGAAATATCCCATCCTAGTGACCAGAACAGTTTTCTTTGACAACCCTGACAGAGTCACTCTCGGAGAAATCATGTTGAAACCATTTATACTATCTTAATATAACAAGAGATAAACTTGGTCCAGACTCCGTTTGTCCCTTGTTGCTCAAAGGTAGTACATATCCGTTAGCGTGAAAAGCGTTCATTCTTATTTGCCCATTCCATCGTCACGTCACGACCACGATTTGTTTGACACTTAAGAATGCTGTACGGGTCGTAAAATAGGCATGGTTAATTTTATTACGTATGTAGTTGGTATGTCAGCTACTACGGATCGCGCATACGCATATATATCGTTGATCAAAGGTTTCACGTGAAAACATGTGTGGCACCATGTTCATCTCGAATCATACGCTGACTGACTCGTACGACTTGATACATCAGATGCTGTGACCGGTTGCTTTGACCAATGACTGTGGGGTCGTGGTCGTTTTTTAAATTAGTAATACCACAAGTCTATGTATGAAATGCATGTGGGAAAGATATCAATAAAATTATCTGCATGGAGATAAATCAACTTGATTTTCTGGCTTCCCGTCATATATCAAAGTCAGATTTATTGTGTTCACTATTATTATTTCTATTGATTCATTCAATGACCACCCAAACTTATTCCCAGGGAACTCTGCACACTTGTTTGGATTAACTATATTCATATGTTGAATCAAGTGTTTGGTAAATAAGTCACGTCATCACTGATTCTGAATATTAACATAATAAGTTGTAATGTAAAAACCCAGTATTTGGTCCATTAAGCTTACTTTGTAAGGGAAAAAAGTTGAGTAAATATATCGAAGAAGCCCAGGGCAACTGGCAATTGAATAGAAAATAGTCCAATCGTTAAGAAATTCCACCCTTTTATGATGCACAAACCTAAATCGATAATAATCCGTTACGAACTGCAATGTAAAGAGGGAGCAATGTGTCAATTCCATATTCTATGCTGAAAATAATAATCATCAAAAACTCTGTGCGTATCACATATCATTCTAAAAGAATTAAATATGAATTGAGATGTTTGAGACAATACCATGCCAACTTGAGACTTTTACACCAAATTCACTGTAGAATATAAATTAGAACCTGTCTGATCATCACGAAAATCGATAAACACCTTCCCTGTAAACTAATAAAACAAACTAAAGAGAATCCATCAAAAAGTTTAATAGTGCGAGTCAGCACAAGTTAAAATTGATCAGATGCCGAAAGGCAGACGACAGTATTTTTTCCTTCCAGACTCTTAATTTAGCTTGTCACTCCATTGTCTAAACCGCGGGTGTGTGACCACACATACAAGACAATCAAACAAACCGAAAGCAAAACTAATGGATGCACTTTTTACAATTCATTCACGTTACAGCAGTATATATGAATAGAACAAACGGGAATTAAAGGTTCGTTAAGTGGATGATGGATGGCGTAATAAATTGTTCCCGGATGAACAATTGATGAATAATAGATGAAAGATGGAAATAAATCTGTGTGCAGAAATAGTTAAAAGTGCCTCCGATATGATCAATTATGTCACTATTTGAAGTAATTCTTAAACGCAAAAGATAATATATTTCGTAATGGCGACATTTAAATGAAGAATTATGGTCTCTATTAGAAACTTATTGCCCTTTTGCAGGCACTTGGGTTTTAATAGTCCTCATCGTCATTTCATATGGATATACGGGGCGGGGCGGGGGGGGGGGGATGCATGATCATATAGATGGGGTGAAAAGGCTTACACTGATGTTATATCGAGATAGGTTTCTTATTATACAAAGATGGGCTGCTGACGATGCAATAAAACCTTCATGACATCAAGCCTTTCCTGAGAAAAATTAAGTTATTTATGAGTCACTCTCGCTTTTATCACTTTACTCATCTTACCGACTCCATCACTTTGGGATCACTGTCGCCCGACACTGGAACACATTCTGAGTGCAAGCATCTCAAACCTTTGAATCGCAACTACCTTGCTGTATCATTATGAAACTATTAGTGCTGCATTTTTAAAGCCTTTACTTATACTTCTATTAAAATGGAATACAGTTGTGTTATTGTTGTAGAGGTTAATGATGATCACACCAAGGGTTCAATTTAGATAAAATTTTATTACCTTATCAAGAAAAAGGGGTTTTCAACTAATCTAGGATTTATTAAAGGTGAAGTACCTTTCCAGGCTAGAGATCTTATATTAGAATAATCCCAAGTCATCCGAAATATATTGAAACAATATATTATAAAGAAAACGATAATTTAAATAAACGAAACTATTGAAGAAGATTCAATATCCAATTTAACATCTAAACCTGTCTTGACAATAGCAAATAAACTGACTGAATGACAACACTAAATTAATAACATATTAAGAGAACTCAGGTACAAGAAATAGAAACTCAGGTGATTAAAGGTCAGAAATAGAGAGAGATATAGTGACAAGAGATACAGGCATTAGTCAGTGAGGTGCGACTAAACAACTTAACATATTAAAAACAATTTAATTATACACTTTTACATTATTTACCTTACCTGAAACAGTACAAATACAGTTTCCTTTTTTGGGGTACTAATACCAAAATTTTGACAACATAAATCGACAGTCTTACAGTCATTTGTTCATTTCCATTTTCGCAATTAGATAAACATATTTTATTGATTGTAAACACAGACGAAATGTAACTGAAAATTACTTAACCAGGACATAAAAGTCAAAAACGTGCCATGGTCAGCTAATTAGCATAGACTCACTTCACTCCACGTGGTATTTCCTTGTTAAACGATATCGTTATCGCTGATAACTTTATAGGATAAAAAACAAAACTTGTAAGGGAAAGCTTTCTTCGCTCAAATACACAAGGATAGACTGGAACACACAACTTCGGCAACTTGGGCTAGATCAGCTGGATAGTTCTCTTTCCTCCAATGGACGCGAGATTGTTTTGTTGTGAACCTAATATTTTTAATGAATACTGTAAATATAAAGAATATATAAAAACTCAATGGGAATACAAACGTGTGTATATATACAACCTACAGCACACACAATTCCCAATGTTACAAAATTCGGTATTAGAACAGAAAGTTTCGTAACAAAAACTTTAATCAGATTTTATCAGAATCTTTTTGAAAGTAATTGAAATTTCAGTATAGGTCACTGCCGGAAAGCAATATCGAGATGTTGATATATGAAGGTGACAAAAAATTTATCTGTTTCGGGCAATAGATCAATGTTCTGCATTTTCAAATTCACGACCATAAAGAAAAGCAGCAAAATCTGGAGCATAACGTGAACACTTAAAAGACAAAATAATAAACGTCCGGAATAGTTACATAGACAAATTTCAGCATTTTATCCTGTGTTTGTACACATTTGGTAAAATGTTACAATCATTGATTTCTTAAGGGATAAAATAATCTTAGAAAATATATTAGTTCCACACTGATATTGTTCAAGTTAATTACTGTTTCTAAGGTTATATGAGGTTACCTTTGTTTTAATTTAATCACAAAGAAAAGCTGGGGTAATATTGTTGTTCATTTTATACATCATAATGAGTTTTTGCCGTCTACGTCTTTCTTCAGTAAAATTACATTCGTTTCTTGATTAAGTAAATGATGGATTGTAACCCCCACATGACAATGTAGATTGTTGAAACGTTGTGTGTAATAAAACCGAGGAGTAGTATACCATAAAATTTTATTCGTTATTTCATCCCTGATAATGTCACAGTAGTTCAAATGAGGAAAAGTGAAAAAGGTGTATATTGATCCTAGAGATTTTCTATTAATCGATATCGAGATCTAAGACAGTTTAAGAGCCCACAGGTTTTTGATAAAAATCGAAGCAATATGAGTATCCCACTGACAGCTTGATTGAAAAGTTAAACCCAAGTGCTTATGGAGAAAAGCCCCTTGAATACGATGGTTTAATGTCGGTAAGATCGGTTTCAGTTTAGTAAGAAGTGTAAGTCATTCGGTTTTAAGCGGGTTGAAAAATGTCTTAGCTTAATTTTTGATTGTGCCAAGGTTTTTAAAGTGCAAAGTGTCTTTGACTTCAAGGTATGGGTCATTGACTTCAAGGTCTAATAATAAAACTTACGACGGAAGTAGAAGTCTACATTTTCGATTTATAAAAGCAGAATCTCGAATACTACTCAAATTCGTTTGCAAAGAACAATATCACTGTCTACTGTTATTTGGCTCACATGCATAATTTGAAGCGATATCGCCAATATCGTTATATCAATAGAATTTTTTTCTATCGTCAGTTGCATGTTACAATACAACTGTTGATATATTGATCTGTCTTCTGCAGAGATTTTCTGTAGACTTCGTAACAACAACTTGGACGCATACTGATGGCAAATATATATCGATAGCCTACTCATAAAATATTTTATTTTTTATTCAGACGTGCGCCAACTGAAGAGTAGCATTGTGACAATGTTGGTTAATGTCATACTTACAAGATTTTCAACAGAACAAAGCCATTAAGTAGAAGTGCTACTCCAAATTTTTCATAATCCTACAACTTGCTTCCAGCAACATGTACTTCACGTGTTGTAAATTAAATCATCCTTATTATCTCTACTGTATTTCTCAATACAGGAATAAGTATGAGTTAGAAATAGCTACTAGTCATTTACTTATTAACCTTTCAAAACAGATATATTGCTACTTGTGGTTCTTTGTGTATACATCTTCTCATTATTGAGTCCCCCCGTGGTATAATAATGATATGTATATGTTTGCTAATTTGTGTCAATTTAGAATATTACTGTGTACCCGGGGCAATATACCGACTTTAATCACATTGTCTGAAGCCTTTCATCATGTGATTCTTTACCTAATCTAATTGATGAGAACAACAAAGATCTGAAATGTGTGTTATTTCACAAAGCGGTATTCCTAATGCATCTTTACGCAAGAGGTATTGATCTGACGTATTGATTGTGGCTGAAAGAAAGCTAACTTGTGAGTATTGAGGATCAGTGAAGCAATTTAAAATTTCTTCAATTCGTTTATCCAAGCGGGTTGTGTTTCCATGACGCAGGGAATTGATTATACAATTCATCGATTCTTGTGCATCTTAATTATTAAACTTGAATGTAGACAGTGACCAAATGTCAAATATATTTTTACGATTACAGGCCAATATTTTAAAGGTAAAACGACAAAAAATTTCTTTTCACTAATAAGCGACACTTCTAAGATTTTGAATAGTCCATTTGTAAACCTTCCTTTAATATAACAATCATATAAATATTATTATTTTGTGGACTCTCTAGAAGGAGAAGCCAAACTTATGAAAACCCAGTCGCAAAGAAGCATTAGGTTTCCAACCACAGAACTTAATGAAGTAGATTTAATCCTCATTACGCACAGGCTTAGTAGCCAGACACCAAATGTAAGATAATGGCCTCTGGGACTGATTGAAAAATTCTAAAGTGGAGTCGCTTGTTTATATTGACTCTGTTACATATCGTAAGTCTCGCGACAATAAGTTCTAGCCATCTCTAACCACCAAACAATTGATAGATGTCCGTGACAGTTGCCCTCAAGTTATTATTGTTTCGGGATTACTGATTTTCAGGCAGTAGATTTGGATGAAAATTAATTCCGAAGAAATTTTTCCCCAGGGAATCGATCCTGAATTAATTAAATCTCTTGGGGAATGGGGGAAAATTTTCTTTATTCTCGCATTTTACAATGCGATAAAACATTTAACTCATGGTTCACCTGTTAATCTTTGTCTGATGGGTATGGTCAGTCATAAGGTATTTGGTGGGCATTGGATAGTAGGGATAACAATTTATTATCGATGGTATGGACACATGGACTGTAAAACAGTTCCTGTAGCATTATAAAACTAGCTCGAATATGCTGTCTCACAATCACACGGCCCACCTTGATCGTATTTTGTCTAGTTGTGACCACGGTCTTGAATAATCCTTCTTTCACGTGATATATTGCTCATGTGACAAAATGGCCGAAACACCGAAATGTCATGCTTTCGCTTTGACGAAGAAATGAAAAATATATTCTCTTTTTTTGAAGCAAATCCCTACCCGATTCAAGTCCAAAAATTTACAGGAAATTACGGAAGTAGCCGAGCAGTAACCGAATGACACAATTTGAAATCTGGCCTCGGGCATTAAAATATGATAGCCGAGTGGTTTGTCAAGCTTCAGTTATGATTCAAAGGTTTATTTCTTGTCGATGTGGTAGAAATGTGCAATAGTAGTTTTGGTCAATACCTGGATACATAAAGTCCAACTTTATGTATGCACCGCTCGAACTTTACGCAAGTCATGCTTTCCTCTGACTTTCAAACGTATAAAATGAAAGTCATGGCAAAGTTTAGGCAGTGGGTGACTTTAGCCGAACTTTACTGGTTGTAAACAAGAAATGGAGCATTATTTGGATGAATTGCAACGTTTAATAGACCTCCATCAACATGCTGGTGTTATTCCCAGAATTGTTAGAGATCGCTCTAATCCACTGGAAGATTTTGATGATAAAAAATTTCTGGAGAGGTACAGATTTTCAAAGGCTGGTGTAGTGGAAATAATTAATGTGATAGAGTTTAGTAATCACCAACGCTGCGACCAAACTATCCATATTCCACCTATTTTACAACTCTACGCTGGTATGCTGGGTCATTCCAGTTGAATGTAGGAGATATGATGGGCATCCATCAGTCCACTTTCAGTAGAACTGTGAAAAATATATCAGTAGCAATAGCTAGCCACAGGTCTGATTATATAACATTTCCAACAGAAAATGAGATAACTGAAATTCAAAGGAGATTTTACGATTTGGCCAACTTTCCAGGAGTAATAGGAATCATAGACTGTACGCACATCCCAATACAGTGTCCAAAGGGGGACCAGGCTGAACTTTTCTGAAACCGTAAAGGCCGGCACTCGATTAACGTTCAAGTAATTGGAGACCATAACTTGACAATTCGTGATATAGTAGCGAGGTGGCCGGGAGCAACACACGACACCCGCATATTTGACAACACGCTGGATATCCCTGAAAGTCATATCTTTTAACATCTTTTTCCGATCCAAATGGTAATTCTGAAAGGAGATATAACATCGCTCATGCTACAACAAGAAATACTATTGAACGATTGTTTGGGGTATTAAAGCGAAGATTCCCCCTGTCTCTCCAGGACAATCAGAACTAATTTAGATACATGTACAACAATGGCCGTGATTGTTACCTAGCATGAAGATGCCGGATATAGTCGAATAAGTAATGGATCATGATCAACCAGACCCAAGTGAATGTCCGGTTATCAACAAACAAGGAAATCGAATGAGAAGACATATAACAGATAGTTACTTTAAATACACATTTATTTTACATGCACATTATTAAAATTGATAAACTGGTGAAGTCTGTTGTTTATTTATGCCCTCTTTCCCCTTTTGGATCTGTTGATCTAGAAGTTGAGACTGTTTGCTGAGAATGTTTATTTTAGCATTATGTTCTTCACGAGCAGCAGCAATTTGGGTTTTCAATAGTTCTATCTTTAGAGCGTGTTCTTCTCTAGCCATCGTAATCAAATCGGTTTTAGCTGAGACGAAAGTAGAGGCCATACTGGGATAACTCGATCGAGATGTTTTGCATGCTTTTCCAAGGGGGTGAGTGCTCGGACCTGGTTCTTCCTGATCTGTCGGCTCAATACCTACAGTAGCACTAGGACCTGTAAAATTAAGAATGAAATATTTGAACATATACTTGTAATTATATTTTGGGATGCTTCAATGTCCAATTTTATGTCGATGTCTGTACAAGTTCAGTACGACCTGAATTGATTGTACGTTGAAATTTATAGAATGCCGGAATACACAGATGTCGGATTAGACAGAGTCTACTGTATTTCAAATTTGTCAACAACAAAAAATAAGGATTGTTACTAATTTGCAATAGGACTATGATTTACAATTTTCAGGATTAGGGACAAATGAGCGTATAAATATTAAAAAATGTACCTGGTATTGAGTGAACCTTATCATCATCCTGTACATCACCATGGAATTCTGCGTCGTTATCAAATCCATTTGCTAGTGGATGCATTTGTTCTGGTATCATAGAGCATATTTTCTGACTCGCAACATCCGACATTTCAAAAACACCACCTCCGGTTTTCTTCCTCTCACGCTTTTCATGGTCAACTGATTTTTTGGCCTTCATTTTAAGATTGTTCCAACACTTTTTTAATTGATTCGAATCTCGCTTGTAGAAATCAGGCATCGAACAAAAGCGTTTCTCGATATCTTTCCAAGCCTTTTCTTTCTTCTGAATAGACCTAACGTCATTTTTCTTACATTCTACAATGCCTTTGTATTCATCAAATGTGTCAAGGATGAAATCTTGTTCTTTGGGTGTTAAAGTAGGCATTCGTTTCCTTGATGGCTGTGATCGATCTTCCAAGTCGATTGTTCTGTTTGAAACTGCGAATGATTATGGTCATCTACCACAGCCGATTTTATACTATATTTCAGAGCAAATGCACATAAGTTTCATGACATTCGTGTGTTTTAAACGTTTGGGTGACTTTGTTGTAAACTAGAACTGTAAATATTCGTGTATCTGAAAAGTTTGGGTGTTTTGGGTGAAATCCTGATAACCCAAGAAAAAAACTCCAGGAAAAAAAAAAGAGAAGATATTTGTATTACACCATTGATCCGCCATACTTTTGATACAAAACCTGTACTTTATAAAGTTCGGCTTTAGTAAGAGCTGTGCATACCGATGAAAGTAAACATTAAGTTTGACTTTACCCTAATTTTGTTAAGTTAGACTTTAGCCAAAGGTCGACCTTAGTCAGAGTAACAGCTGTACATACGGCCCGTGTGTCATTTACTTCCAATGCTTTATGTTGGATTAACAGAATGAATCCAATTTGACTTACCAATATTGCATGTTTACGGAAGAATATATTTAAAAGCTTCTGTCCTGGTTACAATTGTTTTGAATTGTGCTTATGGAGTTCACAGTAGCATAGAAGTATGCAGCAAACATATGACTTTCAACAACCACTTGTGGTTTTAACTTTAACACCATGTATTACTTGATGATAGCCTATATATTTCAGAACTATCAACAGTCAGTTACCAGTGATCTCAAAGACCTTTAATAATCTCCATAAATGACATATATGTAGTCCAGACATTTATCACTTTAATGATGATTTATCTATAAGAATTGATAGGAATTTTTTTGCAGACTGGTTAAGGATGAGTCATTTATATCGATGTTAATGTAAGATAAGGAACCGTTTCTCATTTATTTAACTGATATTGATGATATGTCACGCATTGAAATATTCCAAATAAATATTTCATAAGAATTTGTGTAAGATTACGTTGAAGTTCCTTACTGTGGAATATCTTGATTTTTTTTTTAATTAAGTGAATGATGCCTAAATGCACACATTTTCACCAATCCTCGTAATAAAACCTTAATGATTATGATTTGAAACAAATAATATCCTTATATCAACAGTTTGACAAAATTTTTTATCTAAACTTTAAATTTTTAAGGAGCAGGTCCCAAGAAACGTAATTAAAAACAGTTGTTTTGACCTTTTCACCAATCACTCTAGTAAACATGGCCCATTGCACACGGATACGGGCTTGTAACAATGTACTAATATGTTGTATAACCTATTAATAGCTTTCAATGAACTATAGTCCAATAGGTGTTGGGCAGCGTGAAGTTAGTTTGTTATTCGTTATTCGTGTATAACGGATAACGAATAACGAAAAAACTTCACATCTTATTCGTTATTCGTTTTTAACGGTATATAGATAAGAAGATGGTGTAAAGGTGTATCAAGACAAGTCACAATGAAAGCACTGGCCTAGATCAGAAAGAGCGTGGGTAATCTGAACGATTTTTACGAAACATAAAAAAAAATCCATTTTAGCACAAATAGCAGCTAAAAAATAGACTTTATGTCAGAAACTCATTATGTTTTAAGATACCAAGATCCAGAAGCACCTAACCTGTGAAAACACGAATGTAATATATTTAATTTCATGCAAAAAATGTCCAAAAAAAATACAAGCCTATTTCTAACCATTTCAATCTTGACGGCCATTCACTTGACGATCTCAACCTAACCCCAATTGAGCGCATAGAAATCTACTTGCCCGAAGATGAAACTACCAAATTCCGCCAATCTAGGGAAGCCCATTGGATTGAGACACTAAATACAGCAAGACCTACAGGACTTAATATTCACCATAAAGCGGGCATAGCACCCTTTGTCGTCCCTTTCAATCCAACTAGTAATGTGTTTGGAATGGGCGGTTTTGTTTTCCGGCGGTCGGATGCATTGGCCGCGGGAACTATCCATTTTATAAACAAATTGTACGTTGAAAATCTGTCCATTTAATACACATGTACTTGTGTATTTTTAAACAAATTGTTCGTGAAGTATTGAATATTTATTTTGTGGTCATTGCCGGAACATAGATCTGTCCATTTGACGCACATGTACTTGTATATATTTAGACGAATTGTATATTGAAGTATTGTGTATTTTCGCTTTTTTTTTCTTTTTTTTTCCAATGTACTGCCTCATGGGCTGAATGTGAGACAGGACCATGTCCTTGTGTATTGGGCCTAATTCTGACCCATGTAAAATAAAGAGTTTATTATTATTATAAAGCAAGCAAGATACTTTGTTCAACAAGAAAATTGATAAGATTTTAATTTCTTGTGTAAGCTTCAACCAAATGTTTAGTGTATACACGACGAAATTCGCTTTGGAGTTTAGAAAAATGGCGTTCGACTATTATGGAGGTTTAAGTAGATATAGATTCAAATGTAGATTCAAAGGGAATAATCATTCGTGTTGAATGTTGGGTCCATTTCGCATCACAGTCTGCAGTTAATAAATCCAAAGACTTTTGCTTTTAGACTAAGCCGAGGTGAGGTATGTAGAAAGTGGCATGAGGAGAAGTTCAGCAATGGAATATCGGGAAGATTGAAGTGATTTGCAATCGGTCTTTCGTTGCCATGCACCCTATTCATAGCCATGACAATTAAATAGTTGGTGTCATTATCTTACTATGGTGTAGGATGTATTGAGACGAGTCTCGGTGAAAATACTGGTCACAGAGAAAAGGATAAGCTTATTGATTGTGTGAAAATTAGTCATTAGTATGATTTTAATGTGAAAGACAGATATTCCGACATAAAATATAATGTATATAGGAATAGCACAAGTCCTGAAATAAGTTTTTTCTTAAATCTATCTAAACAAATTGCTTGATTTTGATTTCTTTATGGTATGGTGTAAATTCTGTGCTTACACCGATGTTAACACTAATAGCAGACTTGGTTTTACCCAGCGCCTGTTTTTTCTTTGATGTGTCATAATAGAATGAGTTGAGATGACATTGGTGATGTTGAATTAAGAACATTGCATAGGAATTGTATCGTCTGATATAAGGTGTTGATATTAAGATGTTGAGGAGGTCATCGAATCTGGCTCACTCACGTCATGTTTATAGATAATATAGTTTGATCTTTCAATAAATACACCCATTAATTAAATTTTGTAACAAGTGATATTCATGTCTGTTGATATATCGAAAAATACAATTCAAACAAAATATTCACCACTTATTCCTCTCTTCTTCGATTTCTTCCACCTAGTAATTTAAGCATGCATATTCCATCCGGTCCTTGAATAAATAATGTGTTTTTGTAGACTCTCCAATGTCGGATTTCATAGTTTACAATGCAGAATTAACAATTTGTACTTTGACTTCAAATTACAATATCCGTCGTTATCCTTGAAATGTGGAGCCTGGTTAATATTGGTTATTTATAGATATTCAGCTTTAAAAGTATTGGCATAATCGTTGTTCAATTCTTTTTCTTCATTCCAATACTGCAACCTGTAGCAAGTTTATTTATTTCTGCCTAATTGCATTTCTTATCAGTTAACACCTCAATAAATCTGAAAATCGGATCGCTGAACTAGTCAAATTGAAGGAAGCAGTCAAGTTATTTTGAGATTTCCAATTAATTTCATCTTTTTCCCTTGAGCAGAGTTCTGAAAAGTTAAGGCGACTTTCAGTTATAATTATGTCAACATTAGTGCTAGACTGGAATCTAGTGAATTAATATTCATGTAAAAATTAAAGTCAGGTAAGCAAAACAAACATGATCAAATTGAACTGTACGTATATACGCGTACACTTACAAGTGGAAATTAAAAATGACAGAAAATGAATAGAAATTATACTCTAAAAGTTAAAATGACCGAAACGGAATGCTTGTTTATACTACCGATTATGTGCCCACAGTAATTGACTTCATGTCACTTACTGCAATAACATTCTATTTTATATTTAAAATTGACTGAAAAATAAGTCATTTATTATGCACATTAACAAACAGTCGGTGTTAATATAACTAGGATTACTACTTTAGTGTAAATTCCGGAATATTTTAACAATTTTAAGAATTTTCGTCATGCATCTGCGTACAAAAAGGAAAACACAATCATTGTTTAAAGAAAGTACATAGTTTTGCGGTATATTTTGGCTTAAAATTCTTTTTGAGTTTTTTTAGTCATTGCTAAACCATCTCTCGTAGTCGCTTTCAACATCGCTTCCCCGTTACGTCAATTTGTTTTACCATTTGGCCTACTGAATTATTCTCCTGAAAATTCGATATTACAGATATTTAAGTTTAAAAGAAATCGATAATTGTATTACATGTATAATCTATAAAATAGCAAACTTTGCTATATGGATTCATTCAATTGAAACCATTTTTTAGCATTTTATTTCACTTTATACATGGTCTGGGAGTAGAATTCATAAATATGTCGTCTGTTGGCCATATTAAACGACGAGCGAAATATTGTCTTCTCATAAATTGTGGACATCATAAAAACATAAAACACACTAAGGCTGGGTGAATTAGATCATATCATGGAAACCCTCGGGGAAATATTAAACTCATTTAACCAAAACTCATTTATTCCTTCATTATTTAATTATTGAAAGGTTTTAACGCTAAAAAAAAGTATCCCTTATTTCAATAAATGAGCCTTATCACGATCGCACATTACTCTATGGTTGGCATTAATTGCTCTAAAGAGAGGAAATCGATTATTTATTTGTCAGAAGAAAATAATTTAACACCAATTACTTTCATACTTCTCATGGCTGATCATAAAGAGGTGTCAACCATCAGAACTTATACTGACTGGTGAAGTCATGTTGACAGACCATCAAAATGACTAGAAGCTCAAGAGACGTTAACCTTCCACAAGTCTATTGGACTGATAAACTGTAATGTCATTTACAGATAATGGAAACAAGTCTGGTTGCACCGCTTAACTCGTAATGTAAATGTCATGGTGTGTGCTCTTAGGGTTTAGGTACTCGGAACTTGGACTTTGACTCGGGGATTCAAGGTATTAAAAACATTTATATTTAGAGTTTCAGAGTTAGACAATTTTATCGGCCGCATTAGAAGTGTGTCATCCATGAAATAGTTATATTTAAAATAGTCTGTGATCAAACTCCATAAACACTCACATTCAAGTCATAAGAACTGAAACTGCCGTGTTATCATGTCTTATTGTGTAACTAGCCATTTATAATATGGCTTTGATAGTGGATCAGAAAAGTGTCAGTTTCCTGGCGTCCCGTGACAATAAATTTTTTGTTGGTGATTTTATAGCCCATTAAGCCTCCAAGGAAAATGCAATTAGCTGATCGCCATTTTCTAGTTCCAATTAGTTCAGGTTACTGTATCAATTATGACAGGTTACGTCTCGGAAAATCTCTCTGATGTTGAACGACGATTGAAACTCAGTAATAACGTCTCAAAGCAATGTCGTTTCTTTATTTTAAGTGACAAGACTTGAGGAATAATTTGTAAGATCTGTTAAAGATAGACTAACTTAACATAGAATGCAAATGAACGCACTACATCTCATCATTCCCAACTGAGTTCATGATTTGATCCTTCTCGGGAACCAATTGGAATAAGCACATTAGGATATTTACTCTTTATAGGTCATTCATAAGAAAAAAAATATATCATAGCTGTCAACATTTCCTAATTCTATGTATTGACTTTATGATATTCTGTTCTTTTCCGTTCATAAAAAAAATGTATTTTATAAGCCCACATGAAATATATTGTCGTCATCCATGTCCGTCCGTTCGTTGGTCCGTCCGTCGGTCCGTTTACAATTGCTCGTAAACGCTCTAGAAGGTGCAATTCTTGACGGATTTTGACGTAACTTTGTGTGAGTGTTTGTAGTCCCAAAAGGATGAACCATATTGAAAATCAGTGAAATCGGAAAAAAGTTATTGCCCATGTTCTTGAAATACTCATAAACACTCTCGGTTTTTTTAAGTAAAGAAAATAATATACTATAATAATTATTGATGAGAAAAAAATATACTATATATTTCTTGTTTACACGAGGATTCTTTAATATTTGTTATCAACAGAGTTTTAAAGTTATAGGGCCGAAATTTCGAGATTACTTGTGTGCAACGGAATCGTTTTGATGAAAATGTGACTGCCTCTTCAATAAAGGTTTTTTTTAGATATTCAGCTTGACATGGAATAAGACTGTTGTGTTCTTTGTCCATTTCTTCTTTATCTTTCTTCTCAATACTGCAACCGTTAACAAGTTTATTTACTTCTGCCTTATTTCGTATGATTATATTTCCCCATGATCAGATTCATGATCAAACTCAAAACGACTTTTAGTCATAGTTGTGACAGCATTATTGCTAGACGAGAATCCGTTTTAATACTGGCACTGGGGGTGAATAAATGTATTTAATACGCCAAGAAGTATATATATATTTTTTAAAACATCAGAAATCATATATGAAATGATTTTTTAAATATGCCATATAACCGTTCTCAATTTTGTTTTGCCAATCACCACTTAGCGAATTTCCAATCGAGACATTCACCCCTCGAGACTTGAGTATATAATATATTATACGTGACGTAATAATAATAATAATAAACTCTTTATTTTACATGGGTCAGAATTAGGCCCGATACACAAGGACATGGTCCTGTCTCACATTCAGCCCATGGGGCAATACATTGGGAAAAAAAAAAAAAAAAAAAAAAAAAAAAGAAAAAAATCGAAAATACATAATATCTCAATATACAATTCGTCTGAAATACTAAAAATACACAAGTAAATGTGTATCAAATGGACAGATCTATGTTCCGGCGATAACATATACAATAAATATACAATACTACACGTACAATTTGTTTAAAAAAACACAAGTACATGTGCATGAAATGGACAGATTTTCAACCTACAATAATATTATATTATGTGAGAAAGGACCATTTATCTTTACACATAATAAATTCTCAACAAATCCACAACTCCGGAAATGCAAATGCTGGAATTCTGCACTCTGCACAGTGAGGTCACTTGAGAAACCTTAACTCGAGCGTTTCCATTGTCCCCCTGGACCCGGGCCATTTCCCCCTTGGGGGTGAATTTACCCCCATTTGAGAACCGTGGGCATATAATTAATATGTATACATTAAAATCAAACAGAATATGTCTTGAACGGATTAATTAAATACGGAGAAACCTTTATTTCTCTACAATATATTGTGATGAAACCCGTACATTAGTTTTCTAGTATTCAAGCAGATTTCTTGGCGCAGATTCACGTACAGTTTTTGATAGTTTTAGTATAGTTTTTTTCTATCAGATAGAATTGTTTTATTGATGATACTCGTTTGTTAAAGGGTAGTATGCACATTTTCAGTATTAAAAATGTTATTTATTATATGTGAAAGTAGTTTTTCTATTTTTAGCTTCTATGTTTATACTTGATCAATTTGAACTTTGTGATTTTGAAAAGGAGTAATATTGAAACATTGAGAATACCACTTTGATAATTAAGCCAGTTAAACTTGTTTTTGTGTATTTTTAGTCAAAACCTCTTGAATATGAGACATAAACTTGTACATCAGTTTAAAATGTAATTATGCACGATGACTATTTGTTTTTAATTTTCAATGGCAAAAGTGATATTCCGTCTACATAATAGATTGTATTCGGAACTTTAGGCTGTAAAATTGTTCTTGTACAAGAGAATATAAACTTGATACTGAGAAAGAAATCCAAGAATATAGACAAAACATATCTAATTGTTCATTTATTTCATTTTGATTAAGGTTGACAGAAAATATTAAGATTTTATACTTTTCACGCACTCAATCTCTAGTATTAATCACAGTAATATAATATCTGACGCCCCAGCAGTTGTACTGTAAATAACCTCGAATAAATGTTACTACTTTCCGAAACTGGTGCCTCGACAAATTACAGCCAATTCTGTCAAAATTTTGATACGAAAGGTTAGTGATATGTTGAGATCTCGTCCATAATTATGTAATTGCTGTGAGTTGTGTTCGGAAGGTATCACCTTTATTTTGTATTCGCAACCATACGCATCTGGTGGTCAATGCATAGATATCATAATAATAGACTAGATAGGCCCTACGCTATAGATGACGTATAAGCAAAACGACGTCACCGGCCGCCATATTGGACAGTTGATTTGCTTCGCTGGCCTATTATATAACGGTATAGGCGGGTCCATTCATATTTCCCGCCAAAACCATGGGCGCGGCCATTAGAGTATCACGTGACATGTCCGCCATTACGAGCGTGAAATTTGCCTAGCCTCGTTCCCGTTTCACGTATTAGTTAATGGCGTCAAGGCGAAATATTTTTTGTTTACATAAATTTTTCGTTGTTCAACGATCAAAGTGAAAAAGAATGGATCAAAGAAAATACACGAAAAGTGGAGGAACATCTTGTACGATCAACGGCTGTACCAATAATAGGCGAAAAATCAACCAGTGGAAGGAAATGGTGTTTGAAGTTCATCACCTTACCCACGAAAAATGTCCATGTTTGTTACCTTTCCGATTTTTATCGATGCCGTCTAATCTTGAACCAGCTCAACTCGAATGGATGAAGGCTATCAATCGCAAATTTCTACCAAAGAAAATTTATGTTTGTTCTGAACATTGTATCGGAGGAGTTCCGACGCCAGAAAATCCCATTCCTAAGTTAAAGCTTGGTTACGAGGCGATTGTTACACCTGGCAGGCGCAAGTTATTGAGGCGTGATGATACAACAGGTGCGGCTGTGAAAAAACGGAAGTTATCGATAGATAGGAACGAAGAGCAGCTACCTGTTTGATTAATGACAATGATTCTTTATTATAAACGGGTGTGAAGAAAGAGGTGTTTTTTTTTTTTTTTTTAATTAGTTGAGTGTAGGACTGCTTTCAATATTTTCACCTTTTAGGCCTAATTAGATATTGCAGGTCAAATATTACTTGTTCTTATGAGGCTAAGGTTAATTTAATATTTATGTAGACGCTTTGGAATTTCTAAAAGTCTTGCCAGTAAAATATTTAGTTCTTAGATTCCTGTTCTTGCTGACAAATTGAAATCCTTAATTATTTGGCTATTTTGAGGGATGATTTAATTCGAGAAATTGACAATGATGCTTATTTATTATGTAAAATATGGATAGATCAGATATTGACTTTGTTATATATATTTTCCCACCCGCATCATTAAATAAATGCTTATTACCTTCTGTATTTCATTGCATTTGCACTAACTAGCTATCCTCATTTATTCAGACCTCGAAAATTATTTGTCAATTAACTATTCTTCTCAGAAAAAAAAATTATAGTGCAAAGCTAAGACTGGGATCTAGCTATTGGTGAAGACCACAATCCCTCATTGATTTTTATAGGTTATCTGCAACTGCTGTCCAAATTTAACATGGTCATGGTCATACTACTTTAACCGAGCACTTACGCAATGAACACTTGCCTCTCAATAAAGGATTCAGGTATTCTCTACCGAGAAAAATTTTAACATGAACGTCGATTTACTTTCATCTGCAGCCTTTCTCGACAGATTTTCGCTCGTCTCTTGGCGACGTTTTTTGGAGGAGGGGGTGGGTTATTTTAGCCTACTCATTGAAAATATTGAAAAATAGGTATTTGAGGCAAACTTTTACCGATACAACCGGCCCATTTTTCTTTTCGGAGACTCGGCCTAAAAATAGACATTTTGTAGCATTCTACTTTCAGTTTGTTTACAAGATATGAAAGGTCTTAATAGTAATACTAGTCAAAAAATAGTTAGAATTTGTCGTGAGATATAATCAATATGGAAATATGAAATGCTTATTTGTGAAATGACAATCCCTTTTCCCTGCTGTGGGTGTCTATATACTGGTAACACCCAAAAACATAGCATTCTTTAGTTGTCTTCACATCATAGTCAAATATAGATCTATTTTTTATAAATGTCTCTTTCAACCATATTTGGATTATTGTTCAACTATTTGGGATTCGCACGACATTGCATCGGCCGATATTTTACATAGGCAACAAAAAATTGCTTTTGAATTAATTCTTGGTTCTAAGCGGGCCTACAATACTGATTTCTCACTGAATCTGAAGAAGCTTAATATTTTTGACATTTAAACCAGGCATAATTTTAATTCGTATAAATTTTAGGTATAAAACTCTAAACAACTTGTCTCCTTCCTACCTTTCAAGCCTCTTTAAAACAGATGCATTATTCTAGCATAAATTCAAAACTTGTGGTGCAAAAACAACAAATAAATTTGATTAAACAAAGTATCAAATACAAAAGATCAATTTTATGGAATGGATTAGAAAATTTCAAATCAGCATCAGATTTTAAAACTTTCGAAGGATGATTCTTGGTAATCTTTCCCTAACATAAGCATACTTCCTTTCATACAGGTAGGCATATTCTTTTCACAACTAATGACTGTTGTCCACCATCGCTACCTTACCCTTCTCAATGTTCATGTTCTTTTGCTTAAATTTTGAACAACCATAGGATTACTTACTAACAACTATCTTAACGATTGTGTTTCTCCGTGATTCAATGATTCAAGTAAATTATTATTTTTACCCTTTCCCACAGGTATATCACATATTGTTTCACCAACGATTCTATTTTGGCCTGAACTTGAACCATTTTTACAATCGAGTAAACATCCTTAAAGCTGGTCTTGAGCATGGACAAATCCTACCTCCCCTCCATAGCAAAATAAGAACATAAAATGGAGTAGGGTTGGGTAGCCCGCTCGCAGCACATGCACTGACTCTTTTGATGTCGAATCGTCTCATGCACATGTACTTGGCGGCAGCATATCTATATCGCAGGAACGTATAGATTTATTTATTTAATGCTCATTTACTAGTGTATTTTAAAACAAATTGTATGTTGAAATGATATTATGGTTTTTGCAGTTGTGTGCTTGGTCGCCGGGGGTGGGTTTGTCCGTTTTATGCAAGTGTGCTTGTGTGTTTTGGACGCGTTGCGCATTGGATTGTTGTGTATTTTTCGTTTGTTTTCCGACGGTCTGGTGCATGGCCGCGGGAACTATATATTATGTCCATTTTGTAAACAAATTGTACGTTGTAAATATGTTCATTGAATACACATGTACTTGTGTATTTTTAAACGAATTGTACGTAAGGTATCGTATATTTATTTTGTGATTTATAGATCTCTCCATCTAATGCATATGTACTTGTGTATTTTTAGGCGAATTGTATATTAGAGTAGGCCCTATTGTGTGTTTTCGCTTCTTTCTTTTTCAACGAATTGTCCCATTGACTGAATGAGAGACAGGACCATGCCCTTGTGTATTGGGACTAATTCTGACCCTTGTGAAATAAAGAATTTATTATCATCATTATTTTTACTAAGCCATCTTTGTTGATGAATCAACTTGGCAAGATGGCGGACGATGACACCGTGTTTAGATGACGTCATTCCTATCTAGTCTATTATATGATATCTATGGGTGAATGCTATGGTGTGAGGGCCCCTTTATAAATAAAATCAGTATACTATTATTCCTTCATTGAAATAGTCACTATACCATGACGTTACCCAAATTATCTATTCAACCATGCTCTTTGAATCCTTTTTCTCCGTTTCCAAGTGGCCATCTTACAATAGACTTTACGTTATGCGAGAAACGGAAATAAAAGGAGTATTGATTATTTTGGTAAATATCATGTAGGAAATGTTAAATGGTTAATAAGTTCGGCATCATTGATTTCCTAGTTTCCAATCATAGAATATAATTGTTCATTACAAAGGGTCCTATTAAGAAGTCATTAGTGTGAAAATCTATTGGAATCTTTAGAAGACTTCATATAAGGCTAATTATAGTAGGCGACAGATAATCAGAAATATACGGAAAATAGCGACATGTGTCCTTGTGATTATGTCTCAATATGGAGAAACACACAATATTGACTGACGCAAAAAATAACATTATTTCGTAAATTCCAAAATTACTTAAAATCTTAATCTATCTTAAATGTCCTCAAAGTGGGGAATAGCACAATTTATCTCCACCAATCCTTAACTAGTTAGTCAAGCTTACCTTGAGACCTTTTCAGAACCAGATACTTTTATTGCTCAGTATATGAAAGAACATAAGAATCATTAATCAATGCAATTTTAATTTTTGTTTTAATCAAGCTGTATGGCGGTCCATAAGCGCCATAGAAGTTTTATATTTTAAAAGACGAAAATACAATATTTTTAAAAATTTATATTCATTTTTATTTCACTTTCATTCTGTTTTTGAATTTCATGTTACTTTTATTACGTTTCTTTTTTCCTTTATTTCTTTTTTATATCACTTTCATTTCATTTTTAGATTTAACACCCTTTCTAGCTTAGGCTACCGTGAAATTTTCAATCTTTTGTTATTTGCTTAAAGGTGTTAGCATTATATCAGATACAGAATGTAGTTTGATTTCATTGTAATGTGCTTGAAATCAAATTTGTAACTATGCTTTTATTTTGGTTTCCATATTTAAATTTTCAAAAATTACATTAGATTAACTGATACCACAGCTCGCTGTGAAAAGTTCATATCAACAGTTTTATCTTCATTGTTGTAAACTCTCTTTTAACACCTGTCAATCATCTTAACCCTCAAAATCTCTTATTTTAGCAGACAAATTAGAATTTTTGATTAATTTTGCTAAATTTAACAATTTAAAATGTTGCAATAAACCACCCATATCACATATCGTTGAATAGAAAGTTTTAATTACGAAATATATTGAATTGGAATATTCGAAAAATCCAAATGGGCTTTTATAAAAAAAAAAAACCTTTAAATTTTTTTTCGGTAAGCTCTGTAGCTTAATTTGTAAATGTTATAGTATTTCTGTTTTGACCAAACAATTTTAAATGAGCTGGAATCAAAAAATGAATATCTTCAACTAGATTTGTGACTGGAAGTGAGCTATTGCATAATGTGCATTAATTTTGTATCAAGTCTGTAGGGTTTATTAATGGATGATTTTCCTCCGATTTCCTTTCATATGTTAATTGTATGACAATTTATCTGATACAGTTAAAAACTTGAAATAATTTTATCAAAAAAAGTTAAAAAAAAAAATTCAAATTTTTTTTCACTCAGTCTCTAATTATCCGATCGATCTGTTAACAGGTTTTCTGTACAATAAAACTATGTCAACTTTTGTTTTCGCTCTTTGCATGGATCCTGCGAATCGCTCATTACTGCAGAGGAAAGCTAATAACTCAATGTCAGTGTCCATAATATGGGTATTTTCTTACGTATGACCAGAGTCACTGGTGAACTTCGGCTAACTACTAATACTTGGCTGGGAGACAAAAGTGTCACTGGATAATCTGGACACTATGAATTAAAATTTCAAAATGAAATGAAAGTAAAAGAAAACGTAATTAAAGTGAAATGAATTTAAAAACAAAATGAAAGTGAAATATAATTGAGGTTAAATTTTTAAAAAAGTAGCATTTATATCCCGGTCAAACAATTAATTTGATTGTATGTATATAACAAATATATAAAACCATGGCAACTCATATTTGTAGGTCTCTAAATCAGACGCCGTCTACATTAAGCTCGAGGTGCAGATACTAATTGTGTTTAAAAGGGCTGCTGCTGTATATTTTGACTATCATTTAATAAATGATTTTATATGTATACATGTAATTATATTTTTGTATTATACCCGGTAGGGTGTGCTGATATCACCTTTCATTGTTAAAGATTGAAAACTTATGATTATGTACGGGTGTAGAATACGTTTTCACTTATCGATCCTTATTTTTCATACTTGGAAGAAAAACATTTGAAAAGAAGTCATTAAAGAAATTCAATGGACCATAAATACACCTTACTCTAATGAGTTCAAAGGAATTAATTTACCGTGTGAGGTAATTACGAAATTAGTGGTATCCAAAGACTCGAGGAATTCAAAGCAGCCAGACCGTTATGATCTAATATAACTTTCATTGAATATGACAAGTAATCGAGGAAGCACGACAGTTCGTTCTAATTTATACATGTCTTTAAACAGAAATACTCTCAAGCTCTAAGTGGTAGCGTAGTCCGCCACACACATACAACAATATCCTTTTACACGGCAATAATATTGTTTAAGACTATTGAAAGAAAAGTATCCATTAAATCAAAATCTGTTGTAAAGAGCCAAGAGCGCTCTTACAGTTGCTCACATACGACTTTATTTTTGAATTAAAAACTTTATAGATAGTCTAAAATATACGCCCACTATCGGGCAATAACTAAAAAAACATTCATATTGCATCCACAATACAATTTAAACGCGATTCAATAACTCTAAAACTGTTGGCCACTGTCTTATTAATTTTAATGGACACCAAGTTTCATTAAATCCATAGGAAATTGTAGCTACTTTTGCACCAACAATAAAACTTTGGTGTGAATTTACAAAGTCAAGGGCAATAACTCTAAAACCGTTCATCTAAATCGTCAAATTGGATCCTGACCACAGTCTTATCAATTCCATGGCAGTCGAATTATATCTTTTGCCTACAATTTCACAGCCAAAAATGCCCCTGAACTCCAGGATGAATTCTCTAACATCTGTACAAATGTTTGGTGGCTGCTTACAAAGGGAATACAAATCTGAGTAATATTCTTGTTTCTATGGGAGACCATTAAGATCCGTTCGAAATTGTACCTTCTATTATGTCTTCAACAAATGTTGACAGACGGAACGACGGACAGGGGCAAGATCATATACGTCCACATAATCATGTCGATATATAAAAATATAAAATGATGAAAATATTCTACATAGGTGAAAAGTAAGTAATGATTCTATAATCTTTGATTAAAAAAATAAGACAAGTCGCGTATTTTTAAATTAAAAACTTTTATTTGGTGAAAATTAAAAGATTTTAATTTAAAATATAATGGTGAATTGTGTCGTAAGTGAACCACAGTACGCCCTAATAAAGCGACCAACAACCTACTCTAAACTACATCTTTGAAGCAACGGACAAAAAAACATCAAAATTCATTTGAGTTCACCTATTTAAATTACTCTGCAAAATTGCTTGAACAAATTTGTCTTTTCCGACTCTTGATTAGTACACGAAGAAAAAAATATTGATTAGACACTTCTAATTGTCAAGATCATTTATAACATCATTTATTTTTTATAATTTGTTCACCACTGAGCAATTTCCTGATATTGTAATCAACTATAGGACAATCTTGTAGAATAGCTGGCTATCCGAGTCTACGACAACAATTAATAGAAAATAGTTTTTTAAACGGATAGCATCGATTTGCACAATTCCTATTTTCAATCTATGGTCTTTGCATTTCCACTAGATCTATCGCAAAGGGCCTTATGTCATATTAGTAGATTTTGCGATAGTGATGATATGTAACGAAATTTTAATTTGGAATGGTGCAAATCAATGTTATTAGAAATTTAGAAACACAAATGTGTGTACACACTCCTACCCACTGAATTTTCAATATATTAAACACTACAACTCGATATTCGTTAAACTTGGTATTTATAGATAACAATCTAAACAAGTTTTATGAAATTGATTATTTGTTGGTGCGACATCGCTATCGTTGCTATCATGCTCACCGGAAAAAAATGTGAAAGGGTTATACAATTAGAAATCGAATAATGTTCATTCAAATTTTAGTTGTTTATTTTTAGAAGAATTTAATAGATTAAAACATTGAAGCACCTCAGTAAGATAACGATTTTGTTTCATGTTGTTTTATTTTTTACTCGATTGTCATATAAATGAAACATCAAGATAACCAGTCATCATATTGTAAGGTGCAATGATACGAAACATTGCGTTTATATACCACAGGATTTCGTTTTATGGCCCAGTAACGTCGGAATTTCGGCTACTGAGCGATTGAAATTCTTTTTAAAAAAACTTTGAAGCAACCATAGGCGCGACATGAGTGGTGAAGGGGGATAATGATGACATGATTGAACTACAAAAACATCCATCTTTCCATATAAATCGAGGTTTGGTGGATTCGAAGTATGTAGATACGTGTGTAAAAACTAAGTAATTGTTGAATACTCAATCTATTAAGCGTTTTTCATTAGTCAATTTAATTTAATTGATAATTACTAAAAAAAATAATTATGTATCGCATAATAAAAGAATTCTGTTTTGTTATTTATTGCAGCTGGTATATCTACTGATGATTATAATGTTCTTATAGTCCAAGTTTAAAGCTTTCATCTTTTATTTTCATTCTAAGACGCAGTATTCTGTTAAAAATCATTGTTTGATCAATTAGGTCGGCCCCAGTATACGCTTACATTTCCTGGTCAGTAAGAGACTAGGACATCCACTTATAAGACAATCAGTAACATAAGCTATTGCTGAATGCCTAATTTAATAGAAATTCTGGTTTGTAGAACAAGACACAATTATCAAGCAAATCCTTTTTTACAAACTGTAGAAAATAAGGACGTTAAACTCCCGGTTCATTCTCATACTGCAATTAGACACATTTAATACTTTTCTCTTTTTAAACCCATTCATAATCAATTTATTTATTAATAGTCACCTCTGCCAACTGATAAATCTCTAGACAGCAGTATTCGACGCTAAACCCATCGATAATTGGGAACAGTAATTTCGTTCACAGTGTTTTAATCTATGGAAGGTCCCTTAAGACGAGCGTAGCTTTGCGTATTGATACAGGCTTTCGATTCTCTGATTGATTTATGGCCAAATGGAGTTCTGGATTCTATTTCTTTGTGACCTTTTGCTGATTAAACCCAGGAGGATTTGGTGAATAGACCAATATAATACTTGATCTTCTTGCGATTTTCTTACTTTCCAACAGTAAGAATAATGGTCGAGCGCTCTTGGGTTCATTGTTATCAAGGCAGAAAAAATCACCAAGAGGAATAGCGGGTAAAGCGGAAACTTGAACGTAAACCACACGTTTATATTTGAGCACAATATTATATACATTTATTGAAATAATCTCAGACGAATCAAATATCTATGGAAACAGACAATATTATCAGCTTTTTTGAACATAACGAACTATGTTTTTTTTTTTTATAATTTTAACATTGACCACTAAAGCCATGTTTATAAAACGACGATTTACATGTATGTGCAAATTTGATCACATATACCAATTTACACATCGTTTAAAAGTAAATTTGCATTCTTTCGAAGTTTAAGTCTCTCCAGTAAATCTTAAGCTTATGGTCCAATTCTATCATTTTGATCGTTTGTTCTTTTCCTACCTGCTATTTTATACATCTGTAGATGCCAACATTTCGTGTAAACACAATAGAGACTGTAGTCTTTGTCTGATTTGATTGAAATTGGATGTGGTCAGGTAAGATATCTTGGACAAGTACGAATTTGACAACGTTTCGATGAACAAAATCTCATAATGAGATAATTAATTGATATCATTTTGACCAATGAGGTTAGAAAATTGCCAATTACACGCACATTACATAGATGCTACGTATTTCTTACGATAGCAACAAATATACTTTTACTCACATGCTGCATGCAGAAGCAGATTTGTACCCAGTTCCAAAGATAATGGATAACGTCCAATTACATTTATTTTCGCATGAGGTATTTATGAAATTGACTTATCACAAATTTCCCAGTAACAAAATTCTTCCGAGCAGTTCCTAGACGGTCGCATTTTCTGCCACTTACTACAGATCTAGTTCCCTTGCCCGGGTAGTCATTGCAAGTTAACAAAAATTTGATTTTTGATGTTTCCCGGTTTAACATATAGTAAGGCTTTACCTAGCACCAGTAACTTTATAACTTTGGACCAGATAATTTACAATCTCGATTAGCATTATTTCAGGATCAGTAAATTTATACTTGCAAGGAGCGTTAGATCATAACCTATAGTGTGAACTGGGTGTTTGTTAGAAGTAGATATCATATGGTATAACATAACAAGTCAGTTTATTATTCAATTGGAAAGAATCTAAAATAACGTACAAATCGATATTCTGTGCGAGGGTAAGTACAATAGATATAAAATCGATACCCGTCGAAAGTCAGTTTATGTTAAAAGTAAAGACGAATTCATTTTTAAATGCTAGTGGACCGATATAAAAAATATTGTGAAAGGATTTGGTTTATAGGATATAACTATGTTATTCCACTACACTACAAAGGTACTGAAATGTACACGAACTATATCTGTTAGTTACAGGTGTGGCCAATTACCATACGTGTAGATTTAATTTGTCTAATGGAACGACATGATATTGGTAATACAAGATACAATGGAGATCGTCGCCTATCGTCGTTAATTACACTGGAAACTCGTAGGGGGGACTTTATTGCGGTCGCTTATTAATGGTTATTAAAGGCAGGATATAGTGTAATTCTGTAGTCAAGATCTGAGGGTTGACTCAATATTAGTAATTTTACTAGATTCGTGGAGGAAATTCAATATTCGATTTTCGTATAAAGTTGTATTAGTTATGCTAAAATAGTCACAAAAAAAGTTATAAATCTAGGGACAGAAGATGACCAAGTAGGAAAGCCTCACTGACGTCTCTATATAGCTGCCTACTAATAGATAACAACAAATATTTGGCTAATTCGAATTCACACTTTACAGTTTTGGCATGCAGGCTATTATAGTACAAGTGATTGCAACCATTTAACGTGTATTGTTACTTATTTATATGCATATATGTCTCTTAAATGCCTCATTATTCACTTAATCATTTGGTTTGTCTAAAATTGGTATGTTTCAACGAATAAGTGTGGGTTTTTTGTGTTTGACACTAACCCTGTGGTCTAGAGTAATGAAATTGCACTCTAAAACGAATGAAGTTATAATACAGATGGAAGGAATCAATAATACAGTGTTCAACAGACATTAATAATTTCTGGTGTTGATTCAATTTCTTCATGAAATTGAATTTAGCAAATAATATGATCAAATTGGTTTAAAGTCATACATAGTTTAATAGTGGCGGTATCTTTTAGAATAACGAGATTTGTTTCTTAGAAATGTTCCTTATAACATTAGATTCAATCACCATAAAACTGTATTATTACATCACTAGGCCTTCGTATATAGATATAAAAATAGGTATAAAAATTATAAGTTTTGCAAAACAAAGATACTTACGAATCCTATTAACAAAATACACATATTTTACCCATATCCCACCAAGCTATAGGGAAAGGCAATTGAATTGACACTAAAAACATCAAGAACCGATAGGACTGAATATTTACAATAATGCAGGTATATCACTCTTTGTTGTCCAGTTTAATACATCCAGTAGTCGAGTAATAAAAAAATCATTCATGTTTATGAAACATAAGATGATTGTAGCATATTGATACATATTAAACGAAAGATCCCATAATTCAACACACTATCTATTATATGTTTTTGGTTTTTTTACGACTTTTTAAAAATGAGTAATTAATGAAAAACGTTTAAAAATTTTAAGCGGTTTTGTGTATAATTGCATTATGAATTTTTTGAATAAAAGAGGGATTTTGGTGTAAGGTTATGACTCTTGGTTGTTTAGTTTAATGGGTTTATGGATTATGAGGTCCTGAAATACTTATGACCAACGGTAACTCCACTTATGACCCCCCCTTGTACCTCATTGATGTGGAATGAATATATTTGATTGTAAGAATCGAGTCGAAAAATAATTTTTTCGTAACAAGATGTTGATGCATAGTTCTCATATATTGTAAATATAAATTTAAGGCCATTAATAAAATCTTAAAAATCAAAACCCTGTGTTTATTACCAAATATGTCATACAACCGGAAGTTGTTCATTTAATATCAGCATGGATTGCAGGAGACTCTACTCAAGGTTATTGAAGGTAGAGGTCACACAATAAGCAATTCAAAACTTTAAAGAAGCATAAAAAGAATTGAATTTTGACTCATAGCAGAAGTTATAATCATATATATCGGATAATAAATGGGGAACTGAACTCGTGCAATTGTCAGTTTCGCATTACCTTATTGCTCAAGAGTCCAATCATATAGTGTTGACATGATTATCGCTTAACTGAGTTGGGAGAAGGGGAGGGGGTGAGGCTGACGTACCGATGTGTGCGTAATAACGACAGTATGTGGTGATTTAGACTAAAAGTTAATTAATTGAATGAATGGTACGTATCACGTACTCTCTTTCTAAACACAGCATGCATTAAGTCACTGTCTTCATCCCCCATATTATCGACGTGCAAATCCCCTTGGTTACATTAAAAGATGAAACATTCTTTCTTTAATCCACTACCTTTGCAGGATGCAGTTAGACGCGGTACATGTAGACATATACATTTGACGCCTTCATTAAAATCTTATGGCGTTGCGTCGACGAGTTAAAAGAATTTGATCATCAGAAATAAATCAGCAAACGAGGACAAAGGATATAACTAGTGTTGAATGCCAACATCGAAACATCTTTTAGTAAAAGATATGTTCATTATAACTGCTGAAATGTACACTATTTGTTAGGAAATGGAAAATGAGATATCTGAGTATAACGTAGGAAATATTAGAAAAAAATATGATATCAAACTCAACAACAAGGGAAATATATAAAATATGATTAATAATATCAAAATGAGTGATTATTGTTATTTATTACAATTCTTACAGAAATAAAAGGTCATTATGAATATTCAGGAAACAATTAAATTAGAATAACTACACCACTATACATATAAATCTACCGGTTATTGAGTAATTAACACTTGCTTTAACCGTAATGTTCTGTGTTAGGAATTGAATCGGAAATCGAAACATATTTTATACTTTTTTAAGAACATGTGACTGTGGCAAAGATTTAACCAAAAGAGATATACTTTCGAGGAAGGGAAGGTTAGATTTTTCCGAAATGGCCAGGATTGGGGTGAAACTATAATTCTTCAATAATAAATTGGAATAATACAATAAAATGTACAATACATGAAAATGTCAAATTTCTGTATATTATAATAAATTCCTATTAATTCTTAAATGAGAAATATATCGTCAATAACGAGCTATATAATTATATAAAGAAGTCATTACCATATTTTTAACCGTACTTTATTTATGAAACGAGTTTAATTTGAGTTTTATACGCCCACATGAAATGGGGGGGGGGGGGCGTATATTGTCGTCACCCACATCCGTCCGTCCGTCCGTCCGTCCACAATTGCTCGTAAACACTCTACAAGGTGCAATTCTTGACGGATTTAATTGGAACTTTATATGAGTGTTTATGATCACTCAAGGATGAACCCTATTTAAAATCAGCGAAATCGGAAAAATTTAGTATGAGTTTTTGACCTTGTGCTTGAATAGCTCGTAAATACTCTACAATGTGCAATTCTTGCCTGATTTTGATGAAACTTGGTGTGAGAGTATGTTATAACCTAAGGATAAATCCTCTTGAAAATCAGCTTAATCAAAAAACATTTAGTATGAGTGATTGCCCTTGTTCTTGAAAACGCGTTCAATTTTAGCTTGTAAACACTCTTGAGAGAAAAATTTTGAATGGATTTTAATGAAACTTGGTCTGAGTATTTGTTATCACCCAAGGATGAAGCCTTTTGAAAATAGCACATATCGAAATAAATTAAACACAAATTATTGCCCTTGTTCTATATAATGTGTTGGATTTTTGTCTTGTAAACACTCTACAAGTCACAATTCTTGAGCGATTTTGACGTAACTTGGCATGAGTATTTGTAATCACCTAAGGATGAACCCTATTGAAATTCAATTAAATCGAAAAATATTTAGTATCAGTTATTGCCCTTGTTTTTGAAAATGCGTTCAATTTTAGCTTGTAAACACTCTAGAAAGACCTAATCTTGAAAACATGGCTTGAGTATTTGTTTTCTCCCATGGATGAACCCTATTGAAAATCAGATAAATAAAAAATATTGAGTGTCAGTTATTGCCCTTGCACCTTTCGGCTTGTAAACACTATAAACATCCATTTTTGACAAAACTCGCTGAAATTGTTTAATATCACCCAAGGATGAGCCCTATTTAAAATTAGAAATATCAAAATATTATTAAAGGTGAACCCTATTGCAAATCGTGAAGATACTGAAAAATATTCAATGAGTTGTTATTTATATTAGGTACAATTCTTGACAGATTTTAATGAAACTAGACACCCTAGAAAATAAGTATATGGCGGAGGGTTGAATATTTCATTCTGCTAATTTTTACTGTACTGAAAAGTTTTTATTCAAAATCAATGCTGCCAGTGGGCGTATATTACCTTGCCTGGCAAGCTATCTTTGTAGAAAATTATACTTGTGTCGAGCGAATGAAATACAATTGGCTCGAAACAAATGCGCACTTGTGGTTTAGTAATATAACAAATGCGACAGCACTATATCCGACATTGGCGTTCATAACATACGTTCTTCTTAGAATCAGTTTCTTTGAATGTGAGCAAACGCTAAATGAATAAATTCTTAGAATTTTTTTAACTACATTCAAATGCTTCGCTTGTATGCAACTTTTAGGACTTTTTTCAATTACACGTAATTAATATTCCCCTTACTGAAATGAACGGTGTCTTGATTCCTGCAACAGAGTCTGACGTCCCGCAAGGTCACTTGAGCCTAGATATTCTAGAATTGACATGCAAGTGTATGGTATGAAATAGGCTCAATAATATTTCACAGTCCGAATTATTAAACGGTTAAACCGTAGATATTTAGAAGGATGGATAGTCTACATGATATAAATTTGAATTTCTCAAAATTTTAAATATGGTATGCCTAACATCTATACTTCGAAGTAATTGAATTTAGGTCATATAGACTATCCAACTTTCAATTTACTGATCTGTAACTAGGTGTAAATATGAATCCAAAACTTCAATAGTACAGCATTCCATTAAAAAAAAACCGTGAGTATGTAAGGCTGCATATCAAATAGCTAATAACACTGTGTGTCATACTATCAATCAGTATCAGTATCAGCAGACTTTTTATAGTCTGATCATCAGAAATGTAAACACACAACAAAAGACAAAAATCTTCAGTCCATCATTTTCCACTATGTCGAATGCGGATCATGTTATTGGAGTGGAAAGAATACGAATCTGGGTGATGGCACTCTGTCTTGCACACGATAAAACATTCAGCGATAAATATCTTTTTATATTATTACTCCAGTCGGTTACGCGATGATCTTGTCGTGACAGAACGGGCATGCGTGAGATTTTACTCAAGATTCAAGTCGGCGACCAAGACAAGACTGTTCGTGTACTCGTATATATAGTAAAACTACATGTCATAATGCCGTCCAATTATGTCTCGATAACCTTTGTCTAAACGAATTGGTAAAATCAGAACAATTTTGTAATAAAATGCATCGAGATTTTCTTAACACTACATACTCAAAGGTCGATAGTTTCTAATGAACGACATTATGTGAATGTGTGCCGCTGGAAAGTCAACCATAAAACACTAATTGATCGTAAAATATATTTGTACACGCTCACACAGTTTTCATGTTTTATAAGTCGAGGATGATTTTCGTTTGGTTCAAACACATATTAAGTAATTGTCAGCATTGGCTCAAAGTTATATCTTTCTAGTTTCAGTTAATGATTAGGCCTAGGCTATGTTTATTTTCAGACAAGAACGATATCTTCGATATTTTACTGTTAATCGGACATAACCGATTTCCAAACATGTCCGGAAATCTATCGGCCAGACTTTCATGTGATATATCGGAATTTTTTCCGCCAAAAGTAATAGAAGGTTGAATTGTCTTTTCAACATAGAAACAGTTGGCAAATGAATTGATGGACTCAGTCCTTTTGATATTGCCAAACACTGTCAACTAGGGCCACAACTTGCAGCTATGATTTCGAAGTATTGGATAAACAAACCATTACAATTACAAATGATGGAGTCTGCCTTTAAACTTATTCTTCCCCAGTCATAAAATTTCGTGGATATTGGTCCTATGATAGATCTTAGGCAGTATTACACGAATAATAGGAGCAAGGCAATCTTTCACTTCGTCCCGATTATCGTCTGGCTATTAATGGGACATAACTCTTGTGTTAAAATGCCGCCTAAGTTATGACTTTGAATTTGATCGATCAATCGCTTTAAAACAAGTGGAACTTTGTTTTCTAAGTTTAACAAAAGAGTTCGAAGGGATAACTCATAAGGCTAGAATACAAAGCCAGCCCTGATTCGCTTCTTCAGTCGATGACAACTTTTGATTTCTTTTTGAAACATTTTAGACTGCGGCATCCATTTATTTTATAAAAAATTATTTACCAATTTGTATGAAATCGAATGAAGTAGACTCAGCATGTAATTACAAAAAGTTCAAATCTTAGCTTGGTCAATAAATGTAGGCCTATAAGTTCGTCAGTTGGACTAAGAAAAATAGAGGGGGTTCAAAAAGTTATGACACAAGGTTCGTCCATAAAGAATTCAATTTGTTATTCATCCCAAAAAGTAGCATATCTTTAAATGATATTGTTTGTGCCTATGGTTTCTTGAAGCTTGCTCATTTAATATACATGTACAAGTAATCTGTTGATTATACTGTCGAAATGTAAAAGTCACCATGCATTCCTTCACCTTTTTTTTTATAAATTTTCATTCAGACAATGATATAAACTTTAATAAAATAAAATAATAGGATTTTGAAGTTTCATAGTTTTATTGAATAATATTTCGGGGAAGGGAGGGCATGATTATCCCAGATGTACAGACCTAGGGTAGAACAAATATTTTATTGAGAAATTGGGATAAAATAATAACTCGACCTACTATGTTATGTTTATAGTTTGCTATGAAAAGACTGTCATTAAACTAAAATTTTTAGAATGAGATCGTCAAGTGAATGATCGCCGATATTGAAATAGGCTTTTCTTTCATCTGTTTGGGGCATTGCTTGCATCTACATAACGCACATGGAGCATCTTTAAACCTGGATGTACTTCAGCATAAATTTTTCAGCTGCTATCTGTATTATAGTGGATTTTTTGTTTTCTGTAGGCTTGTTCGAAATTAGAAGGTCTAGTGCAAATTCGTTTGAAGCGTAAAATGTTTTACTTTACCAGAAAAGGTATGTTTTGGGTGAATGATCTCAGAGTGAATGAGCTAAAAAAAACGACAATGCACCTGAATATCTAGTTTATTAATCTCTGTAATTGATTCTAGTTTGAAGACCGTGGTATCGAGAAAGTCTGTGCTTTTGTGGCTGACGTTGATCGTTAATTTTAAGGATGGGTTTGTGGAAATTTCCTGTTATGTAGAAGACGTTGAAATCATAAAAATGTCATCTAAAAACTGGGTCAATAACCATTCTGCAATGAAGATGTCTGAAATCTTGGAAATTTGGGTAAGATTTGACAAAGGATAACGGAGTTTCACTCCTTGATAGACGCAACATTTTATATGCATTTTCCATCTTGTGCCATTGACTTCTATTGATTAGTAACTTGTTACCTTTTACTCCTTTTATCATATCAATCTTTTGAATTCAGCCCAGTGCAACTCACTGCCCGCTTGCCATCACCCTGAAATAAATTGATGAAATGAAAGTGAATTTTTTCATCAGATATAAATGGAAATTGATTTAATCATTGTTATATCTCCCAACACCTCATAAAAGTCATAAAACTGGGGTTTGCTTGATTGCACTTACGCTAAAATTACAAAACTTGGTATCATCTTTTAGAGGTTATTTTCAAGAAATTGATTACGATTTAGGAGCTAATGCCATGTACCCATTCAAAAATTTTACCGATGTTAATCCTTATTTTAAGTAAGTCAGAGATGTTGCTAGAGAAAAAATTCCAAATAGTCAGAACAACGTGTAACTCATTTTTATACGTCCACAATAATTGCTCGTAAACACTGTTGTATGCACAATTCTTCGATTTTGACGAAAACAAGGGTGTATTGAGACGAGTCTCAGTGAAATCACCGGCCTAGGTCACAGAACAATAGGTAAGCTTATTGGTTGTGTGAGAATTATTTATTAGTATGATTTTAGTTAAACATAAACATGTACTCCGATATAAAGTATTTACAATGTAGTAGGCACCAGTCCTAGTGTAAGTGTTTGTTATCACCCAAGAATGAACCTTATTAATAGGAGTTATTGCCCATGTTCTCGTAAACACTCTAGAGCGGGGGTATTCAACCTTTTCCAGCAATGTCCCCATTTTTTTGTTAATGCAAAGTTCGCGTCCCCCATTTCATTTCAAATATTCACTTACCATAAATTCATTAAACTATCTTCATATAATCATATATTGTATAAATAAATTACACCCACTACGGCCTTGCATTAAATCTTAAATCATAACATGATCATAGACACAACCTTGCTCTTAAAGGCAAAATTCTCGACGAATTTTTAGGAAACTGGATGAAATTGTTCATAATCACCCAAGAAAATTACAAAGAGTGAAGGCTTATTAAGTTATACGGGTGTTATAGTATCTTGCCTGACATGTATCTTGAACTAGAAAATTTAAAAAAAAAATTTATCATGTGGCAGTTGGATAAGCCAGGCTATATCATTTGAATAGTCGTATGTCCTGGCAAAATTTCCCTCATTGCACACTGCATGGCGTTGCCCGTCTTCATTAGCCCATAAGGTGCAGAAGAGTAGGACGTAAAACTCCATTTTTTTGAATAGTCGTAAAATAAACTAAGTAGACTCTTGAGATATATTTACTCTTTTAAAACAGATTTTAAAGCTTTAATTTGAGACATTGTTAAAAATTCCAACAATTTTTTTTTTTGCAATTTTATGCACATTTTAGACCCCTTTTCATGTCATAAATTTGAAATGATAACTTTATGGGACTATAATAAAGAACCCGCTTGTTACATAACGATAACAATATCACTTTTTTACACTGTTGATACATATAGCAACATGTGATTGTTTCGAGATTATACTATTATGTTACTATTAAATGTTCCGGGCATTAAATTTTCTAACGAACATTTCTTTTTCCATCTAGCTGTCTCAAAGGGGAAGTTTATATTACTGATACTCAATTGTAGTTCCATATTCGTGTTTCTGCCTGATTATTGATTCTTACACAAAATAACCTGGCCATATGTAATGGATACTACCACTTGGAATAAACATAAAGGGATAATAGGTCTTAGAATGAACATCAAATTTTAAAATTTTAACTTGGCCAATAAGAGCTCCATTCATCAGTAAATATACCTACTGCCATAAATAACATAAAGAAATAAATAAATATCAAAAAAACTAAGTAATTATCAACAAAGATGCATTTGATTATTGAAAAGCGCTTAATAAATTGATTGAGTTTTCCCGATTAGAGGGATTCTGTTACTTTATGACACCAGGTAAGTTCACTGATGAATATATACTCATATTGACCATTCTTAAGAAATAAAATGTTATGTTCAAGGAGCAGTATCACTTTAAGAGTAAATATGCATCAGATATTCAACTTTAAAATAGAATCTCCTTATTAGACGATAAATCCTTTGAACTAGGCAACTGCTGAAAAATTCGATACACCACAAAGTTTAAAATAAAGTATATATTATTTCGTAGTTTGTAGAACATAGGAGGGGGGGGGATCTTTGTAATTATTTGCCATTTTTGAAGCTCCATACAATCTAGATTATAGTAGAGATTTTATTAATAAATAATTGAGAAATTTGTGGTAAATAGGCTCAAAGAAATTAAAGTCATTTGAAATAATTCTCTATTGATTGTTTTCATCTATGGAAGAAAGATGCAGTTCCACTGATTTAGAATTTATTTCCTAAAGTCTTAGAATCATTTTTTTTTCTTTGTAACTTAATTTTTCTTAAACTGACTTTACGTTTCCAAGTTTTTTTTTCATCAATTTCAAAGAATTACAACTTGGTTATACAAACACTTTATTTCAGGGGTTACTTCAAATTTCAACCTTTGATGGAACGGCCTATTTAAGGTAAGCAGCCTGTAACGCACGAGGGCTCTATATTACGTACACCCGAATCTCAGGCCTTCATCGCACCATTGTAGATCCACATGTAGTCCTACTGGTCCGATTTGGTCTTCAGATGTTACCTATGAGTCTTTTTTCACCTATAGTGTGTAAATATTTAGCCTACTGAGTTAATACGAGTACTTTTATTTCGACATCTCAAAGATTTTACAAAACTGATTTCAATTGAGACCCACATAATAAGACTTGACGATTAAATATTTAGTTTCGATAGATTTAGGACATTGTTCAATAATCATCGTCTCCCTCAGTGTCCTTAAAATAGACACCTGTATTTAGCTGATAAACCACTTCACTTGAGGCAATGCATGCTACACTTTGAACACGACAAAATCACTCGACGATTCAAACTCAAAAAGAATAGATTCCCTTGATATCTTCTTTAACTTTCATATTTCCCGCGAGTTTGTAAAAATAGAACATAACAAAGCACCAGAAAACTGAACCACTCAGGGTCAGAGTTGAATTCTTTTTTGGTCCCCTGACCTCTTTTATACTCAGTTTAAGTTCAGTATCCATCAATGATCTCGCTATATATGAATTGAAGAAAACTATGGATTAGCCTATATATGAGTGAAAATGTTATGAAAATGTAATAAAAAGATAACATATGAAGATGAAAAAGGTAGGACAAAAACTTAAACTATTTTATGTTATCATGTAAATGCATGGGATTCATCTTCTCTTCTCCCCCTTTCGCGTGCTAGTGTAGTATTATAGTACCCGAACATATTACGGTAAATAAGAAACAAATATGGCGGAAAAGTTTGTTTAATAAACTTGAAAAAAATATTCTTTTTTGTACTAAACATAAAATGCTCATCATATGAAATCGACGTGGGGAAATTGGACAGTAGTTTGGTATACATGTAAATTTTATCACTTCGCTATACATCAGTTTTAACTTGATCAACGTTAGTCCATTGTTCAGAAAGATTGTCATTGTTAGAAGTTGACTGGTATTGAAGATTTATTGGTACCATGTTAGACTATTATTATGCCTATTGTTACTGTGCTAGTCATATGTCTTTCTAATTGTCAACAAGGCTTAACCTATGTTATTATATCTAAACTTTTGATTCTAATCTACTTTAGGTCTTTGACTAGTAAAGAATCCCTTTCCAATTAATAAAAACAGCCCCTTAAAAACATACTATAGGGTCTTAGACCATTAAAGTACAGAACAAAATTTTATGCTATGTTCAGTTTTATTAAGTGTACTGTGAAATTCTGAGACCATATTCGTTTCACAAATAGGGGGCCTGAGTAGCATAACCTATTAAAAGTTACCTAATGATTAGACCTAAGTTAACCTTTATTTAATTCAATTGAAACATAATGAAAAGTAAAGTCAAGTCAAATTCAGTAAGTAAAACACTGACTGATGCTGAGCATGGTACCCCAATAAGGTATTGTTGTTTAAGGTTGAAACAACATATGCTTTCACTATATTCAATAGTTTATCAATCATTTCAATACCAACATTTTGTGGTGTATGCAACATTTAGCAACATATAATATTGAAGTTGCCTTTGTGATATCTTTGAAGTACAACACTATCTTATTACTAGATCCCATTTGATTGAAAATTGGAATGGTACAAATTGATTAGATAAGTTTGCATGATACTCATTAAATAGACTGATTCGTTTCACTAATCATAGGAATTTTTAACTAAGCTAATTAGTAAAAGTGTTCACAGCTCAAGGTCGAAATTTGCGGCTTCAAATCTTTGTTCAGAATTATCTGCGTTTGAAAGGTTAAATGATTTCATAACTTAATTTTCATTCTATTGAAAATAACATTTCATGTGTTGCTTCTAAAGTGGATTTATATTTATGAGAATGTGGTTTTGCTTTGCAGCCTCAAATCCACCACACAAATTCTATTTTCCATTAACGGGAGCAAGTGTCAGCTCTACATGGGTAATGTTGTTATGAATGTACAGGAATCTATATCTCAATTTAATCCAAAAAATAAAGTGTTTTATGAAACTATATATATATATATGAAAATCAACTATAGGTTTTCACATGTACAACAATAAACATATATACATTTAATATGATTATAAAATGATTGGGCGCTGCCATGAAATGAAATGAAATGAAATGAATGGAGTTTTACGTTCTACTCTTCTGCACCTTATGGGCTAATGAAGACTGAGGCGCTGCCATGAGACAAAATTGGAAATTGGGCCCTAACCCCTACACACAAAATTGGATAACACAAACTACAAAGCACTGTCCTATACACCAACAGCACACAATGGTATTCACATTGACATAAAAACCATGTACAAAATCCCAAAATAGTTTGGGGCGCCACTAACATGGAGAATATCACACTAGCACTTGGTTATATTGGAACAACACAAATCACAAATGATCATCCAGAAAATGACAAATAAAAGAAAAAACACCGGAAACAATGAACCACCTGATTGAAACTGGATAATAAGGTACAGTATATCCTGCTCATACGACCACCTTTATTAAGAGCCCACCTACAATAAGCGACCACAATAAATTCCCCCTATGGGTTTTCAATGGAATTATCAACTGATAAGCAACCGCCTTCATTACGCGATCAGCGGCCATGTATTTACGCTCCCAATTGATTAAAATAACTCAATTAAGCGACCATGACACTTCTGATTATCTTCCTTAACAAAGATCACATTCACACGTCAGTGAGATTCAATGAGATTATCAGTAATCTGTAATTAGATAATCTTCTACAGATTAATTTTATAGTTTGTTGCTGTTTAATATTGATAGATTTCATCGTATTGACAATTATTATAAAGTACTGTAAAGTTTTCAAAATTTCGTTTTTGGTCAAATTTATCAGAAAGGGAAAGTACAGTGTTCTGGATGTTATAAAAATAAGGTGAAGGGCAATTAAAATGCAAGTAAAGAATGATATCTTATTGATTTACGGTAGAGAATTTTGACTTTGAAAACGATAGTTACTGTGAAAACTTTGGTACCTAAAAGAAATTAAAATACAACAAAATATGGCATCCAGTCGGTAGACAGGAGACAGCATGCAAAAGCGGTAGAAACTACACATGTATGTGTGAAAGTAAGATCCTATGATTTCCAAAATTGTCAAACTGAAATGGTCTTGCAGTTCCTCTCTTAAGAGGCCACCTTCATTCAGCGACCGTTTTTGACTATTCCCTTGAGTGTTTTCTGAATGCAGGTTCTACTGTACTGCCAATAACACTTGTCACATAGAACCTTTAAGGTAGAGCTCTGAAAGAAAGATTTCTAACCTACTGAGAGCACACTACCTTCCTATATTTCTTTACATAGCATAGCACTAGATGAACCCACTATTTACAGAGAGCCTTTTGGGCAAAGTTCACTGAGAAGTGTTCCAACCATTTAGTTAAGAGTGTAGTGCTCATTCTGAAGAAAATATATTTTTTTTTATATACAGGGTAATCCTATACAAACCAAACTCATAAAATATTACCCTGTGTGCTAAAGGCTGTATATGTTAAAGATCCCTTGAAATTGAATAAGACATGACATTGAGGTATCATTGGCTCATTTATCTTCATAGCTTTACAATTAAACAATTTTTTTTTAAAGGCACATTGCATATATTGTTTAGAAAACATCTTAAAGATGGGTTCCCTCATTAATTAGAGCCAAAGTAAGCTTACTAATTGATTAATTGTGGTTTCTAATAAATAATCTATGTATTCTCAAGTTCAAAAGACCTATGTAGACGTAGAAATGCTTGGGGAATCCATTGGACTCTACTCTGCTTTGTAACGCTAAATTTAGACTCAATGTTCGATCATGTGACCAAATGACATCATATGAATGAAGGCGTATGAGAATTGATGTTGTATTTTATTATTATTATCTAAACAAATTCAAAAAGAGATATGATGAGTTAAAACTTATTTAACCCTTTCAGACTATTATTAACGTGACGTCATAATACCCATGGAATCCAATTATTTATGCTATGTGACGTCTGGCGTTCTTATATTTGATCTTTTAGCTGTCTAGTGATAGGAACCTACCAAAACTATATATTTCCTTGTAGGAGAATGAATGGTTGATATTATTTTATAACTTCAGTGTCTCCAAACGTCTGACTTTTAATAGTAACCATAGCAACACCGAGAACTTCTTTTGAGAACAATAACTGCAGTAAAAATCTCATTAAAAGTGTTTAATATCATATGTAAATTTTAAATATAACAATATATTCAATTAACGATTAATAAATTAACAATCTTCAATAACCAAAACAACAATAAAGCAATAAAGAGACATACCGGTATTCATTGTAAAAATATTGCAATATGTTATCACAAAAGCATATGTTTACAGAATTTGATCAATACTATATAAAAAAAAAACTACCAAAACTATATATTATCTTGTAGGTGAATGAATGGCTGATATTATGTTAAAATATTCAGTGTCTCCAAACTTCTGACTTTTAATAGTAACCATAGCAACACCGAGAAATTTATTTGAGAACAATAACTGCAGTAAAAATCTCATTAAAATTGTTCCATATCATATATAAATATAACAATATATTCAATTAAAAAATTAATAATCTTCAATAACCATAACAACAATATAGAAAAATACCGGTATCCATTGTAAAAATATTGCAATATGTTATCACAAAAGCATGTGTTTACAGAATTTGATCAATTTGCATTTCTGTAAATAATAATATAATATGAATATAACAAGGAAATGACTTTCGTGGAGTTTTAGTACTTTTGAAGAATATTTACATGTATTCAATACTCAAATCAACCAATGTTGACAGTTCTCTTATCAATATATATTCAATATTAAGCTAATAATTTTATTTTATTGTGTTTCCTAGCTGGTGCAGCATTTTCTTTATTTGGGTCCTTGTAGGGATAATTGACAGTATAATTATACCTATGAAAACAAGGATATGGACACATTCTCTTTTTGCATACCGGTAATTTTCATACATTATTTATATTTCTGTCTTCAATATTTATATGCCTACCTGGGATATTTGTTAACAGATTGACAGCTCTGGTATCTTTCCAGCTTACTGCCAAAACATTGTTGCATATTCTTTTGAAACTTTCACCTTTCTTTAGTTTTTTAGTTTTGCTATTCTTCATGTCAGTCGGAAGTCCTTTTCGTTTACTGTTCCACATGATTATGTGTTTTCTTTCGAAAGATATTCAATTAGTTCTATACTTGTATAATAATTGTCCATAAACAAATAATGACCTCTGTTTAAGTAAGGCTGACAAGCATCAATAACATTTTGATCACTTTTTGATAATTCTGTGTCTTCTCTCTTACCAGCATAGGGTATGATATTTATTATATATCCACTAGATGACTCTGCTAATGTAAAGAGTTTTATTCCCCACTTAATAGGCTTGTTCTTTATATATTGTTTTATCCCAAGTCGTCCCTTGAATTTCAACACAGTTTCATCCACTGCAATTTCACGTTGTGGATTGTACACTACTTGGAAACGTCTGACGATACAATCTAAAAGTGTTCTGATTTTCCAGAATTTATCTGACTTGTCCACTGTTGTTGATAAAATGTCCACAAAATGGATACATGACAAAATTTGAAGAAATCTCTTGCTTGACATAGTCTGATTGAAACCAGGTGTTTGTGGAAGCCAGTGCTTTGACCAATTACTTGTGACACGACCCTTTTTCTGAATAATTCCAGTAGCAATAATAAGACCAAGCCATGTTTTTAATTCAGGCACTGAAATATTTGACCAGTCTTTGTGTACTTCTACTTTGTTGACACTGTTCAGCATACCTGTTTGTTTCAGCAACAATATCTCCCAAAATACTATCTGTGTAAAAAAATTGAAATAAATCAACAGCTTCAAAATGTTCAACACCTCCGAGGTCTCTATTTACACCGACCAGGTGTTCAAAAATAAAATTAACATCGGGTAGCTCTGTCAAATCATCAGTCCGTTCGCAACTTTTTACAGGTAGATCTACTCCATTTTGGATAGGCCATTCGGCTTCATCACCGCTGCTCGAAGCAGAATCACTGTCGTCGGAATTTATCTCAAACGCACTGTCATCATCACTCTCACGCTCTACGTCGCTGTCGTCGCTTTCCCAAAATGACGGATCTGCCAAAATAGCCTCCACATTTCGGTGGGCTATTTCCCAAAACACGACAAAATCACGACGGAAACATCATGAAATGACGTCTGCTGAACAACAACAAAGAGTTATTTCCCTTACATAACCTAATTTGACAAATCAAGGTCGAATTCCTGAATTTTAACCCTCTAAACGCCATTGACGTAATATCACGTCAAGTTGTCGGAAAGGTTGTAAATTGCATGATGTAATATTACGTCAAAAAATGTGAAAGGGTTAAATTAATTCATAATGTTTTTACAAAATGATATTTTAACGTATTATTGCCTTCTGCAAGAGATAATAAATGGAATACCAAATGCCATTGTTGTTGTGGAAAATATTAAGGAATGTGGGCAAGTATGCATGCATAGTTGCTGCTTCAACAATCGTTTGATCATTTTAATTTCAACTCCACTTACTGTCAGTCTTATATATATGCTCTCTTCCTTACATTCCTGTACACCAGAACACACAGTAACTGCGTTTCCACATAGAACTCTGAAATTTAAAGCCAGTTTTATTGCCAAATACACGTGTTTCCACTGGTTTATCTGGTTCCCAAACCAATTTAAAAGGGTCTTGTAAATAACAGTGGCACATTTTTACAGGTAGATGTACTATTTTAGATAGGGCCTTCGCGATGTATACGTGTGAACCGAAAACTGTCTCATTTTTTGCTCGAAAAAAAAAGCCGTATCATCATTGCTGCTTCCACTCGTGTTATCAAAAAGTCTGCCAAAACTAGCTTTCATTTGGTCCCTATAAATTCCCAACACACAAAAGCACGACGGTTTATGACGTCTTGAACACTAAAGAGTTTTTGCACATTTAATACAGTAGGTCAATTCACTGAAATTTAACTTGCTTAAAGCCATTGCTTGTATATGGCCAAGTTGAAAGCGGTTAATAGGGGTACACATTGCATGAACGTAATATTACATTTCAATATTATCAAAAAATAAAGAGTTATTTTATATGTTTTACAAATGATATTTTAAGATAGCCTTCTATGGATAATAAATTTACCATAAATGATTGTTCTTGTAAAATTTGGAATGGGCAGTATCCATGAAGTTCTGCTTAAACGTTTAATCATGTAATTTAATAGGCACTACTGCATGTATATATATCAGTCTCACATTGTACAAATAATAGTATATTCTTATTACATAGACCTCTAAATCTTAAACCCATGTTTTTTGTAAGTAATGATTATTACTGATATCATTATTGTTAAACCTAAAAGGTTTATAGACTGGAGGCGGCACAGGCTTATAATGTTATAGTATTGAGTAAAGTAGCTAAAATGGAGTGGCACCCTTTTAGTTTGTCCAAAAAGCCAGTTTCCCTCAGGGGAAATCAATTTAAAAATTTATAGGTTTAAAAAAGTCTTCTATATCTTATTATTTAGTATTTATAATCGATTTTTAACATTCCTAAATGAAAAATATATGATGTATTATGCCTATATTATATTTTTATCTATTAGTAATAAGGAGAAGTATTTTGTTTTTTGCTTTATAGAGCCTGAAAATCTAGGTTATGATAAAAGTGAATCAGTTTCAAACTGATAGTCCTGATAAATATGTGAATTTCTGCAGAAAATCAAGTAAAGTTGGCCAATGTTAATAATTTGATATTATTTACTCACTTGATAGGCCTATTGTTATATTGATCTAGGTATTTAAACAACTTACACATACACATGAAAATATTTAAGAACGCCTTTGTCTTATTTTTAGAGGCATTATTTCTTTAGAAGGAATTAAAAAGACTTCTAAGCGAGGGTTGTTCAGCATTTTAAACCAAAAATATTCACAAAGGATCAAAAGCATCAACAGAGGATCAAAAGCATCAACAACCCAATCTAGTACTAATGTGACTTGATAAAAACTTTTTAGAAAAATAACAGATAAATATATTCTTTTGGTGAAAAAATAATTCATATGCTCATGTGTATCTTGTTGGAAACTAACTTCCATTTATATTTTAATTAACTGATAATATTATAATACTTTTATGACAGAATACAATGTCATTTTGTTCCATGGTTTTGTTCTTCTTAACTTAAGAGAGAATTTTTCTTCGTCAGATACTGCATGAAATGGACAAATTCATTTTACGGCTGTACTGAATGGGTCAAGGTGTGAAGGAATACTAATTAGTTGTTAGATTGGAGGTGGATTGTCGTGAGATTAGGTTGTATCTGCGAGGAATATTAAATACCTAACTTACTCCCACCTGGTATTTTTACATAATTGTCATCTTTAACCAGTGTATCATGTTGTCCAAAAGACATGTCTAATATACCAGACACACCCAATTACTGTACTGGTCTGTCACAATGAGGAATTCCTACTACTACAGTGACACCCTGTTAACTGATATTCTACTACAGTGAAACCCTGTTAACTGATATTCAACTACAGTGAAACCCTGTTAACTGATATTCTACTACAGTGAAACCCTGTTAACTGATATTCTACTACAGTGAAACCCTGTTAACTGATATTCTACTACAGTGAAACCCTGTTAACTGATATTCTACTACAGTGAGAACCCTGTTAACTGATATTCCACTACAGTGACACCCTGTTAACTGATATTCTACTACAGTGAAACCCTGTTAACTGATATTCTACTACAGTGAAACCCTGTTAACTGATATTCTACTACAGTGAAACCCTGTTAACTGATATTCTACTACAGTGAAACCCTGTTAACTGATATTCTACTACAGTGAAACCCTGTTAACTGATATTCTACTACAGTGAAACCCTGTTAACTGATATTCTACTACAGTGGACACCCTGTTAACATGATATTCTACTACAGTGAAACCCTGTTAACTGATATTCTACTACAGTGAAACCCTGTTAACTGATATTCTACTACAGTGAAACCCTGTTAACTGATATTCTACTACAGTGAAACCCTGTTAACTGATATTCTACAGTGAAACCCTGTTAACTGATATTCTACTACAGTGAAACCCTGTTAACTGATATTCTACTACAGCAAAACCCTGTTAACTGATATTCAACTACAGTGAAACCCTGTTAACTGATATTCTACTACAGCAAAACCCTGTTAACTGATATTCTACTACAGTGAAACCCTGTTAACTGATATTCTACTGTAACAGTAGAACCAAGCCTGGAAATAGCGCCGGTCATCGGTCATTGACCGGCGACTTTAACCTTTTTGACAGGCGACCTCAGTGTATTGCCGGTCATTTTGACGGGCGACCCTGAATCTTCTTAAAAAATATATATTTATATCAGTTTCAATGAAAGTTGTCTTCGTAAATTCTCAATCATACAAGTCTACGAAAGATCTGTGTAAAATAACAGTGAACTTCGACAATATTAATAGTCGCGTACCTACTAGTCGGAAATGGCAACATGATTTTAACATACAAGTCATATGATTGGTCATTCAGATAAACATTTCAACTGCGCATTTCACATTAAATAAAGTTTCATTAAAGGCTGCTAATACCGATTTTTTAGTGTAAAATTTACGGCGTTTTAGGTCACAATTTTACGTGTAAACGTGATAATTATATTTGAAGAAGCATAAAAATTTGATTGAAACGAAAAGTTACGAGTATTGTGTTTATCGAAATAAAGCTTAAACCAAAAACAGCTCTTGAAATCGATGATGTTCTTTTTCCTTGAAAAAATTCTTTATTAGGCTCCTTATGTAAACAAACTAGTGCATGCCGTCTACATGGCTGCCGCTGTAAGAAATTCCGAAACTGTCGCTCAAAATGCCAAAAATAACCAACCAAAAAAGGTCTGTTACGGTGGCAACAGTCAACAAATGGAGGATAATCAACTAGCGGAAACCTTTCCTAATTTATGGCTAAAAGTCAACCAGAAAGACGGATTCGTCCAGGAATTTTGGAAGGATTTGAAATATTTTTAACAAATCAGTTTAAGATAATTTAGACATTATAATATGGTCATTTGCTTTATAATGTTAAATAAAGTAAAGGTGTTGAGGCTACAACTGTTTTATTTGAGTAACAAATTGGTAAATCGTTACGGGTGGGTGTACAGGCGACTTACGAAATTTGACAGGTGAGGTATGCTATCAGCCTGTCATTTTGACAGGCGACCTTCTATTCGCTATTTCCAGGCTTGAGTAGAACCCTGTTAACTGATATTCTACTACAGTGAAACCCTGTTAACTGATATTCTACTACAGTGACACCCTGTTAACTGATATTCTACTACAGTGAAACCCTGTTAACTGATATTCTACTACAGTGAAACCCTGTTAACTGATATTCTACTACAGTGACACCCTGTTAACTGATATTCTACTACAGTAGAACCCTGTTAACTGATATTCTACTACAGTGAAACCCTGTTAACTGATATTCTACTACAGTGAAACCCTGTTAACTGATATTCTACTACAGTGAAACCCTGTTAACTGATATTCTACTACAGTGAAACCCTGTTAACTGATATTCTACTACAGTGAAACCCTGTTAACTGATATTCTACTACAGTAGAAACCCTGTTAACTGATATTCTACTACAGTGAAACCCTGTTAACTGATATTCTACTACAGTGAACCCTGTTAACTGATATTCTACTACAGTGAAACCCTGTTAACTGATATTCTACTACAGTGAAACCCTGTTAACTGATATTCTACTACAGTGAAACCCTGTTAACTGATATTCTACTACAGTGAAACCCTGTTAACTGATATTCTACTACAGTGAAACCCTGTTAACTGATATTCTACTACAGTGAAACCCTGTTAACTGATATTCACTACAGTGAAACCCTGTTAACTGATATTCTACTACAGTGAAACCCTGTTAACTGATATTCTACTACAGTAGAACCCTGTTAACTGATATTCTACTACAGTGAAACCCTGTTAACTGATATTCTACTACAGTGAAACCCTGTTAACTGATATTCTACTACAGTGAAACCCTGTTAACTGATATTCTACTACAGTGACACCCTGTTAACTGATATTCTACTACAGTGAAACCCTGTTAACTGATATTCTACTACAGTGAACCCTGTTAACTGATATTCTACTACAGTGAACCCTGTTAACTGATATTCTACTACAGTGAACCCTGTTAACTGATATTCTACTACAGTGAAACCCTGTTAACTGATATTCCACTACAGTGACACCCTGTTAACTGATATTCTACTACAGTAGAACCCTGTTAACTGATATTCTACTACAGTGAAACCCTGTTAACTGATATTCTACTACAGTGAAACCCTGTTAACTGATATTTTACTACAGTGAAACCCTGTTAACTGATATTCTACTACAGTGAAACCCTGTTAACTGATATTCTACTACAGTGACACCCTGTTAACTGATATTCTACTACATTGAAACCCTGTTAACTGATATTCTACTACAGTGAAACCCTGTTAACTGATATTCCACTACAGTGAAACCCTGTTAACTGATATTCCACTACAGTGAAACCCTGTTAACTGATATTCTACTACAGTGAAACCCTGTTAACTGATATTCTACTACAGTGAAACCCTGTTAACTGATATTCTACTACAGTGAAACCCTGTTAACTGATATTCTACTACAGTGAAACCCTGTTAACGATATTTACTACAGTGAAACCCTGTTAACTGATATTCTACTACAGTGAACCCTGTTAACTGATATTCCACTACAGTGACCCTGTTAACTGATATTCTACTACATAGAACCCTGTTAACTGATATTCTACTACAGTTGAAACCCTGTTAACTGATATTCTACTACAGTGAAACCCTGTTAACTGATATTCTACTACAGTGAAACCCTGTTAACTGATATTCTACTACAGTGAAACCCTGTTAACTGATATTCTACTACAGTGAAACCCTGTTAACTGATATTCCACTACAGTGAAACCCTGTTAACTGATATTCACTACAGTAGAAACTCATTTCAACAGATATTCTATACAGTCCTGATTGAACTGATATTTCTTTTACATGTAAATCATGTCTACTATTACTCATACTAAGTGAACCTGTTAACTGATATTCTATACTACAGTGTAAATGTTCTGAATCATCAGTTACTGTTAACTAGAAACTATAGAGAACCGTTAACTTATATTCTATGTTTAAAATCAGTTACATATTCTACTACATATCATGTCTGATATTTACTAATGTAGAATGTAACTATACTATTATACTACAAAATTTACTATTCTAAGACTACGTTTGAGAACGTTAATGATTATTTTGTTAAGTAGAAACTGTTAACAATGATTTTACAGATTGAAACTCGATAACTGATCTATACGTAAACACATTGTGACCATCAAGAGGTACTTGGAGACAAATGGTACAGTATAAGAAATAAGAATTTCGTTGAAATGATAAATCATAGGACACTTTTGTCAACAAGCTCATACATGACGTAGAACAATTGCTATACTTTTGTCGAAAATGTATAATTCAAGATTTTCTAACCATCTATGGTGACAATTGTTACTAATTCAATAAAACATAGATTGAACTGGCAGCAGTCAAATTACATCTCAATTGATATTACAAATCGATTTCACAAAGTTTGAGATAATATTAAATCTAGAATTGAAGTCACACACAATAATTAAGGGATAATGAAAAAAATATTCTGAAACTAAGTCTATGTTATTTGTAAACCTCATAGCATTGATGATTATTATAAAATACCGTGAAGACTTCAAAATGTCATTTTTGGTAAAAAATTCAGGTAACCTTAAAATTTATCGTAAAAAACAACAGTAGAGCGTACAAGATGTTGTTATAAAAACACATTATCAGGCAACAATAATATTATTAGGCAATGAGATTAAGGGGAGTACATATATAATACAAATAAGCAATGTTATATTTTTAGACCACAAAAACAGTAGGTCGCATGAAAGTTATGGTAACGAAATTACAAAAAGAAAATAAATCGGTAGAGCAGAGGACATCATAAAACTCTGGTAGAAACCTCACATCAGTAGATAACACATGATTGACCTTCATCTTTTCTGCAGAATTTCAACGTCATCAGGTGCAATTTAGAGTCATTAGAATACGTCTGGGAACAGTCAACTGTGTACATTATTATTTTGGAACTGTTTCCGGCATGCTTGTTATATTGTTGTGTAAACTAAGCAACATTGCTTTTTGTTGACAAACTGGTCTGTATCACCCAATGTTGTGTAATGAATAGCCCTGCATTCGTTGCACCTAATTTATAGCTACAAGCCCCTGCCATCTTTCAAGGGGAATAACTCTACCGTTAGTTCCTAAAGAAAAAAAATGTCTTTTGTTTTTAACATTATTATGCCTGGGAATAAAGGCAGGAAAAAACAATTGCCGCAGCATTTGTCAGAATACATGGTAGAGAACGGTGGTTTGGATTCTTCTTATCTAATGGATGGAAATGAATCAAAATTATTATTTTATTCGGAATTTAGAAATATTGGTAGAAAATCCAAAAATATCAATAACAAATATAACAATTGTCCAAATATTGAAAATGGAAAAATAGGCTAGAGTGTCAAGTTATGACGTTTTGACATAACAAACGAAATCCTGATCACACCAGGACCGTAAGGGAGATCATCAACAGGTAAACATTGGTTTCAGACGACAAAAAGTATTTGGTTTAACACCTCTTAACCACATTCAAATTTACGACCCTCTGTTTGAAAAATTTCTGGCAATAAGAACCTGCCTGAAAAGAAACTTGGGATATGTTTCATCCATCTGGAAATTTGTACAATCAAACAACCAATTTTCTTTCTTTTACAGATCATCCTTTCTTAATTTGCAAGAAAATTGGCTTTGCTAAAAATACCAAAATCTTCATTACGGATGAAAAGATCCCATTTGCATTTGAGTATTTGATTTTAAATTAAATTAATACTGAGAAAGTAGGAAATCCAGATCAAAGTGTTTTGTTCTTGTTTATCTCATCCTGCCTTTATAGAAACTAGAAAATAAATTGGCCTGGTCTTAGGATAGCTCAAGATAAGTTAAGGACGACAATTGTCTCAGTTAGCTTCATATTTATATTTGTATTTCTTTGTTCAATATCATCAATTTGTAAAGATTTTGATTCATTTTTCAAATTGACTATCTTGAAAATGAATAATAAAAAAAATATGGATATTTTGATTTATGGTGTATTATGATTTTATTTTCACTTGTTATTGATATTCAGTTCGATGACCTATATTTTATCAAAATGTTAAAAAATACTGTTTTGCATTGTATGATATTGAGGCCAGTTTTTCACTGCACTAATTTCATTGAAAAATAAATGGATTAAACGAAATGCTAGTAGCGAATTTTCAGTAATATCTAACAGAAATTGACATCCTGTGTACCAATATTAATGGTTATTACGAACGGATTAGTCATAATTAAACAATAATCTCAATCGGCCCCAATCACAGCAATGAATTGCCACACAATTACACACCTCCCGACTCCCACATTGTAACAAATGAGTGACATATCATTTATTATTTATTAATAAATTCTGGCATTTCTTACAACTTTTGAGGCATTAAGAGAGTTTGAAAGGAATTGAAGGGATTGACAACTCTTTATGGAAGATTTAGCAAAATGGGTTGATGTTATTACCTGAACCTGAGACTGAACATTGGACTATGAGATTAACAAGCTCTTTTCATTTAGATAAAACAGTTTACTTAGATTCATGCTTTTTCCTCTATTGCACACTGCATGATGTTAACCATATTAAATAACCCATACTAAAGTATTTTTATTTCCAGCAACACCTGTGAATGAGTTGAAATACATATAGAATGAAGTAATTTTAACTGATTATTGACAGAAGGATCAAACTGAATAGAGGTGACTGTAGGTACAAGTTGGACTGTATCTCTAACTATAAAGACATTACAATTCTTTCATAGATCTTGTTAAACAAATAGGTGTCATCTTATATTGTAAAACGAGTATAATAAGACTTGACTAGGTCTATATGACTGTTATATTATTCAGATTAGAGTTGTATTGTTGATACCCTTTTGGCTTAGTTAGAATCAACACCCATGTCAAACAACCATTGATGAAGACATGTTTAAATTGCATCTGCCTAAGTAATATGTTTACATAAATATAGAAAATATATTCTTCATTTTGGGGTCAAACTGAATGATGTTTTATGATTTGTTCTCCTGTTTTGTTGACTTGTACTTGTTTTTTTCTTTTAGTTCAACGATTGTTTATGAAATGAATCTAAACCAAACATAGACATTATCAACAATATATATTTGAAATGCTAACATATATATAGACTATGAGTTATTATGTAAAGTGTATTTGTTGAATTATGCACTTACAGAAGATACCGGTTATGCAGTTTTTCTGTTTCATTAAATTTCTTTCCTGACTGTTATTTTTTATTTAAAAAAACGTTAACATTCCATTTTTCTGCTCTGTGGAAAAAAATTTGAATGGGATATTAAACCTGAGGTACTGTATGCTACAGCCTGTGCAAATAAAATATCTCTCAACAGTTGGAAATAGTTGTTTATGCCACGGTCCTAGCAAATATCCCTCATTGCACACTGCATGGCATTATGTTCATTAGCAAAGGGTGCATAAGATTAGGACATAAAACTCCATTCATTTTATTTCATTTTTACTGTTCCACTCATGACTTGGTATACACATTCCTCAGTTGTTATTTCAGTTGTGTGGAATACCAATGACTTGGAATAATTCATCTTTGGGATAATTTGGGTAATCTCAATTCCAAAAGATTTGACTAAGGACTAATTAGTAGAAAAATCGTATTAAAATAGTGCTTCAGATAAACAACAGTTTGCAGGATTTATGAAGTTTGGAAATGGGGGTTCACTCTCCAATATTAGATATTGAAGTGTATGAGTAAAGTATGGAGTAGACTTACATGTACAGTGACCAGTAAATATTGAGCATAAGATTTCATGTTGAAGATCGCTAAATATAAGAATAATATTAAAGTGTACACTTTGTCACCTTTTATGTATATTAATACAGAATATTCATTGGCTCAGTAAGCAGTTGTAACCCCAGTATCGGCACCTCAGTTTGACATTTCAATGCCAATAGTTGACCTCAACTGCCACCATTACTGTTGGTATGTTACATACTAGTGTACATAAAATTCTTCTTTATTGAATTTGAGAGATGACATTGCTTATTATTCGATTTTTCTATTATTGTAGAAGAGAAGTTAAAAGAAGAAGGAGAATCATAAGGCCAACTATAAGAATGTAAGTTACTATACTTCCACTAATCTGTACTCCTTCATGTTATTCAAAAATGTATCTTTTTCCATGTTAAAGGGGCATTAAGGTTTTTTCACGGGCCAGAGTATTATAACACTCAAATATAAAAAAAACTACTTCTATAGAAATATTCCCCTTAACTTACTGAAAGTTTAAGTTTGTGCTATCTCACTGCATGCTATCTTGCTGTTTATTTTTTAACAACCAAAACTAAATTAAATGTTTATCTTAAAATATTTAAACATTGCTATGTTTTTTGGTTGTTGTTGGATGGAATCAAAATATTAGCATGCTATATGCCTATCGTAGACTTATAATATAAATCTTGGCCTGTACATAAATTTTCACACTTATTCTTCTGTACTTAAATCTCTTCCTATTTCCTGACAAATTGAAAAAAAAAAATTTCAAATATCTGAACCATAATGTTTTCTTAATATTCATTCATAGCCTGTACAAACATTGGGCAGAAGTTTTTTGTAGTCTTGAGACCATAATTGATTAGTGGAAATTTGTAAGAAGTATGAAGAGTTATTTCCCTTTAATCACTTTCTTCTACTTTCATGATGGTCTGCATATTGTGGACTATGTTGGTGAGTGTAAAATTCAGAATTCTCGAACTGTCTGAATATTCCGAATTGGGTCAGAACATATCGAAACTAAATTCCCACCATAGGTCGTGCCAAATTTCAGGATCAAGAAATTTTTGTCAAAAACTAATAGTTTTACAGAGATTTTCTGTAGTCAAATCAAAATCCCTTTTTTTTTGTTATTGACTGCATCCGACTGCTTAAAAGTCTATTGATCTTTTTGACTAAATTCTATAAGGCAGTAGAAATAGGTTCCTTATCTTTGCCTTATCAGCCCCTTTAACAAACAATACATTTTTATACGCTCACATGAATATGTGGACGTATATTGTCGTCGCCCTTGTCCGTTGGTCTGTCAAAATTTATTTTAGACACTACAGAAGCTACAATTTTCTATGGATTTGAATGAAACTTGGTATGAGCCTTTTTATATGCCCACATCAATATGTGGACGTATATTTTCTTCGCCTTGGTCTGTCGTACGTCAACATTTGTTGTAGACAATTTGGAAGCTACAATTTTATATGGATCTTAATGAAACTAGCATTGGAATTAATAAGACGGCGGTCAAGTTCGATTTTTCGATGAACGGTTTTAGAGTTATTGCCCCTGCCTCTATATTTGTTGTAGACACAATAGAAGCTACAATTTTCAATGGATTTTAATGAAACTTGATGTGAGCATTGGAATAGATAAGACGGCAGTCAAGTTCGAATTTGAAGATTTTTCGATGAAAAGTTTTTGAGTTATTGCCCTTGACTTAGTAAAATCTTTTCAAAATTTTAGTTTCGATGTAATTAATCCTCCAATTTTCACAGGATTTTGATGAAACTTGGTGTGAGCATTGGAATTGATTAGACCTCAGTCAAGTTTGAATTTGACAGTTTTTCAATGAACTGTTTTGAGTTATTGCCCTTGACTTTGTGAAATTGCGTCAAAATTCTATTGTGGTTGCAATAAGAAGCTTTAATTTTCAAAGGATTTTGATGGAACGTGGTGTAAGCATCAGAACTGATAAGACATTAGTCAAGTTTGAATTTCCAACTTTTTTGAACGAAGGGTTTTCGAGTTATTGCCCTTGACTTAGTATAATTGCGTCAAAAATATTTGTGGGTGCAAAATAAGCTACAATTTTTTAATAGATTTGATGAACTTGGCATGAGTATTGAAATAGATAAGATGGTGGTCAAGTTTTAATCTGCCGATTTTCCATGAACAGTTTTTTAGTTTTTGCCCTTGACTTCAATATTCATTCAGTGAATGTTTTTTGAGTTATTGCTCAACATCCACAGGGGCTATAATTTTTCAAATTCAATGCTGCCAGTGGGCGTATGTTACCTTGTCTGGCAAGCTATCTTTATTTGAGCAGAACTCATTTGGGATTTTACAAATAAAATTTACATATGCTACTTCTGCTAATAACTCTTCTTTATATGCCCACTTGAAATGTGGAGCTTATCATCGCCCATATCGTCCATAGCTGTTTGTAAAAGATTTTGATGAAACATGGTGTAAGTGTTCCAGTGAAATTTTCCGAGGAATAGTTTTTGAGTTGTTGCCCCTGCCTCCATATTTGTTGTATAGACACAACAGAAGCTACAATTTTCAATGGATTTTTTATTAAGCTTGGTGTGAGCATTGGATTTGTAAAGACGGCGGTCAAGTTCAAATTTGACAATATTTTCGAGTTATTGCCCTTCACGTAGTAAAACCATGTCAAATTTTATCGTGGGTGCAAAAAAAGCTGCAATTTTCATTGGATTTTGATATACTTTGTGCGATCAAGCATTGGCATTGATAACAATTTTCAATAAAATGTTTTTTTGAGTTATTGCCTCATATATTATTCAAATTCAAGCTGCCAATGGGCACATATTACCTTGCCTGGTAAGCTCTCATTAAGCTTGTTAACACCATAGAAGGCACAATTTTTGTTAGATTTTGACAAACCTTGAGAATTGCTGAATATTTCATAATGGTGATTGCTACTGCACTGTCAAATATTCTTATATAAGTCAAAGCTACCAGTGGGTGTATATAATACTTTGCCTACCAAGTTATCTTGTGATACGCTCTAGTTTCTGTTCACCATTGTTAGTTTCTAATATTTTTAAGACATCTTTTCGTTTTTTATGAATTCTTCTATTAGTTTCTTGAATAATGCCTCATTTGCAGTAGTTGCATAAGTGATTTATTGTTAAATGGAAAATCTCTGAACATAATGTGCACTTGTTCCATTTATTTTAGTTCCCAAGCAAACAAGGACCACACCGATTTTGACCTGTTGTTTTGCTATAGTTTTTCAAACTTTTACTTTTTGTCATTGTTTGATTTTGATTTGATTTCTTTCTGTCACATATTTTATGTGTTAAAAGATTCTATGAAATGTGTCAATTATATGTTTTTAATAGACTGTTTTGTTATTTTAAGACCAGTCAGGTGCCAACCATTGTTTTATTGGATCTAATTTTCTGTTAGAATTGTAGAAAAATAAGACTCTATTTCAGTTTCCGTGGTGTATGTGCACCATCTGGGGTGTAATGTAGTTGTGTACCAGTGCTGTGTGAGATTGTTTGATTTAGAAATAAACAGAGCTGGCACTGAATACCATTATCATGTAAAGTTGAAATAAATGATTTATAAAATGAATGGTTATTTTGCTACAATTCTTCTGATTATTTGTCTGTGTTTTTGCATGTTTGTAATTTTGTTAATATGATACACCAGCTGGTGAATTCCATCAAAAAGAGAATTTAAATCTGTCGTAGTCTTTCTGTGTCTTAAACATGTACTCTATACTGTTTTATGAAGGTTTCAGGAATCTAAAATTGGTATATTTTTGTTTGTTCCTATATAAAAAAAAATTGAATAATTTCATCCAGGTTAAATCACATTGTACCCTTCTTTCCTACTTTGTTGATATTTCAAATCTTAGCAGAAATTAAAGAAAGAAAATGAGGAAAAATACACTTACATTTGTCCTAAACATCAATCAACATTGTTTGATTTGGCCTTGTAGAAGGGTAATCTGAAGAAAAATATTAAAAAAGAAACCAATGTGTTCTCTTGTAAAGTGGATAGAGATTCTTAGATATGTTTATATTGGACAAACGTAGTATAAATCAGTCTATTAGATATTGTTGTTATCAACAGCTAATTGTAGCAGTTCGTCATTACGATAGGGCGCAGCCATGTTGAAAATAGCGCCATCTAGGGAATAACCAGCATGGGATAGCGGAACGCGCAATGAACCGGTCACGTACGCTTACACTTACGGATATGTATCCATCCAGCCAGTATATCCCGCCTGTTGCGTAACCTGTCTAATCCATGAAACAGTTATCACTTTATCCAAATACATGTAGCTTTTTGATCTTGCAGACTGCTGAAGAGATAATTAAAGCAAGCGTTTGTTTCTAATACAACACTGAACAAAAACAGCTGAGGAAATCATAAAATATATCCACAATTGGGACAAATAATTCCTGGAAATGTTTGGATCATTACTTTATATTCATGACTCTAACTGTACTGTACCATACTTATTATTCGCATAACATATTTGAGATGAGACAAGACTGTTCACATAACATATTTGAGATGAGACAAGACTGTACTTATTATTCACATAAACATATTTGAGATGAGACAAGACTGTACTTATTATTCACATAACATATGTGAGATGAGACAAGACTGTACTTATTATTCACATAAACATATTTGAGATGAGACAAGACTGTACTTATTATTCACATAACATATTTGAGATGAGACAAGACTGTACTTATTATTCACATAAACAAATTTGAGATGAGACAAGACTGTACTTATTATTCACATAATCATATTTGAGATGAGACAAGACTGTACTTATTATTCACATAACATATTTGAGATGAGACAAGACTGTACTTATTATATACATAAACAGATTTCAGATGAGACAAGACTGTACTTATTATTCACATAAACATATTTGAGATGAGACAAGAGTGTACTTATTATTCACATTACATATTTGAGATGAGACAAGACTGTACTTATTATTCACATAAACATATTTGAGATGAGACAAGACTGTACTTCCAATTGACATAAACAGATTTGAGTTGAGACAATACTGTACTTATTATTCACATAACATATTTGAGTTGAGACAAAACTGTACTTATTATTCACATAAACATATTTGAGATGAGACAATCCTGTAATTATTATTCACATAAACATATTTGAGATGAGACAAGACTGTACTTATTATTCACATAACATATTTGAGACGAGACAAGACTGTACTTATTATTCACATATTTGAGATGAGACAAAACTGTACTTATTATTCACATAACATATTTGAGTTGAGACAAAACTGTACTTATTATCACATAACATAGTTTAGACCAGACAAGACTGTACTTATTATTCACATAACATATTTAAGATGAGACAATACTGTACTTATTATTCACATAAACATATTTGAAATGAGACAAGACTGTACTTATTATTCACATAAACAGATTTGAGATGAGACAAGACTGTACTTATTATTCACATTACATGTCAGGACATGTTCCTGTGTAGCATAAAGCCCATGGGGCAATACAATGGAGAAAAAAAAAATGCACAATATTTCAATATACAATGAAACAGGACTATCTATTAAGTAAATTAAAAGGGAGACAGACAGGATTGTACTCATATAAATACCACTTATATTTAGTCAGAATATGATAATTGAATAAACTTTTACAACCTATTTCACTTTGAGAAGTTGAAATGAGTGTTGGATTACTTTTCTTAATAATTTATGTGATTATTATATAAGGTAACTTCATTCTATTATGTTGCTCATATTTCATTTTCCATGGTTTTAATTATATTTCAACCTTTCATCTTACTTTGATTTATAGCTTTTCAACTCATCAAAAAACAATCTTTTTTACTCTATTTTCACATTTCCAGCTGTTTTGAGCAATATTTTGTACTGAAGATAAAAAAATGGTTACATTTGATTTTTTTATAATTCTATAATAAAAGAATTGTATTGCAAAATATGAACAAAACCATTGATTAATCATAGTCTAAGATTTTAACCAATTGGCCTTGTTGACCTAATAAACTCTCTTATTGATCAGTCTTTTGATGAATTTAGCTCTATGCTGCTGTAGTGGGCATTTGTTACCTCACCTGAGAAGCTAACACTGCAAAAAAAAAATCTGAGAAATGAAATTAATTAATGGAGTTTGACGTACTACTCTTCTAAAACCTAAAAGGCCAATGAAGACATGCAACGCCATGCACTAGTCTATTCATTTTTGTTGAGGTATCTCTAACTTGCGCCTTTGTTTTTTGTCCCTTCCAAATGCTTTAACCATATCAGTCTCTTTGACCTGCATCACCGACAAATATTATTTTAAGTTTTACTGGCCCTTCAATGGTTTTAAATGTATTCCAAAAGGGATCCATATTAATTGAGGTCTTCAGTTCTCTATAAATTTTGATTAGTTTGAGCGAAGGACATTACACTTCAATATTGCAAATTTCATCTATTTTCATTATATCTCTGTGAAGTTACAATATTTCAAGGGTTGGTATAATGATATAATATAACATATTGATATCTCCAAATGCGCAAATCATCCTTGGTGCTGATTTGGGACTATATAGGACTATATTTTTAATAGAAAGATAGAGGAGAATAAGGTGTTGTGATATTTTCTGTGTGGAATTTTTACACTATGTTTGTTTTTATTAACAAAAATACCATTACAAGCTTGAGATATGATGCTGTAGAAATTATATAAAAACATTTATTATCTGTTACAAGTTTATAAACGGCCATTAAAGAGGAATCAGTGAAGAAAAAAGTCTCATTAACTATTTGAACCTGTAAACTTTTCAGAGTAAACTATACCCTTATCATCTTTCATATGATATCTTAGACAATTTTTAAATAAGTTAAAGATTAGAGGCCTGTTGCCATAGCATTTCTTAAATAAATCAAACTTTAGCTAGTTAATACCCAGTTGAGTTAGTGTCTATAGATTATACCTTTCTCTCTATTATGTCTATCAATTTGATTAAGTTATCATTGTGGTTTTAGGTTATTATCTTAGGTATGATTTCATGTATATGTCACAGTAGAAACTAAAATCTAGTAGAATTTAAAATCCTCCTAAGAGAAACTAAAATTGAACTTTGTCTTAAGACAATTTGGAATCCTCCTGAACATGTTTTATATAGATATAAAAATTCAAATGGAGTTCCTTGTTTTTATTCTAATGATTTTATACCTCTGTATTTTAAATTGGTTTATATCATTCTTAGCTTTCTGATGAGGTAACAGTGAATAAGATGCATGTTCAGTAACTTGAAGGTCCTGGGTTTAATCAATGCATTAATCAAGATTATACACTTCCTTCAGTTTTCAACCAACAGAATGCCCAATTCTACCAAATTTTGTTATTAGATCTATAAAACACTTAGTTGTTTAAGAATATTTTTTATTGTATTATCCTTTTGTAATTGTCATAAAAACATCAGTTTACAATTAAGGATCCTTTCTACCTGCTAGTCCTTGGATTATCCGATCCATTTACAGCTGGGTCGACTGATTTTCATATATTTTTCTCGCTGGCACTTTATTTGACTTTCATGATTTTTTGATAATTTAATTTTAATTTGCACTTTTAGTGAAAAATATAAAGAAACTATTATTTGTAGATATTTTTATGTAATAATGATCACTATTTTTATTCTACACCTACATTATGTGGATATATATTGTTGTACCCTGTCAGTCTGTCGGTAGTCCACAATTGTGTATACAATAGAGATTTAATTTGAATGAAACTTGGTGTGATCATTTATATTGATGAGATCTTGTACTAGTTCAAAATTGCTGATTCTTTGATTAACCATTTTTGATAGAGGGGGGGAAACTACTATCTCGTAGTTCCGGGAAAGCACGGGCCTAGGAATCAGACCTAATTTTTATTTCCTTGCACCGATCGGGATTCGAACCCACGGCACCTAGTCGCCTAGCAGATGACAGTCCAACTCGCTAACCACTGAGCCATTCACCACCCTAAAAAAGTGTTTTCAGAACTCAGTTTTAACGAGAAGTACTGTCGCCTACACGATTCAAATGAATGTTTTCTTACACCCGCTCGGGGAGACAGCCATATATCCTGGCACTGGCAGATTTAGATAGAGGGGGGGAAACTACTATCTCGTAGTTCCGGGAGAGTTATTGCCCTTAGCCTTATAAAAACTGGTTGAAATTGGCTTGTTTTTCCATGGATATAAAATGAAATTTGGTGTAAACATTTATGATGATGAGATCTAGTACTAGTTCAAACTTTAAGATTTTTAAATGAAAGGTTTTTTAAGTTATTGCTTACAGTTTTCACCTTATTTGAATAAAAACTGGTGTGATCATGTATTTTAATGAGATCTTTGATGAGGCCCAAATTGGTTCATTTCGACAAATAATGTTGGAGTTTTTATCTGTGTTAAAACAGAAAATATACTTTAAGATGGATGTATCTTGTTGTATCAGTTATGGTAAATGTGATTTATAATTTGTAGATAAATGAAGAATACCAATCAGATTAGATGTAGTTTTAAATGATCAGTAGTGAAATTGGTTTACATGATTAGTTTAATGACATGGTTTACATGATTAGTTTTATGCCATTGGTTTACATGACTAGTTTAATGCCATTGGTTTACATGACTAGTTTAATGACATTGGTTTATATGATTATAGTTTAATGACATTGGTTTACATGATTAGTTTAATGCCATTGGTTTACATGATTAGTTTAATGCCATTGGTTTACATGACTAGTTTAATGCCATTGGTTTATATGACTAGTTTAATGCCATTGGTTTACATGACTAGTTTTATGCCATTGGTTTACATGATTAGTTTAATGACATTGGTTTACATGATTATAGTTCAATGACATTGGTTTACATGATTAGTTTAATGACATTGGTTTACATGACTAGTTTAATGACATTGATTTACTTGATTTTATTTTAATGAGATCTTGGATGAGGCCCAAATTGGTTCATTTCGACAAATAATGTTGGAGTTTTTATCTGTGTTAAAACAGAAAATATACTTTAAGATGGATGTATCTTGTTGTATCAGTTATGGTAAATATGATTTATAATTTGTAGATAAATGAAGAATACCAATCAGATTAGATGTAGTTTTAAATGATCAGTAGTGAAATTGGTTTACATGATTAGTTTAATGACATGGTTTACATGATTAGTTTTATGCCATTGGTTTACATGACTAGTTTAATGACATTGGTTTACATGATAAGTTTAATGCCATTGGTTTACATGATTGGTTTACATGACTAGTTTAATGACATTGGTTTACATGACTAGTTTAATGACATTGGTTTACATAACTAGTTTAATGACATTGGTTTACATGACAAGTTTAATGCCATTGGTTTACATGACTAGTTTAATGACATTGGTTTACATGATTAGTTTAATGCCATTGGTTTACATGATTAGTTTAATGACATTGGTTTACATGACTAGTTTAATGACATTGGTTTACATGATTAGTTTAATGACATTGGTTTACATGACTAGTTTAATGACATTGGTTTACATGATTATAGTTTAATGACATTGGTTTACATGATTATAGTTTAATGACATTAGTTTACATGATTAGTTTAATGACATGTGTAAACAATAAATACATGTCTTTCATATATATTTTTTTTTACTTCCAAAGAGATTTTTTTTCTGTCTTGGCACCTAATTCTGGAAAGATTACCATATGTATAGTCTATTCTTATTAAATGAAAACTGTTTTCAAGTCTGAGTCCGGTGCTCTATAAACATATGATAGTAATTTATTTGTGTTAAAATTGGTGCAGTTTCTAACAAAACATGTTGTAACTGTCTGCTAACTGGTGCAGAGGTCAAATGGTTTGCTTTGTCAAGAGGCTTGTTATTTCTATTTGAAACAGTGTGTTACACATACTCCCTTCCGTTGATAATTTCTACAAATTTCTCTATAAAATTATAATGAAATGTACAGTACAATATGGATATCAACCTCCTGTCCCATTTATACACAATTCCAATTCATTCATATGGTGTAGTCAATCTGGAAATACCTAGATTTTGTCATGGTACATCTTGAAAGTAAATTTGGTTAAAACATGTTGAAAATTAAATTTTGACACCAGAGAATTACAGCTGTATGGGTTCTATTGGGGGCAGGGGGGTGTCATGTCCCCCAGAATAATTGCTGGCCAGACTTTACCAAAACTATCAGGTCAAACAAGGATTTTGTTTGGGCTATTACATGTGGACCCTTTAACAGTTTAAGACAAAATGTGAAATGAAGCGAACATTTATTACTGTTTAGAAATTATAGTGAACAATCACATCTGACCACCCAAATCAATAATTGCCCCCTATGAAGTTATGGGATACAATCTTTTGTTGTCCACATACCCTGTTTAAACCAGGGAAAGAGAAAATTACTAGGTAACAGATACTTTTATTGGTAAGATTTGATTTAGAAAAGAATGAGACCTGAAAATAAAAAACCTTTTTAAATCAAAGGATAAGACAAAGGTTCAACTGATGATAAATTTACTTAAATATTAATATTTTGAGAGCTAAATTCAATTTTATATTTATGATTTTTAATCTTCAGCTCTTCAAAAATTGAAATTGTGACATCTAATTCATCTACAAATAATCAGAAAAATAATGGGTTTCAGTGAAGTCCTTGAGCTGGTTATGACTTCTGGCTTTATGTTTAGCCTCAACAGAATTAACAGAGTGAACTAAGCAGAATTTGACATTTGCATGATTATTAACAATTTGAAACATTTGTTGAAAATATGTACTGTCAATTTGTTTCATTACATAGGTTTCAAATTTGAGTAATGTTGTGGTTGTATAGTTGGTAAAACTTTCTTATTCTTTCTTATTCAGAAAGCACAAAAATCTTGATTTTTCTCTTATTTTCAAATTTACAATCTGGTCATTTAAAAATGTATTTCACCAGATCTGCAAGTAATGTAGGTAATTTCCCGCAAAATGTTCTGCCCAAGGGAATGACAATAATATATATACTACCCTCATGAAAACTGACATTTTGTAGGTTGTTGTCAATGGATAAGATCTCAGATAAATGAATATAAATGATATTTTGTCACAAATGGGTTATATGAGGATACAGCTATCAATAAAGTTAAGATATAGAAATATAATTCCAATAACTGGGCACTGACTATTAAAGATTGCTCTGGATATGATAAACGTAGTGAAATTTCTACTTTATTTGCTTCACAATGTTTACAAAAATTGGAATGGATTTTTACTACTTTTCTACTACTCCATGCAGCTTGCATTGAGGGAAATCTTACCTCTCTGATCTGTATCTCTGACAAGTGGAAAACTGGTTGGAAATTGATGATTCACTGGACTTTTAGATTAGTAAGTAAGGGCTTCACTGAGCGTCACTTAAGCAGGCTTAACTTTTCAGAGTATAAATGTGTTCAGCTAGTAAATAATAATTGTTTTTAGTTCTTGTCTAGTGCTTTAATATACAGTTTCTATTCGATATTAATACAATGAGGTTTTAATCATTTTAATGGGAGAAATTCAGTAATTTTTTAGAAAAATCTACTACATGTTATATTTATGTATCAGATCACAAATATTGTCTTGATCTACATCCCATGTTGTTTGTGAAGTTAGAAATAAAATCAAGTGTCAATTTTCCTATATCTCCCTCTTCTTTCCTTCTATTATTTCAGTCATTGATGGATTAACCTTTAATCCTGACAGTCACACTTTATTCTTTACATCTGCTGATTTTTAACTTTGTCTTTCTTATCAGCAGACAATCTGACTTAAAGTTAAGTTGAATTATAGAGTAGATGGGATTTATACAGGCTCTGTTTGACAGCATGTATTGTTTTCATGGGGTGAAATATAGAAAATGTCATTGTAATGGTGTTGTGAAGAGGAGTTGATGATAAATGGTATAATTATACCAGATTTTAAAGGTTTCAAGTTAAGTTCAATAGATATACTTATAAATAATTCTTACTTGATTAAAGGTGTGAATTACAATGTAGTTTCTCTTAACAACAAAACAAAAATGTCCTGTACATTGTCATAAATTTTACATATTTTTTGTAGTGTCTGTTTAGCATCAATAATGGGTGTGGGACCAGGTAGAGTAAGCTTACTCTTCTGGACACCTGACAACATTATATCATATACATGTACTTATGATAGTAAAATGTTCAATATTGTTTTTTTTAATTTGGGTTTCATTTTACAGTTTGGAACTTTAGTATATTGATATTAGTTTATTTTATTGATATTTGCTCCAACAGTTTTTCTTTCTGGCATAATTTACTTGAGACAAGTTGATCTAACATCCTTAAGACAACATCTTATTCATTAGTTTGAAATTAAATAAATGTACATTATAAACTAATTGATATTAAAACATTCTAATTCAATTTCATTCAGTATAAAAATGTAAATTATCGTAAGTTTCTTAAAATGATTTTTATTTAGTACATGTTTTCCTTTGATGTAAAAATTTTTTTTTTAGTTTCTGTGTAATTAAGTTTTATTCTAATTAACTCTGTGAAATGAACATACGAGGGTAAAATGATAAGTTTTGTGCAAAAAATGGAATGGAACTGGCATGCTTTTTTTAATATCAATTTTTTACATAAGTTCACTGTCTAATTTACATCACACAAAATGTATTTCTAAAAAGTTTTGAAAACTGAAGATGTTAATAGTCTGTTTTAAGAAGTATAGTACCTGTTAAGTACAGATTGTTGTTGGTTTGCTATGAACAAGGTTGTCATTTAAGTTCTGATTTTTGGAATATGCCACTATCATTTTCTGTATATAGACATGGAGGAATTTCTTTTGCTTGCTTTATTACTGGTTATATTGAAGGGGGTGACAAAGGGTGCTATGCCTGCATTATGGTGAATATTGAGTCCTATATGTCTGGGGCCTTCTTTACCAAAACTTTTGGGAATAAGTCCCCTGATTATATTGAATCTCACTATTCAATTGGCTTCCCAAGAATGACAGAACTTGGTAGTTTCATCTTTAGGCAAGTCAATTTCAAAACATTAAATTTGGATGGATAGGGTATTTATTATTTGTACAGTATTTAATGAGTTTCTTATATGTTCTGCATCTACTTGACTTTCATATTCTTTAAGGCCCATCTACCTTATCATTTGTTTAAAATACCATCATTTATTTGTATGAAAATGTTCAAGCTACTTGTGAATTTCTCCACACTGTCATCAAAATGTGTATTTTTCGTGTATGATCATGTATGGCCAAGTTTAATTGACAGAGGGACAAAATTATTTTTGGAAGGAAATTTACTCAACATTGTTGAGTGGTGCTGCTGCATCAATTATCCTTTTGAGAGCATGGTGCTTATCTGGTTTTATTGAGTGAGTTACCGCAAACAGATCAGACTAGAAAGCTTAGCCTCATTAAAGTTAACTAACTGCTCAAAACGTTTCAACTAGCCCTCATATACAGGTGTAAGCTGTGAGTAAATTGTATTAACAAAGTTTCAATAAAATCTTTCTGAAATTGCAAATTGGGTCTAGATATTTTCCAGAAAATAACAAGATCAAATCAACATGCCTGTATACAGTTTTATTAGATGGGCATGCATTTTACTGTAAAAAAAATTTTTTTATTTTATTTGTTATAATCTTCTACAATATTTATCTGAACAGTAAGAAATTCTCAAATTTTTCCCAACTATATACTTCAATTGGGCTTCACAAAATACTGCCTCTTTGTTCAAAAGGATTTCTCAAATTTTGTCAGTAAATGTAATTTTGGGTATGAATTGGAAAGCTATGTGTCATACTGCTTTATAAAGGATTAATTTAAGAAATTACATGTTAGAAGGTATTCACATTGAAAGAGTTGAATGTGAACTGAATGGATTATACTTTCATCAAAAACTATTGATAGTTTGAAAGCCGACTGGAAATTGCTCCAGGCTGTCTTGATTTGAATGACTATAAACATTCTTCTCAAATTTCATTTGAGTAAGAGAATCTTCATAATATTATCCTCCATTTTGTAGAACATGGAGTCAAGTTAAACTACAGTTCTATATTTTCATACTCCTATATGCATATATATCTTTCAAAAAGAGGAGTTCATTCAAAAATATGTTTTGGAACAATTTTGTTGCAGTACACAAATACTTCCTAGTTGAGTCTTTAACAAATTTCCAAATTTTATCATTTTATTGGCATATTTCCCAGATATATTAATTATATAGAAATTCTATCTTCTAAACATTTGATTTTTATTTTTAAGTTACAAGATTTTTAATGTAATCTCAAAATTGATGAAATAAGTGTTTTATTTTTAGAATTTCCTGTCGCTTATAAATTCCATAAATTTTTCTATATACATGTAAATGTGAATTTTAAGTTATTTATTTTGTCATTAAACTCATTACGTTACATACATCGACTTACTTGTCTTTTGTTGTTTCCACTTAACAATTCTAGACATATTAGTAGATCATATTCATAGACAATTTTTAAACTATTTTATAAAAGTCAACAACTGAATTGTACTCGTTTCATTTGTCATAAATCTCTTGTTGTATATTTGTAAATTTCTTTTCACCTAAGTTTATTTATATCAAAGCCACATTTGTTCAGCAATATTGTGTTTTTATGTTATTTCACTATTTCAATCACTTTTTCAAATGGCAGCAAAAACATGAAGTTATTTTTTCCTAGGGTTACCTCCCTTGGCAGTGGTTTAAGACTACTACAACTAATACATTCAAATAGTCCGAACTATAGCAAAGGTACAGATTCCCCAATATAATTGACTGTCTTTGGCTAGCCTAAAATTTACTGAAAAAAACACCATGCACTATTTTCAGTATAAAATTTGTTGTTGATGGAGAATGGTTATATCTGTAAGACTGATTTTGAGATCAACTTTGTTTATAACAAGCTGGTAATAGACCTGGAAGTGTCAATATAAATATACAGTTATGAACTGTGTCCAATTTAAGACAACTTTGGATTTATAGTCCGCCAGTTTTCTTGCTCAAAATCGCTTTATGTAATATAGCCTCGATTAGAAAACTTTTAATCAAGTGCATGTACTGTAAGAAATTTGGTTAAAATATTGAAGTGAAAAATGATCAAAGTTTGCATCCCTTTTGCTCTAATAATAATAAAACCTAAATAATGAAATCTGTTTTGTATATCTTTATTATCTTCATACTGAGCCAAAATTTTAATTGGAATCTACTGGTTTCATATTTTCAAACAGATATTTCTTTGTTTTCTTTTCTAGAAATTAATATCAGATATTCATCTGTCACTCATTATGAAATCTCAACTGACTCCACCCATATTTACTACCTAACATATCATAATATACACATTGTTACTATTTAAAAATTCTGATGGAAGATTGACAGCTCAACTAAATTTCCATGTAATAATATTGTGGTAAGTTTTTTATGCGTCATCTTTTGGCATAAATTTGTTACTTTTCCCCCATGAACAGAATAGAGTTTAGTCTTTCCTTGGCATCTTGACTTTGCTCTGCTATCTTACAGATTTAAATTTTATTTCATAACCAGCATGTTTATAGTATTTCTGTACTAGAATAGGCATGCATACATGTTCCTGTTATTGCAAGAATAAACCCCAAAATGTTTGATTTGAACAATTAAAGATCATTACTTCAGTGTGGAAGACACAAAGTCTTTGTGCAACAGGGCCAAGATCTATTCACAAAATTGAATATTTATGGGGACATTTACCACTAGTATAAGCCAGTTGGTGGCTGTAAGTGCACAATCTATATCCAGTAACTGAAAAGGATGTAATACAAGGTTTCACTACGTAGAAGTTTGTTGAGTCTCATATCAATGTTGTTTATCCTGATGCAGAATTAGGGAATTATAAGGGTGTTGCACATGTGAACGTATAGTTCTGTTTATTAATAACTGTGTTTCTATTGTGGGACAAAAACTAGCTTTTGTGTGTTCCACTGGACAAATTGCTGAACAGGGAACGGGAACAAAAAAATACAACTTTCATTTTACTCAGTGGAAATGCAACAAGCAAGATTTATTTTTTGCTGCAGTAGGTGCATAATGGTAATTAATGGTTAACTTCAAATTTAAATATATGTGAATAATGTGCAACTTTGTACAGGCTAAATTTGTTCAGGAAACCAGTTCAACTCAGTGTAAACAGCAATATCAGCAATACAGATGAGCTGTGGTCAAAGTCAAGCCTTTAAAAGATTCTTTCCCTTTGCCCATTAATTATAACTAGTTTACGCTTGTACACGAAAACAATGAATTCAACATTCAGTAAATGGACGTTCACCTATCTTCTATTAAGGTATTAAAACTGACAAGTTGAATTTAAATTTAGATTCTCAGATTCTACCCTTATTTCAGATAAGTACATAAGCATCTTTGGTACAACTACATTTACATTACTCTATTTGCCAATATAGCAATTCAATTATCAGATTAGATTCAGTTGCTTTGAGATTTTTGATCTGAAATTTTATCAAAGATGTCCTATCAATGACAATGTTATTTTATCTGACAGTATTTCCTGTCTTCCGGCAACTGATGACTTGTGTTTGTGATAATGCTTAAAATTTCAGTTTTTTGTGTATGATTGACAGGGACATTGTCTTTCCCTCCTATTGTCTGTAGTTGCACATTTTTTATGCTAATTGATTCTGTAAGAAACTTAATAAAGCAAGAATGATGTAAGGGTATTCACAGAAAAGCTATATCCGGACAATCAATGGCTGGAATTGGCTTTTGGTATGGTACATATGAAATTGGTGTAGCAAGCACTATGGATCACACACATGCATACAGGTGCATAAACGTCTTCACATTGAAGACGACTGAAGTCAGAGCCTTACTTGTTACTGGCAGAGTGGTTTAAGATGCAAAATTTGATCTTACACCTTTCAAAATTATTCTTAAGTGTTACAAGAGGTGGATTTTTCAGGAATCTCAGAACATTTGATCCTAACCTAATTTTACCTTTCAATTGTAGAGTCTAACTATGTAATACCATATGAAATTCATCAGAAATAACTTTGTATTTGAAATAAACCTTCTCATTTAGTCGTCGTCCACAGGTCCAAAAACTATTCATAGTGTAATATATGTGAGTTGCTGACAAGTGCATTTAGAACAGTTGCCTTGAGACAAATACTTGAAATTTAATGTTAAGGTCAAGCTATAATGTTATCAGCTATCTAAAGCTCAACATTCCAACATATAATTAAAGTTTCTAAATAAACAGATTGTTTCTATCACAAGATAAATGAAATATTCTCAAATAATATTTTGTTAGGAGTTGCAGACATAAATATTGGAACTGGTGGACATTTTAGGTTAATTTATTGTTGAACCTGTAGTGATATGGATCCATTATGTCAAATGTTTTATCTGTTTAATGGACATTAAATGAGTTAAGATCTAACTGTAATGCTAGGCAGTTATAACTGGAGACATTCTATCAATTATTTCAATATTTACTGAAACATTAATAATATCTTCCAACAGCTTCTTAGCACTGGTTTCTAACTGGGACTAGACATTTATGTTGATAAGCTAATATTGAAACTGAGGTTTTTATAGGTTTGAAATGTTGATAATGTTGGAGAAAAACATATATATTGTATATATGATACATAAGGCTAATGTTTTAAGGTGGAGCAATAATTCACATAATGGCCATAAATCAGCAGGCAGTCAAAAAGGGATGAGAGCTGTTATTATTTTCTAATATTTCGTATATTTTTCCTCATAATGGATTCCCTTCAGCTTTAATTGAAGAAAAATGATGCGTAAAGATATTTTAGGACTGAGTGGCTGTAGAATTAAGGAAAGATATTTAGGTATTGTATACATGGGTGAGTGAACAGCCAAAAGCCAAGTTTTACCTATTATTAGGAGTCAGAATAGAAAATCTTTCATGATGAAATGTAGCAATTTCTTTTTGTTCAACAGATGAAAGAGATGTTCTTCTAAATAACTTTCAAAACAACATTTTGAATATTTTTCACATTTTCTTTTATTAAAAAGATTTATCAAGTTTTTCAGTTTTCTGAATAAAAACACATTGTGTTCAGAAAGCATACAGAATGTATCAAACTTTTTGAATTAGATGGAAAAAAAAACCCTGCTTGCAAGAGTATACATCCTCCATGCAAGTCCTGATGAAGATTTCATATTGTATTAAATTTGTGTTTTATTGAGATGATTTGTTTTGTCACATGTATCCATCTTATCTCGGAATTGAAAATCAGTAAAATGATATAAGCTATAATCAAAATCATATAGTACTCCCTACCAATGACTATATGCTGATTTTCTTGGCAAAAACATTTAGTGGAACCTATTGAAACCACATCTCCTGTAAACCAGAATCCCCTCTGAATCTATACTTTTCAAAAATCTGCTTCTTCTTCCTGGTAATGGTGTCTGTTTCGGTGAGAAAATAAAATCCATATCATAAACACCTATGACTTCTTCTTAATTTTTATTTAGTGTGACATCCTTTTTTCATCTTTCCTTCTTTATTTCTTTCTTCATTACTTAATAATCTATAGAAGGAAACCCTCAATCAGGGATGATGACAGCTGAAAATGTAGCGCCTCATGTTCTAGACCAGAAATGGGCTGTTAGAGACAATAATGGTAAGGATGACACATGACTTGACTAATTATCAAAATAAATGATTTCTCACAAATCAAATTAAAAATCATATTAATTTTTGTAAAAAATAAATAAATTCTTATGGAATACAATAACTAACTTTATTCAAGTTGTTTCAACCAGTGTTCTCTGGTCTTTATCAACCAATGATTCATAATTTTATCACCTAAATGCCATTTAAAGATTATAATTGTTGTAATGATTGAACCTTACTCTATTAACAGTTACCTATGCTTACATATGACCAGAGATTAACTATGCTTGAGTGACTGAACTCAAAATAAACCTACAACCCTCTAATCCAGCATTTCCCATTAGTCTGACAGGGTGCTGGTTTAGAGGGGTTTTAACTTATTGTTTTACCTGATATTATTATTGTTCAATCTAATAATGAGTAGTTGATGAGTAAATCTTAAATTTCGGGAAAACATCAAAAGGAATTTGTCCAGGTTCCATTGATTATTGATTTGAAACTTGCAAGGAACTATTGATTTGAAATTTTGCATGGAACTATTGATTTGAAACTTGCATGTAACTATTGATTTGAAACTTGCATGTGACAATTGTTTTGAAACTTGCATGTACCTATTGAAAACTGCATTGCAATTGTTTTGAAACTTGCATGGAACTATTGGTTTGAAACTTGCATGGAACTATTGATTTGAAACTTGCATTAAACTAATTCAAATTGCAGTTTATATATGCAGTAAATATGTGAAGCTCTAACGCTTTGAACACTCATTTATCTCTTACTAAATATATATTAGATTTAAAAAGTACAAAAAACATTAGCTACATGTTGCAATGTGTAATTCACATTATAAATATTGTTTATCATAAAATAACATATAATCATATCCTAATCACCTGTTTCTATTTATCTCTTAGTTTCAAATGATTTTCTCAAGCTAAACTTTGATTTATTATTCCCCAGATTAGAAATATTCTAGGCAGCACCTGCATTTTACCACATAATCTTCATCCTTAACTATCATAGCCTGTTCCTTCTTTAAATATCATGCACCAAGGTACTGTGATCTTGAATTGCTATTAATGCATTTAACTCTTTTGCTCCACTTCTGATTGTGCCACATAAGGGGAGTAAGTAAGTTATATGCTTGCTCGCTTACTTAAGGGTCCAGGGTTTAATCCCGGATAAGGTCCAAATGAGATTTTTCAGCTCAGTTTCTCCTTGCCAGGCCGGAGGGACTTACATGGAAAAGCATCTAGTCATAAGGATGGGACAATCAACTCTGTGTTATACAGTCTAGGCACATTGAAGATCCCTCCACAGTTGATAAGGCCATACTTTTTTATTTTTTGGATTACGGGCACCCTATCTTTAAATTCATAATCGGCGGACGAAATAAAGATAAAAATAAACTTTCACTTTTTAATTTTTTTTTTTGACTTCAACTTCAAGACACAATTTGTTCTTTCTTCGGTAAATTTAAAAAAAAAACTTGTTCTCCTAGAACGATTTTACAAAATTCATCTGTACCGTTCTCAGAATCGTAAACGGGGTTATGATATATTTTCTAATTATTGAAAGATTTGGAAATAAAGTACTTGTCCGACGCCCGAGTAATGAAATTTAGTTTGCCGGTACATTTTATAAATAGTGTTATACTTGTTTGACTGTTTTCCTGGAATTTGCGGGACGTTCGATGCTTCCGGCGTGTCGTTTGCCATTGAAATAATATTGGAGGTGTCGTCCCGGGAACAAAAATCAAATGCAACTACCTCGAAGATTCTCATAAATATGCACTGCTTAAACGCTTCTGACAGTTCAGAAATTGCTATTAACAATGATCAGCGATCATTCAACTAACGGAAAGATCAGAGATAACCGATTTATTAATCAACGTTGATATATTGCTTCCAAATATGATTGTTTCGACTAGTTCTTCCATGGATTGGTGTCGACGAGTTGAAATTTGCGAACAAGATGACCGATAAAATTGTGTCGACCAGTTGACGAATGACTGGTATTCCCCATTACTTCAGGACAACTTGGACCGCGGAATGTCGCACCAAATGAATAAGTCCTATTAATTATGGAATATTGCACTCTCTCTTTTATTTCTATAATATTTTTTAATGAAAAGACGAACGTTCAGCTGAAGTACCCTTCGAAACAATTAGTTTTACTTGGTTGAAAGTTGAAAGTGAAAGTAGGCCAAGAGATTGTTCGACGAACGGGTCTGGTGGTCAGCTGTCTGAGTTGTCATGTTTTCTGTAGTGAGAGGTCAGTTTGTGGCAAGAGTCCTGAATTTCATTGTCCAACAATGGAAAAGAGTATAAAATTATTGCCGTCTGAGGAAAAATCCTTGACTAAGATAAAACTTTGTTTTAAATTCTTTTGAAGTTTGAATATTCAAACGATCTGAGGCAATAAAAAAGGCCATTTTCAATTTTATTTTTATTTCTATTTTCAACTGATGGCCAATCTGCCCTGTATAATTTGAACCTTGTGTATTATATGTATGATGTACATCATGTACCAGTATGTATCAAATTTACTGATGCATACAAGTTGCATAAAGTACAGTTTGCTGAAGTAAAAAGGTGACCATCTGTACAGGATATTCGTTTCACATCAACAAATTTCATGTTGAAAATCAGTCAAATTTTTAATGTGTAGTTTCAAATCATTCCTTAACATATAATGTAACGCAAGGCTACTCTTCTTGAAAGAAGTTATAAGATATTTTTAAATATCTGTGTAGTTCTACATGATTATATATGAAAACAGATGGTGCAACTAGTAAAGTTTCCGTTCAAGAAAAAAATTTCATGTAAAAGATAGGAAACATTCAATTTTCAAGAAGTTTTTTTGCCAAGTTCTCACTGATTCAAAACATCAAACAAACTGGTTTGAGGTTATGGGGTTTTTTGATTAATTAAGTTTATCATAATCACATGTTAACTGGTTTTAAAAGATTTCAATCTGCTATTAATTATTATATAATAAAAATATTACCATGAAATATTTGGTTGATAAGCTTCAAATTTCTACAATGTTGAAGAAATTAAGACATATGGTATGGAGAAATATTTAAGGAATTAGCAAATTGCTCACTTCAAAATTGTCAGAAATTTAATTTCTGACTGATCAATTGTATTTCTAATTCAATTTTAATTTAATAGGTTTCTCAAAATTGCATGATCATTTGCACATTTCATAGGGCTGTAATCTTGAGAACTGAATGGTTTGTACAATACTAAATTCCATTTGTTCCTTTCTTGTTTCTTTGGTCTGAAATCGAAAACCTTTTGCAGAATGATCGACTTTTTGAGGCTATTATATAGTTGATAGGACCATGAGTAGACCTGTTTGTCAAGCCAATAATAATCAGTCTATGTTGTACGTGATATGAAGAGTTGCCAAATTATATAATGTTCTCATTGACAGAGGGTATACATATAAATGTAAGGGTATATATCTGATAATAATGAATATCAGATGAGTTTAACAGAAATGTTATTTGATGTGATTTTAATGAGTTTTAATATAGTCCAAACAAGAAATGATGGTTAAAACATTAACTTACTGCATCATATACAAATACATATTATACTTAATGTCTGTTCTGATTATTCTGTTCTTGCCATTAGTTATTAAGTATAAAATGATCCAGAAGAATTGACTTGAAGGGGCATTTTGGATTTTAAAAGAAATTGTAGAGAAATGAAAACAAATTTAGTTTGATAAAGTAATTACATGGATGTAAATGGCATATTTAAAAAGGTATTTTCAGATAACGTATTTGATCATGAATATTTCACATACTGCCCTTTAAACATGCACCAAATTTCATTAATCAAACATTGATATTTCCACAAACATACCAATATAGTACTGAATGACAGAAACCACATTATCTGAAATTATCGCATCGTTCTTACGTCATAGAAATAACAGATCCAAATATAATTGGAGTCCAAATCAGTCAAATGACGTCATGGGTCATGATATTTTCTGGTATAGAAAAGTAGTTCAGCATGGTCACGCCTTAAAATGTCTCTTAATTATTCTTGGGTCCTGATTCTAGTAACCAGGTCAGACAAGTTATTGTATGAAACCGTATAGGTGTTCATTTTCATGTGGCAGAATAAAAAAATTTCCTTGAATTACTTGAATTTATTAATTATATGTCTGGATGTATGGAGAAAGGTTAAGAAAAGTTTTGTTGCTTTCTTCCATACATAGTGCCTTATCTGTTCAGGACTTCTTTTGCTTGGAACAATGTAGTTTAAATTATAATCCCTTAACTGCTATGGTGTCCCAATATTGTGTCATTAAGAAAGACAAGAAAAGTTATTGCACATGTTAATGAGGTATTATATAGGTTGCAAAAGACGCCACAAAATGAAGATTTAGTAAAATAATAAACATTTTATTTAAGGGGGTTGACAACCCTAAACCTATGTACAAAAAATAGACGATTTCAACCACTTCTTTTCCACCTATCTGAAATATTTAAATATCAATGGAAAGAGGGGACTTTCAGCTATCCAAAAATATAAAATTTATTTCTTTATGACATTTCAACTTTAAGAAATAGGGTATGAAAGATGAACGAAAAAAAACGTCAATTATTCCCTTAAAATTCGCATATCTACTAGGCTATTTAATATAGAAGGTTGAAATTTTGCACAACGCAAGTCTACATGTATCTCTACAAAATTACGTTGGCTTTTTGGAAAATTTTGTTTTGTTTTGAAGATATTGATAGAAATCAAAATTTTGCGAGTGCATTTATGAAAAATTGAATTTTGAAAAACTATTCATTTTATAAAAAAAAGCTAACGCAAAGTTATAGAGGACATCGTAAGCTTTAGCTGAAGCCAAAGTTTGTAAAAATCGGATAAATTGTAAGCAAGATATGCTATTGGAAAAATGGCATTTTTTTTCAACATTTTGCAAACACATGTAAACCTTGCGTAATTAACGGTCATGTTGTTAAAAGATTGTCTTTCATGCTGTAAAAATCTTTAAGCACCTTTTAGGCATCGATATGCACCGATATCCACATAATTGGAGTTCTAAAACAATGGATTAGCACATGTCAAAACCCTTCCACCCACCAATCATAAAATTTTCTCTGTTTACATGTGACGTAATGATTTATGGTACATCACGTGACTTCTGGATTCCCCCGATACACAAACTCTTACTTCGCGTGCCGATATTAACAATAACTGACCGGCAAACGTAGAGAATGTTTATTTAGCCGATGACGTTGTAATCACAAATGTCAACTGACAATGTAATTTGTACGTCTACATAGAGGAATACCTCGTTTTGTTCTATAAATAGATTATCTTCACGGACGGATATCAGACGAACTACTGAAGCGATTGAGCTAAAATTTTTACTAGATGAGTTTCTTTTAATGCCAAATAGAATGGATATAAACTTAATACGTTTCTTGATTGAAATACACCTTGAACGATAAGGTTGTCAACCCCCTTAAACTTATATATATGTAGCATGCAAACTGCCTATTTTATTCATTGACTGGCCATTTTCAATTATTTTTGAGCCACATGGTTTAAGAAAAAAAGAAAATGATAAGAGGAGAGGGTACTATAGGCGTAAGCCTGTTCCCCAATCCTAATCTGTAAATAAATATTGTTTATACAAAAAAAAAATGATAAGAAAAAAAATTTGAACTACTTGTAATGTAAATGAACAATTTAGTAGATCATATCCGTTTGAGTGAAGGGATTAAAATAGCTTGGCAGGATGTTAAGTGTAGTAGAAGTTAGTGGAGATGAGATTTATTTCTAATTATTAATAATATTGGTGAGAAAGTGAGCTGGAAGTAAAATACACAGTTTAACAACATTACTGTCATTTAATATGATATAATAAACAGGTGAAACTAGTCTGCTTACAGACTTATTTCCTTCCAATTTAACTTTGAACCAAAACGAGTGTTGTGTGCCAAGTTTAAAGTTTTTAAAAGGCTATCTAATTTCGTATAGAACAAAAAAATCTTTGCCGTAAACTACTTATACTGTTAATTGTGTAGAGAAAACCTCTTTGATGTTTTGCATTATAGAAAGATTGATGTATATGACCTGCAATTCACTATACATACCTTCATAAGAATGAAGTCAGGCAAATCGAGTGAAGTGAGGATAAACAACTATTTATTTTGACACTAATGATGCAATTACCCTCTCACTTTCTCATTGTTTTGTCTTCATTTCTGTAGAATTTAAGAAATTTAAAAAAAAGAATTTTTAGGTGTTTATTATTTCTTGAAATGATAGGGTGATAAGGTCACAGAATCCATAACACTGAAATTACTCAGATTAACACTGAAATTACTCAGATTTACACTGAAATTACTCAGATTAACACTGAAATACTCAGACTAACACTGAATTTACTCAGATTTACACTACTCAGATTAACACTGAAATACTCAATACACACCTAAATATGCCATATTTTTTACTTATTGTATTTTGAAATGAAATGAGTTTTACTCTACTGTTCCTAATGGGCTGATGAAGAAGGGCAGTGCCACCAGTATTGGCCTACTCTTTTTGCAATTTCTAATCAAGGGGAATTTAAAAGGCACAGTCTGTAGCAAGCAGGGCCTCAGTTTATTGTCCCATCCAAATGACTAGGTGCCGGGAATGAAGGTAAGTGAGCAAGTATTAAACTCACTGAACCACAGTGGCTAGCAGATTGTGTTTTGAGCTGAATGCTGCATCATAATTCATATTATAATACATATTATATTACATCAGCATGTGAAAGTTCGATGACCTTGAATAAGTCATCTTCTGTCATAATTCTGGTTGACCCAGCTGTAAATGGGTAGGTATAATCCAGGAAAGATCTGTGCCAATAGGTTTGGTCAAGGACCAGCTGGTAGAATAGTAGTATAAACCTAATATTAAATTGTTATCTTTATAAAATAAGGTTGTTTCTTTCACACAAATATCTCAAATTAGATTCTTTAGTTATAACTAGTCTTTTTGGAAAGGAATGATTGTATGTAAATCTATTGCCACCCTCTTTTTACTTTGGGGTTAAATTAACTATTTTTCTGTTGTTTATATTTTATATTACAAAGTGGGCATATATTACCATTACCATAAGTGATTAAGATAATGTTATTTAGAACTGTGCCTCTAGTAATATACAGCTTTAGAACATGTAACATATTGGATATGATGATGAAGATTTTTATATTTAACTTCAAACATGTTTATTTTTTTCTAATATTTGCACACAGCTGTAATGCCTGCAGTGCTGAGAAAAACTCTTTAAGATTTGTTTTGATCAAAGACATGGCCTACTTTTATCCAATCATTGAACCAGTAGATGGGTCAAATATCATCATTTCACACCAAACTTTCTGAAGGTTGATGGCTGTAATCAACATGATTAGGTGCCTTTTACTGTAACCTAACACTCTCATCAAATTTAATCTGAAAGATAAGAGAGCGGCAGATTTTACAAGGGTAAGATGGTACACAGGGTCAGTTGATGGTGTAAATCAGTACAACTTAATCATTCTCATCAAAATACATCTTTCACTTTATAACACACAAATCTACTTAATGATTATATTTTAAAATTAACATATAAACTGATATCAAAACAGAGCGTAAAATATTGAAGTAGAAATATTAAAATTACAAATATTGTTAGCATATTAGTTTTAGGGCTGTCTTTATGATAGAAAAATAGGACATAATAACCATTGTTCGAAAACTTTTATCTTCATAAAAAAATTTAGTTAGGAGGTAAATATGATATGATTCTAAGAATTCATAATTGTTTTGGCGAACATGCTTGCTATATATTCACAAAATTGAGAATGTTGTACAGAGTATCTAAGAAGACAGATAACGTGTGTAAGCTTTGGATTACTATCTAATCTCTGTCATGCTTGATGAAATTTCTATTCTGGATTTCAAATGAAAAATCTAGCCCCAATAATACAGTTTTACATAAGGGTTCAACCTTTCAATTGTTGTTAAGATGAGGTCATAATAATATTCAAATCAATAGAATGTTACTTTCTGTTCCTCCAGACTCACTGTAAAAATGGCCTGAGGCAGTTTTTCGTTATGTTCACATATCACAGCTATTTCTTTTCTCACATCACAAAAGACTCACTGATGTGTATGAAAGTCGTGTTTGTAAGTCTTGCCTGGCTTCCACAGCAGGGTTCACTTTTATGCATATTTATAGAGAAAACTTCCCATAATGCATTGAGTAATTCAGAGACAATATTCTTTAAATTTAGAGCTGAAGTTTTTATGTGCATGTGCACCTAATATTGATGGCTTTATGGTCTTATCTAGCACAAACAAATCAAGTTATATGTTTAAAAACAGAGACAGTGTGATGGAATTTCAACTGGTGTTAAGTTGTTGAATTTATAACACTTACTTGTTAATACCTTACTCTTGTTGTCATCTATACCTTACATTTTGTAACAAGAGCAAGCAGTTGACATATAGGTTAGTGTCAAACATACATTTTAGCATGTTGTGTGGATTGAAGATAAATGATGGTTATTGAAACCATTCAGGTGAGTGTTTTTTTCTACAAGATTCTTTTGAATCATCGGATGTAACAGGACAATGTCCAAGTTTTCATATCATGTTTCATGTCTTCGATAAACAAAAACAGCATCCTTGTGTTTTAAAGACCGTCCTGGGCACTCACAATTTTGTGTAAAAGATTGACATAAGAAGTGCCAAACAACCGATTAACCTCAGAAGCAAGGCATACCTAACAAGTGTTTGCCTAGCAAGATACACTCACGTCCCAATTTCAGTACATCAATGCCAATGGTCAATCTGTGTCAAATCGTAATTTAGAACTTTTCCAAGATATTATACATTTAAATCTACACACATAATTTAAGTGTATCATTAAAATCAGGTGAAAATTATAACCTCTTTTGTGTTCACAATTAAAGTTTGAAGCCTATTTAAAACAATACTTCTGGTGCTCTATATTGTCAGATTCTAATTCTGTTTTCATTAGGTGTAATAACAACATTGTTTTTTATGTTATATAGTGCTGAATGATGCAGTGGTACAGATGTCTCTAGTTTTTTATGCTGAAGTCTACATCTGATTTTACACTAGCTAGATGCTAGATACATATTTACACCAAAGTTTGTCAATCCATTCACATCCAGACTAATACTGTTTTAGCAGTACTTGAATTTGTTCTATTAGCCAAACTTGACAAACATCACGGCTCAGATATGTTATAATGACCAAACTTCAATAGGCATCAAATTGAGGTTCAAAATAAAGTGTCAGTTCATTTAGTCAAAATTCAGAATTCCTAGCCATGTTTCGCTGGATTGAGAAGAAGGTTATTATGGAAGCATATTTTAATAAAGAGAATTTTTGAAAAAGTTGACATATATTTACTTCATAAACTGAATGAGATAAAATTTCATGTGTATGATTTGAATGTCAATGGATTTGATTGGTTTCTATTCACAGGTGTCTCTTAATTCTCATAAAAATTCCCATTCTTGTCATGTAATATCATCGAGATAGTACTGTCTACTATATATTACTATCTTGATATCATTTTCAATAGATAGTTACTAATAAATCTCCTACTATCTCTATTACTTTCAATAATTTCACTAAAATAGACATTTTATGTGTGTAGGTCTAGAATATCTTTAACTAATTATAAAGATAAAGAGGTTATATTCAAATATATTTGGAATTTGTGCTAGACTGAAAATATGCAATTGCCTGTCACTTAAAATACTGTAGATATTTGATGATCAGATTGTTTCGTTATTGTGATGTGATGTATCAGTACTATCAGAATGTTTAAGTTCCAATTATGATGAATATGAATAAACATTCATGGCATTGAAATACAGTTTACAGTAGGATACTAGTTGGATAGTACTTAGTGTAGCATAGTTTTGATATCAACAAAACATTGTTTAAAATCACCAGCTCTGTTTAGAATTAGTATGAAGTGATTGAAGGAAGGGGTGGGGGAGCCATGTTTAAAAGAAGCTGTTTAAAACTATGCAAGAATTTAACCTTGAATTGAAGTTCCTCCCAACTTCTCAACCACTGCAGATACATGCAGGCCTACATGCCTAATATTACATTAGCTTTTGAAATTTATGTTTAAGTAACAATAAGTAGCCATCATAAAGATTGGTTAATCAAACATTTACATTCTCAATTTTCAAAACAATTTCTTCACTTTGTTCATTTCATTTTACTGTACAGAGAAAATTAAGTATAATTATATCTAGTAACATATTTAAGTTTTTTTGATGTTTCTTACTATTAAACCCTTTGTTAATAACTTTTCATAATGTTCTTTCAAAACTTTTAATATGATTCTTTTCTTTCCCCCTTGTTCAACAATAAACATTGAGATATTTTACTTTGTACAGACACAAAGATTGACCTAAACTACTATCATTAATTGTTGACAAAAAATATGAAGGACTCACTTGAACCAGTTGTATAATAGATGTTAAAGGATGAAATTTTAAAGACTTATGTTTAAATAGGTATTAATCGTTTCTTGTACAGAGTAAATAGGAGTTTAATGTGATTCACTGTTGTTGTAAAAAGATGTAGTTTTCAGTCCAGGACACTCCCCATTATACACATTTTCAAGATACAGAATCTAGGTACATGTATACAACATTTTAAAAGATAACTCAAGATAAGATGAATATTGAATATGTAACTTTGCCAACTTTGATTTGATTTAACATATTTTAACAGTTTTGAAGTATTTTTTAGTTCAAACTTTCAAACATTACTATATTTCTAAATTGTATGTCTGTTATACATTGGTCCTCTCAAAGCATAAGCTGCTGAAAACAATCTTCCCAAATTCACTGTACTAGGCTGCCCTTCCTAGTTCCCAGGTGTCTGTCTGGCTAAAATGTCACTCACCGGTATTTCTGGGGCTTTTTTTCTGTTTGCCTCAATAATTTTACAATATTAACTGTTTGATCAATAAACTTACCTACTCGTAACACAAAATTATGTGATTTATTAACAAACTGCCCTTGTCTATCCCTTCACAGTTTTAATAGCTTGACAAGAACTGTTAATCATATAACACCTCTTACCTTGGACCAGCTTGACTTTTATAATGCAAAACCTGCTTACCATATATTTCCGTGTATAATGCGCAGGTTTTTGCCATAAAATGGGCCCAACAAAGAGGGGGTGCGCACTATATACAGTTAAATAAATTTGGAGTATTTTTTTCCAACGAAAATGCCGCAAGTCGATGTTAAGGATCCGCCATTCCTTCATCGACACTCGCGGTAAAATTGATTTGTGTAAAAGATTGAATTATGATTTTAATAACGGCCCAATATGATTAATATCTTATAAATTAAATATTTATTGTTAAATATTTGAACAAAACTAAAATGATTCAAGTTAATAACTTTGTTTTTAAAATGGAAAATGTTACGTGAAGACGAGAGGTACCAAAAATAATGTTCACGGGCCAAGCATTTTGGATGGCTTTTATAGTAGGAACAATGGATTGTCATGCTTGATGACATGCCTCAATATGTAATCGAGTCTTGCCTGAATATAAATACGGTTACCAGAATAACTGGGTTTTAATATAATCCATTGTTTTCCTAATTATTCATCAGATATGATACACAAGGTTCACGCCGTCAATTTTTTCATTTCCGTTGAGAGGCAATACTAGTCGATAAATCTATGCGGGGGGTAAAAGCAGACGATAAAAATAAACTATTGAGCGAATCGTGTCACTCCAGCGATGATTAAAGACTTAATTGAGAAAGACAATGATATTTATTTATGTTAAACAAACGAAACAATCACAATTAAGTATTCACACAAAAGGAACTGACGCAATATCATGATTATTATTCGCATTATGATTACAAGTATAATGGGGCCTATTAGTCTTACACCAAGTCAGTTACCGTTAGACCTTCGAATTCCTGTCAATGATATCTTCTTCAATACGTCTAAGTTTACTGACGTAAGTCCAATGTTTGTAAACAAATCATGAAAAAATGGCTGTTTATCAACCATCATATTCATCCATCCGTTTATGTTGTAGCACATTCAGTTGGAACATTGGTTAATTACCTGATGTCATTTTTTTGGTAATGTGCAGCAAATGGTGGCTGTGGTTTCTAATCACAGTCAGACTGAGAAAGATGGATTACCTTAAAGAGGATTTCTTATGGGGGTTTGTTTGGTCAAAATTTTGTGCTTGAATTTGTATAAAATACTCACCCAAATCTAGAGAAATGTCTGTTTATGTTTCAGTTATAACTAAAAAATGCAAATTAACAAAAATTTACTTAACATTTTTAATTTCACTCTTCCTTTTGGTAGGTGTACTACTGCATTGATTTTAGATGCATAATTGCCCTGTTTGGACCTTACTGAAAATTTACTGAACACTTTAAGCTTCAATGAAAATATATAGTCATTGCTTTATGACTTAAAAGAATAATTCTTTTCAAATAAGCTACCTTACAAAAGAACACAAATTAATGATAAAATATCTTTACATATTTAATATTTGCCAAGACATTTAATAAAAAATATTCACATTGATGACTATAGTAACACTAAGATATTTCATCTGTTTTCTTTTCATAGGAGAACAATCAACTAACCCAATTATAGGCTGTCATAGAGTTAAATAACCCTCAGGTGTATATCAAGCTATTCCCTTCCCTCCAATCATCTTAGGTAATTTGAGGTTGACAACACCTGACTTGGCAAGGTATGAAAAATCATGTAAGGTTTTCAATTTAAAATGTTAAATACCTACTTAGTATTTTTGATAGTTTTTATTATCGATGAATATCAGAGGTTTGGTCAGCATAAATAACTGTCAAATGTATGTTTCAACAATGTAGTTATTCAATTATAGATCAATTTCAGTTGTATTTCTCTTATATTAAATCTTATATATTCCTAATCTACAAACAAAACATACAGTTGACTATGTATAGCATAAAAGCCATGACCAAGGGTTTTTGTGATATATCACAAGGGGCATGCCCTGAAGGATTTTCTTTTGAAATTTGAATTATCATAAAACCTAAAAACCACAGATATATGAATGTACTATATATCTTACTTTATAACATACTAGTTTTTGAAACACATACAGGTAATGTTATTAAGTATCATTTTACTTGATAATATTACCTGTATGAGTTTTGAAACGTAGTATGTAATAAAGTAAGAAGTAGTAAATCCATATATCTTAGTGCTTAATATAACTTTCCTACTTCTATATGTCTTTAAGAAGTGTTATTAGAAATATATTATCAATCTATAGGCAGCTAAAGAAATCTCACAAACACAAAAGCAGTATGTATCACTAGAATAAAACTTGCATGTTTTAGTAATTTGACTTAAACATATTTGATTGAAATAGTCAAATGGATTTGTAGAAGTAAACAAAACTTAATTAAAACCATCTCCATGGTACAAAATAAGTTATAACATAGACACCAAGTGAAAATACATTAATTTAAGCACCAAAAAAACAACAAAACAAAGGAAAACTAGAGTTGTGAACAGCACCGAGCGTGGCATTTGATACTCTTCGATGGGCTTTAATTCCAGAAGTTGATATTTTTTTTTATCCAATCTCAGTTTGTCTATAGATTGCAAAGGTCAAGGTCATTGTACACTGAAAATTCCAAGGTCATTGAAGGTCATGGTCAAGAGATTTTAAAATTTTCCAAAATTTCAAACGAGTCTGAAAATAATTTAAATTCTAAATTTTGTTCCTTTAACTTTTAGATAAAGTGACAAGACTTTGATATAGGCCAAAATCATACAAAGGGGATAAAAATGGCGAAGGAATTAATATTTTGCAAAGATAATTATGTGACTAGAAGATAACAGCTCATGAATCATTTCCTGTCAGGATAATTTCTTCCACGTTGTTGGATTGTAACCATGCACAATAGACAAAATATATCTTTTTTGTCTACATTTTTAATTTACAACTGAAGTGCAGGCACCAGGCATGATTTTGAAAAAACTGGAAATCGTCACACCTAAACTGGAGTTGATAAAAAAAATTTAATCACACCATATTATTTGTATGGACAACTTGTCTATATTCTGAGAATTTCAGATTGATTCAAAAATTAGCAAAAAAGCAAGAAATTATGAGTTTTCGATGAAATTCTTGTTCAAATTTTTTGAAAAAAAAAATTCAAAAAGGAAAAATTTTCAAATGCACAAATACATCTTGTAGTATCACCAACACCACACCCTTCCCACACTTCGCAACAATATTCTACTATGGATATTATAAAACTTTTGTATATATTGCTTAAAGATTCCCGGATAGTTGATATTTCAGTTTTCTTAAGATATTTAATAATTTGATGTAGATGTTGAAGTGACCAGAGATAACAAAGACTTTTTCTCAGATGTTCATTCTGTAAGAAAGGGGCTTTAACTTTGAAAAAGTGGTACATTTCATGCCTACAGTCTTGGTAAATTTAGACTATCAACCTGTGGACTAGACTTTACATTTGCCAAATTGTTGAAATGTTGGCTTTCTAATATTATATGAAATTTGACAGTGATTTTATGTAGGGCGCCTGAGAAAAAGGCTACTATTGAAAGAGAAAACATAAAATATGAATATTAATGAGAGCTATATGACAATGATAACCTTTCTTCCATTATCTTATACACTGGATGTTTATTTGAAGGTGGAGTTTTCTACACTCATTTATTCTTTAATTTGATTAGATGAAAAAATAATAATGTCTTTTGTGGCACAAAAATACTATTGTTCTCGTTAGTTCTGTAACTCATATATACACCCACAATATAATGTGTAAATTCATTGTTTAAATTTTAGTGGAGAGCCATAAAAGAATATGATTGAAATTGCTGGCTCTCTGAATTATATATAAGTAATATTTTTTACTAAAAAATGGATATGAAGCAAACAGTAAACTTGCTGAATAGCTATCTTGGACTTATATAAGGGAACAGCAGAGACAGGGAGTCCCTTAGAGACCTTGGGTGCTAATTTTAGAGTTTTTAAGACAGGCTTTAATGATAGCCAACAGTTTAAATGGTATGGACCACGAAAAATCTTTAATGGCTTTTAAAGACCAGTACCACCTATGATATGATATACCTGCTATATAATTGAACACTAATTCACTGGAGTGTCTTATGATAATTTGATATTAGCAGTCTGGTAGTGTTATCAGGTGTTGGTTATTTGTTAAGTTAATATGAAAGTTACCCAACCATGAGGTACATGTTGTTGAAAATGTATAGATTGTATGTGTGTTTTAAAGGTTTTTTAAAGTCATTTTGACCGTAGGCTCAATAATGAAATAAAGTAATCTATGAGAGGAATATAGAAGATAAACAAGTGAAAGTAATTAGCTGAGAAAGGTGATATGGTGTACTTTCTCTATAATATAGATGTGATTTAATCAAACTTTAACTCAATTCTCCTAATTAACTTTAATCATTACCAGCTTTCACTTAGCTTCATATTATCTTATTATAATAGTGCAATGTAAAAAGCAGAGATGGTTGCCAAAAAATAATAAACAATGCAAAACACATGAATTAAAAACAGAAATGTTATTGTGAGAGCGGATGTACTTATATTATGGACGCAGCTCAAGCTATCAGTTAAAATCTAAATATAAAACACTGCTAGTAGAAAAACATTCTGAGGTAATCAAGTTTGACAGATTATGAATTCCATATTGCCATTTAAATAAGATTAGATTTGCTAAATTGACTTCGCTTCATTAAAATGAATTATCTCCCTTGTATTTGGTATGTCAGCTGAAGTTGTAAAATGAATGGAAGAGAAATGAAGAACTTCTTCAGTATGTTTAAACTTATGTTGTTGTTGAATAACAGACATGCAGCCTGGCATAAGAAAAGTCTCTCGGCAGCTTTTCACGGAACTCATATCATTTGGTACGAGTGGCGATTGGGTTCAATAAAATAAACATTTTAATAATGCAAACTTGACACAATGATATGAGAAATTTTACATCTGAAACTTATGAGCAGATGATTCAAGAATCACTAGTTTGTTTCTTCGTCATCTTAGATTGGTGAAAACTATGCAGTAGTCTGTGCAAATCGTTAAAATCAATGTCACTGTCTTGGTAAAGATAAACCTATATAACTTGTTTTTGGATAGTTTTCATAATGAATACATTTATCTCCTCTCTTGACAGAAATTAAAAAATTGCAATAGGAACTGATAGATAATATATGTGAACTATCATTTCATGTTCCAAAAACTTCTGACCAGTAGGCCCTATCCTTGTTGTCATAGTAAAACATATTCTCCATGACAGCTGACTTTTGTATCATTACATGTTAGATCATTTGTTTAATTCTTGCCCACTTTAAGCTATCCTTTTTGTACTTCAACTTAAAAGATTATTGTTATAAAACTTGTTAAAAAAGGGAAATGGGCCAAAAAACATCTTTGCATTATATTTGGTTGATGAGACAAACATATTGCCAACACAATGCTATGCTAGAAACACTAATGGGCAAATTGAGGATAGCACTGATTTACTGTTAGTAAATTCATCAAAATGATGTAGTGTGTTCAACTCTGAACAGTTTCTGTCTATTATTATTCACTATAAACAGTATAAATAGCATTAAACATGTGAAAAAATGGAGATGGCAATATACTTCAAATAAACCGGTTGAGAGAAGGGAATGAGAAATAAGAAGTGAAAATTGACACCATGATTGTCAAATGATGGTTGTAAAAACACTTTTAACTCATCAATGGTAATTCTAAACTTGTAACTTATATAGCGTCTGTTGCCTATACAACATGTAACACATTTTCACTTATTGTTACAATATTCTGTGATAAACACATTGAATGAAATATTTCACTCCACTGTAAGAAATGCAACCAAAGTGCATATTATTCAAGTTCTCTAGACAAAAAATATTTAAGATTTAATGATGGCAATATATGTTTCGACTATCCTGGAAGTTCTATAAGACAGGTCTTAACTGTATTCCAAAAAGATCTTAAAGCATTGCAAACTTCTATTACATATAAACAATTGTGACCTGGAGAAGGCAATGTTTTAACTATTAATAAAAATGAATCAAATATGATGGTAGCTTTCACTGACTAGTGTCTTGAGTAGCGGGCTAGTGACACTAATGGCTATATTTATTTCAAACTGTAGGTCTGATGGAAGTCAGATGGAAGTCAGATGGTCACAGTATATCAGGGTCTATTATTACTGTAGTGTACATGTGAAATTTGACATGATTGCCCATATACTAATTCTAAGATCACATTTACTGACATATTTCCACTCCACTTTAATCCTGAACTTAAAGGTAACATTGTTCTTAGATTTATCTATAAACCAACTTCTAAGTTTTCAATACAATACCAAGTGTCAGAAACTGATTGGAAGGAAGTGATCTTCTATTATTAAAGGACCAGTTCTATTTTGTTTGAGTGTAATGAAATGTCAAGGCAATGACATCATTATTTAGAGTGACATGTGTTTAAGTGGTACAGTAATTGTCTGTTGGAGCTAGTTGTTTACTTTGTCACAACATGTATTCTTAGACAATATTAAATACATATTTGATATAAAAGTCCAGTCTTAGTTGCAGCTTACAGGTAACTCTTTGATGTTTTTATAATTTCAATTTGGTAATCTGGTAAGCTTTCATACACACCAATTAGGCAAATTATTTTTCTAAGAAATAATAGGAAGGAACAATTATAGTTTATAAAACCCTTTCAGCTGGTCCCTGGTCAAACCTCTTGACATTGTTCTTTCCTTCATTATCAATACTCATTTAAACTATTGGTGGAATAATAAGAATAATGAGGGAAAATACTGAAGAATGCCAGATCATGAGTGGAACCATTTTTTGATGTTACCAAGTAAAAGATGTCATGTAACATTTCCAATGCATTAAATTACCCATCTTTGCTTTGGCACTTTCAAATTTGATGGTATGCAAAGCATGGAAGCTTGTTATCGTTTATAAACATGGCTGTGGATTTATTTTTTTACCAGCCGGACATTTTTTTAACGATGTTTTGTTGATGTCAAAACTACTACACTAAGAACTATTCAACTAGTATCCGACTGTAAACTGTATTTCAATGCCATGAATGTTTAGTTATATTCATCATAATTAGGACTTTAATTCTCTGAACATACTGTCATACATCACATCACAATAACAAAACAATCCAATCATCAAATATTTTCAGTTAAATTGATTTTTTTTTACGAAGTTACAAATGCCGATTTTTAGTTAACTTTCACCGATGATGTACTTCCGGTGGAACATGAGTAAAACGAGGGTAAATTTTCTCGAGGTCTTTCCGATTCGTCTATAAATAGTGACTGTTTCATAATATGCTACTTGTAAGCAGAAAAGAACAATAAAACTTATATAACTACGCACATTTTTTGCAAGGAATAGTCAAATTTCAATAGTAAATAACCTGCCAATGACATTTAATTGAACTTTTTGTCAACTTTATAATTGTTAAATAAAGAAGAATTCTCAGTGACCGGCAAGCTATCATCGTCAAAAATTCTATGTGAGGGCCGACATTTTCTTCGTCCTGTTTATGTTGGTACTGATGAAATCAGAAGACAATTATCGTAAAATAAACTTGATATATAATTATATCCACGGAAAATGACCGGTTAAAATTTGACAGCATAACTATAGGATTAAACACATAACGAATTATCGTGTCACCTGTTTGTTAAAAGTAAGTAGTTTGAGATAGTAAATCTCTTTGAACTGGAAGTGTTTTCCGGTAGCCGATTAATAATTGTCAATAAATTCATTGTTAATTAACCACCGCTTACCGTTAATCTCTTAATTAACTAAATAAAATGACTGGTAGTGTTAGGAATCTCATTGACTAAGTGAGGTAATTTAATTTTTGATTATTTTTTTTAACGTCACTGACCTATATTTGATGTCCGGTGGAGCCTATTTGCAAACGGTCATGTTGGCATGACTGCCGGTCATGTCTGGCATATAGAGCCAAATCAACAGCCCTGTTTGTAACCTAAAAGTAAACCCTGTTTATTGTAGAAATTATTATGTTTAATTAAAAATAAAATTCTGATATTCACTTGGCAACCACCATACTGATTTGTAAGTATTTGGCAAGGATTTTTGTTACAATGCTGTTTTGGTTTTTTTTTGTATGCGATAATATATTTAGTCCAGCTAGTAGTCTTAAAGATATATATGGAATTTAAATCATGATCAGCAATGTGAACTTTAAGTCTGCTAGGAGAGTGTTGTCAGCTTTTTTCTGAGGTAGATCATTCCCTAGCTAACACTGATACAAACAGATGACACAATTGTCATTTTATTTACTTGATTTCAGATTTTCAATCTAAAAAGAAACATGAAGCTAATATTAAGATTTTGATTGAAATAATCATATAAAAACTTGTAAATTTTTAACTGTTAGAAATAGAATTTGTATATAAATGTATATATATATGATGTGAAATAGATATTTGATAAGTTGACAACATAAAAAAGGCAATAAAATGAAAAACATCAAAGGATTTACCTGCTTTAATTGATACAATGAAAGCTGTAAGCTGTGAGTTTTGGTTCTGCTTCACTCGGCTAAAGAAATGTTTTATTCTATTATTATTTGTATCTGGGGCTGAAAGTCAGTGTACCAAATTTAAAAGTTATTTTACAGTAAAAAGTAATCAATTCACAAAATGAAATGAAGCAAACTTCCCTGAATTTCATGTCTTTATAAATGCATTTTCTTCTTTAAAATCTTATAATGGGATGATATTGGATTTTAAAAAACATTATGACACTTTAGATATGCCAAATAACTAGGCTTATATACTTTTCTATATAGATATCTATGTGCATACTTTAGTAAACGTTAAACAAAATTTAGAGTGAGGTGGGAGCCGTTCATTATACAAGTATCATAAAGCATAACAAATGAAATTTTAGAGGTTTGTATAGACAATGGTTATTTTCTTGGTAACTATTTTCATAAAACTTTTTAAAAATTTTAAATGGAAATTTGTTTTCATTTTCAAATATTTTTTGTTTTTGGTTATTACCTTTGTCCTTCATTAGAATTAGACTAAACTGCGTATTTTGTAGCTTTTAGTTTTTACATAACCACTCCAGTTATGGTCTTACTACTGCTCTATGTGACTTTCATACTTACACCTTAATACCACCAACCAATACCAGTTTTGTTGCTGAAAACTTTTTGTGCTGAGTTGTACCTGTGTAATTAATTGTAATAAAAGCTAACAGAATCCAATTTTAATTTAATTAAGACTGGATGTTAAATATATTAAATTCAGTATAGTGGCTTTTAGTTATTTAGTGACTAATTTTTATAAATATTGGTTTACCAAAGAGAAAGATATGTTAATTTCTGAATACTAGTTAAAGATGTGAATTCCATTTATGTTTAACAGCATGCTTATATAAATGTATCTGATCACTGTGTTTTATTTAATACTAGGTACATAAGAAGTATGAATTTGTTACCCCTACTGAATGAATTAAGTTGACAAGGTTATATAAAGTGTAGGAAGAATAAGTTGGAAATTGATGAAGTAAAGAGCATGGCTATGAATTTATTATAAATGATAATATATAGAATATAGAGTTTTTATATAGTTATAAGATTATTATATATCTGTCTGTATTAGATCACTGTATACCGTCAGTTTCGACTTTTTATTAAGTGGTTAAGTTTTGAAAATAATGTTATGAATGTCCTTTAGATTCATAATTTGAGAGATTTTGTAGGACATATTAAATTTTGGGGACTGGAGGGTTTGAATCTCCGATGTACAGGCCTAGGGTGGATCAACCCTTTTCTGCTCAAAACCTATTTGGTTAAAAATTGATTGAATCAAACTCCTTAATATTGGAATATGATTTTGAAAAAAAAAATCTAGTACAGAAATATTAGTATATTAATATTAATTCAGAAGAAGATGATTTTAAAATAATTTTTGAATTTTCCTGACAGCAAAATGAAGTTAAAATTATGTTGCCTTATGGACTATTATTGGGAAAGTCAATGTCTATTTTCTAAGTGATTATATACATACATATGAAGATCTTCTTTGCAAAAAGGTCTATATCCATTTTCCCAGTTTTGAGAAAAGAACGTTTTTCTGTCACTCTTCCAAAAGCATAAAATTCGCACTTATTTCGAATTTTATAATGAGTTAGACTTTATTTCAACATCATGGCAAAAAATTAGATATCTAGTGTAATTTTTTCCTTAGTAATTACTAATTTAAACATTTTTTGTTGTTGCAAAATGGTCTATATCCATGACGTCATTTTTGCTAAACGGTCTATATCCAGTTTTCTTTTTATTTAAAACGGTCCTTATCCATGATTTCCTTTTTAGCCAAGCGGTCTATACCAACCATATCGATGTGATTGCCTGATAGTTATAAGTGGATAAGATCGTGAAGACACATTTTGAATCCTTATGCTGCCAAAAATAGCAAGGGTGCTAAAAATGTTAAGTGTCAAGGGTAGTAGCACAGTTTAACAATTTTATTTTATAAAAAGGGCCCCTAAACAGAGATATAGGAGCGGTGGAGTCAAACAATATTTGGGGGTTTACACATTCTGTAACAGGCTCTGATATGTCATCAAAATTGTTCCCGGCATCCATTGTTTACATGTCAAGGGCGCCGCCATTTTGGACACTGCCGAGCGTTGATTGGCTGAATGGATATAGATCAGTTTGTCAAAAAAATGGATGGTAGCTTATATTGTTTTGCGAAAAAAGGAAAATTTAGCAATCAATTTACCCACTATAAAACTTTAATTTTTGACTAGAAATTTTTGAATATAATAGAAGATCAACATGAACTCAAAATTTTTAATTGTGGTGTTTAGACCGTTTTGCAAATAAACTCTTCATATATATTATTATAATATTTGGATAATTTTAAGACTTGTTAATTTAAATCTAATTTGACATTTTAATACATTTTATTATCACTAAATTATGCCGAGTGACAAAATTTTTGTAATAAATGAGATTGAAATTCATATATCTGAAACCTTAATGAGATAATTATGGAAAAAGATGATTTTTTCACACTTATGATAAGATATAGCTGTACAAGGAAGGCTTCTATTTATTATGTTTTTTTCATAAATGTGATAACTGTTTAAGTTTATATTAATGTTAATATTTTACATTTACTTAGCAAAATATAACATAGTGTTTTGTTGTTTTGCACTTCCATAATGCAGACAAAATATTTTGTTATGAAAGCCAATAAGTTAACATGAGCTGAATATCCATATTTTTTCGGATAGTTATACATCATATACAAAATATCGGCATATCTTATACAAGTGTAATATTACACCAGTATAAAGAAATAATATAAAAGGTAGTATTTGATTAACTTTTACATGATTTAAAGGTGTAACTTTCAAACTTGTTTAAAGTTCTATGATGTGATATGACTTGACATTAAGCTACTGTCTTTTCAACTCTTTTTATGATATTAGATTAACATACAGCATAATATACCATCCTATAACCCCTTTCTTTTCTACCTCTTTCTCAGCTTGTCTGTGTTGTGAACTGGTGCGGAACTTGCTATACAATTAGTGGTAAACTATTAGACTAGGGCTGGCGTTAGCATAGTGTACCCTTTACACGCTTAGATCTTTCTCACTTAGATGTTAGACAGCTTAAAGAAAGGAAGTGTTTATCACAACTTTTGGAATATTATTTTGTGTCTTAACTTTGTGTTTGTGGTGATATTTATAGGAGTTTTATTGGGGTTATAGCCTCTTGACACTGTACTAAAGATTTGATTGATTTTGTAAGTGTTTGTTAACAGTTTAACATTATAAAACAAGTGTTTAAATTATATAAAATATCAACAAATGTGTTCAGTGTTTATAATTTAAAGCTTGTATGTCTTAATGATGTACTGTATAACTTCATATTATTTCTTTGTTTTTGTCTTGATATTTAGAGTTATGAAATATACATTAATAACGATTTATAATAATATTATAAATGTCATTCTTTATATTCATTTAAAAACAAATTAAATGAAATTGATTTACTTTCATGAAGCCATTATTTGCCAATTTCTTATTCCTATTTATTAAACATTATTTTGTCACGAAACCTTGTGGGTTTTTTCTTGTGTTAGTGATTAGGAAACAGTTACTTTTCAATGGAAGACACTAGCACAGTGTTCAAGCAGTTTTCACTAAGGGCTAGTATATTAAATTGAAATTTTTTCAACTCCTAACAAAGACCGTAAAGTTAGTGTTAGTAAACTGTGATATTTGACTGATAGTAACAACTTTTTTGTTAGTTAAAATTATACACTAAAATTATTTAAATTCATTGAGTTAAACTTTCCCTATTCTTGTAAGTTATTTTAAAAATTTGTTGTAACTTTTTTAAAAACCAATGTGTTTGGGTAAATTTGATAAAAAGGTGTTACAATGTTGAATTTATTTTTAACCAGAAAAAAATGAACAAATAAGATATTGCATTAAATTTGCAGTTCAAGTTATTTTATTAATATCTTGGAAAAAAAATATCACAATTTCTACATATTTAGAAATAATCACAGATTGAAAAAATGGACAAATTATTGATTCAATTTGCTGTATTATAAATTATTTATTGATATATTTCAGGTTTCCAATAGAATATAGATAAATGATACTATATAATAACTGGGTATTCCACTGAAATCTCAGGTCATTAATGAAAAGGTAAGGACTTTTATTATTCATTTTAATAATAAATATATTAAAAGTACTTGCAAGATATTCAGATGTTTAAAAATTAATCAAATTTGTTTTGAAATGATAAAAATATACTGTTAAAAGTTTTTGGATGTAAAATATTAGTTTCAAAGATTGGTGCCTAGAAAGTTTTAAATGGTGCCATTAATGTCAATATTGCTTACTTTCTCTATAAGTTAACTTTGAAGAACATGTGGTATGAATTAGCTAATAATTATAAAATACATTAGGCCAAGGTAGAAGTATAATAAATTTTAACTTTATTCTCCTAATAAATCCTCTTTTTCTTTCTTTCTATATGTTATTATAAAGTCATAACATTATTCAAAGTTTAGAGGAATTTAAAAAGTGAATTTTACCAGGTGAAACAAATTGTGGTCAGAATTGGATCTGCATAAAAATAATACATTTAATCTATAAAAATAATTAAACAAAGTTAATGTCAACCTAGCTTGTTTAAAAACAAAAATTGTAGAGAACTATTTTTACAGATCAGAACACCTTCATTTAAGTTTGGATTTAAAAAAATTTTTTTAAATAGTTCATTATATTTGATAAACATCAGAAACTATTTTTTAAAACAAAATCCACTACCACCAAATTTGAACAGAATAATAAATTGACATGTTTAAGGTTAACATTGTATGGAATAGTTTTGATGTTTGATTTTTGTATGAAATATCAGAATACATAATAATATAAATATGATAACCTTATATCAAGTCTATTAGAACTATTCTGCTGTTAGATCATACAACATTATTTTTACAACTGGTCAGTGTCTCTGGATATTATTATTACAGTTGTCCAATAACAAACCTGTTTCAACTCTTCTATTGTTCTTATTTCACCATGTGGTCTAGCTATTAAATCACTTCTAGCCCAATTTCTACTTTTATACCAAATACACATTGTCATATCCCCTGGACAGTTTTCATCAAGTCTCTGTGGTTAGCAGAGGTCTTGATCAACATCACAGTTTTAGTTGTTTGTCATGTTTGACTGTATAGGTAAACCATGGAAAGTAATTTAGATTGGGTTACACTAGCATTGTTTTCATATCCACATGGTGAATTTTAACAGAAAGCTGGTAGTTGCTTAATATAATCCTCACCAGTAAGATATTTGAGAATATAACAAACATCAGGCTTAACTGTGATCTGTTTGCTCTATATATTAGACCAGCATTCACAGCATACATATAGTCACTAACATACCAATTTCTTGAATAAGAAGTAATTATATTTTCTGAAACATTGGATGTACTCGCATCCTTCTTGAAGATTTTTATTTTTCAACTTTTTTTTTACTTATTGTCATTGAAAGCCTAAAAAATTGGAAATATTTCTACCTGTTTGTAAATTCAAATTAATTGTCTTGCATCCACTGATCAAGCAAAGTTTACCTTATTGCTCACTCCATTTCTCAACGGACTTAAAGATGTTAGCATTAAGATATACATATCGATCAGTTTGCCTGGTAAGATATGTAAGTAATGTATACTCTTGGGTATAACTGCTTACAGAATAAACATTCTTCCCCACAAATATTCATTTAAAATAAATAATACGGTAGCCATTCGGAATTCTCTCTCGTTTTCATAGTGTAATTTCTTCCATAAAGTTATATATCTGACTTGTAAACAATCAGAATAATCCCTGTAATAGTTCAGGATCAACTGTTTTTTTTCTGAGAAGCCATGAGTTATATTATATTGGATAGGATAAGTTATTAATCTTTTAGAACAGCTCAGCAGGTTGGAATGTTGAAGTCATTGAGCTCTCTGAAAGAATGGTGGTTGTGGGTTCCTATCTGAGCCGGCATGCAATGTAAACATAAAACAAATGTACCTTTTTTTAAAAAATTTAAATAAACTTTGAATCAGGAAAAGATGGATTCATGGTGAATTTTTTTATCATTTTTAGCAGTTAATTTATAAAATATCCTCATCCAATCAGATACATAAATAGATATTCAGAAGAAATTTATAACAATTTGAAGAAATATGTGCCATAGTGAAGATAATATATCAAATGAAAGAAATGTGTCTCATTTTTTTGATAGGTCAGTTCAGTCTAGATTTGTTGGATGTGTCTTAATGCACATTAAATATAGTTAGAAATACCCTCTGTACCAAGAGTCATCTTATCATCTTAACTACAAGGTAAATCGGTGAACCTTACCTTTGTCCACAAGTTTTGCCTCCTGTCATAGGGGAAGCTATTCAAACACCAAACTTCTCTCTATGAATTGTTAATCAGTATATAAAAGAGTGAATTCAATGGCTACATTATTGAAAGAGATTGCTATACATAAGAGCAAACATGGTGTATAGGCTATTATTTGTCGCAAGGCAAACAAAGTTCCTCCAGCTACAAATGAAGTAAATGCTATTACAGTTATGATTTAGATTAGGTTAGGCAACTATTGAAATTTAATCATACAGTTCTTGGGCCGCAACAAATAGTTTAGGTAAAAAAATCTAAAGGTAATTTACTTTTCCCAAAAATAATTTTGTAGTGTCAACAGTAAGAGTAAATATTTGCCATAAAGTGATGTTTATGATAAAAAGAAACTGTAGGATGTACACAAATTGTAGACCGTATTTTATAAGTTACCCTTAAGGGAATTACAAAGTGAAATCTGTAGAAATTATAATGTACACAACTTCTGTAGACCATGTATGATAGATAATAATTATAGAATATACACAATTTGTAACCCATAATTTATAATTTACTTATGAAAAATTATACACACTGGGGTATATATATAGTCTAAAGTTTTTTATTTTACTCCTAAAGAAATTATGACATGATGAGAAAGCTAGTTGTAACAATGACGATTCTTTTCTGTTTTTCTTCAATACTTTATTTCTATCTTTCCTCGTCCTCTCTCCTAACCCAAGACTTCCTTCTCGAGACGTTCTCGACAATGATCTTGCTTCCGATCTCCAGATGATATACTCTACTCTCGCACTTCTATATATATAATTTTGTTATCATAGTGTCCGAAACACGGTTAATACTAGATACTAAATTTAGAAAGATAAAATCATTTTGAAAATGACCATTGGCCGAAAAGTGTATATCTGTAGATAGTTAGAGGTGATTCTGATAATTGATTTACTAAGTTAATCCCAAATTGATATGCGAGAGCAAAGTACAATTAACACGAGGTGGAAGAGAGGAGTTGGTAAAGTTCATTAATTAAATAACATATAATTCATAATAATATAAAAATAACAATACACGTTACTGCAGACTCTGTTACATAGTCAATATTTGTGAGGGAATAAGGTATTGTGGCTAGCTATTCAAAAACATCATTCCTATACAATACTTAAAAGATATACAAGTGTGCTTGACTAAACTAATTTTTATAAATATTTCATAACAATGGTACCTGCAGACATTGTTTTTCATTCATACTGCACTCCTGACTAGTTTTCATTTATTTTATTTCAACAGGAAAATGTAATTGGAAACTATAACATATTTATACATACCATTTCATTTCTCGCAGCTTATTTGAGGCCAATTCTGTCAAATTTGATGAAAATATTATGGTTTCAATTTAGTTAACTTGTAACACTTGTAATATTTTATCTTGTTCCATTGTTCATGAAATGGTAGTCATTCATGACACATGTGAATATTTAGAAAAGCTGAAGCTAGTCTGACCTTTTTCCTAGTTTTGACTTTAACTGATTAATAACCACCTTGATTACATTTAACTTGTACTGTACTCAACAACATAGTTAATTATATTTCTAACCCTGAATTATCCTGGACATGGTGAATTATCCAAGACATGATGGTGTTTATCATTACAAGGTTGCATTGACCTTAAAAATTTGATCAAATATTCATTGTTGTTTATTTAATTTCCTACTAGTCTTTTCAAATTTTGACACTTTTGAAATCAATCAAATAGTGTTGAGGTGAAATTCAAAGGATAAATATTTAAATTGAATACCTCCTTCTACCTTCAATATATGTCAAAGAGCAGATTTAATTGTAGCAAATTAGAGGCGAGGATTTCTAATTCAGACCACAACTAAATAAATAAAGCAGTGAAATATTGTGACAGTTGAATAGCATAAAGTTTAGTTAATAGACGATTTACTATGTACTTGAAATTTTGGCCGTAGTCTTCAAGTATAAGAAATAGGTTTTGAAGTTTTATTGAAGAAAATTCAGTCAATAGGCAGGAGAATTACTTTTAGGTGTACATTTGCCTCAAGCTTTATGATACAATTATATATAATTATGTACTTTTGAAATTCAGTTCTCACCAAAATGTGCATTGATGGAGCAAAGATTTAGGTTTAGAAAATTGTTTGCATATCTAATATATATAGGCAAGTCTAGCAGTAATGCTTTTTTTTTCTTGATCTCTTAAAGTTTGTAGTACATGCAATAAAATTTGAGATAAGAATTTTGTATTGAAGCCTGCAAATAATTGTTCATCAATACAAATCTCTGTGATTTCCTATAATCCTCCTCCAAGAACAATCTGTTTTATTAATAAAGTTTTATTATTGCCCGTTCTTATAGTGTATTATAACAGTACATAAACTGTAAACTACAGGCAAAGTGCGGTTGATTTTACACTATTGTAGTAACTGGGGACAGAATATAAATAATAGTATGTCAAATAGATACACTATTATGTCAGAATAGTATACTATGTTAAATTATTACACTATGATGTCAGATTATTACACTATGATGTCAGATTATTACATGATGATATCAGATTAATGCACTATGATGTCAGATTATTACACTATGATAAATTAGTACATGATGTCAGATAATTACACTATGATGAAAAATCATTACACAATGATGAAAACTTATTACACTATGATGTCAATTAATTACACTATAATGTCAGATTTTTACACTATAAGGGAAAACTAATACTTTTTGATGTCAATTTATTTTTGTATGATTTAAAACTAGACTATAAATCAAATATTTTGTTCTTTTTAACCCATTATTCTGTAGTTTCTATCAGCCCTTGTGTTGTAAAAGAATTTTCAACTTTGACATGTTAGTTTACAAGTTATTTAAAAATGGTTGATGTTTTGTTTGGAGTATTTATCATGAGAATATTAATACACTGTCTGGAATGTACAAGTCTATAACATTTGGATCAGTTTAATGTAGAAATGTTATATAAATGATCTTTCTGTATGATAGTCTAGATGATATATTTCATTGTACCACATTTATTGAAACAATAGCACAAGTCACACATTACTAGACTATATATTTTACAGAATGCTGGAATATTTTTGTCAGATTTTTGATGGAAAAAAAAATGCTGAATTTCTAAATGTAATAGAAACCATATTGAGATATTTCTTATTATAGATTTTTAAACAAATTGACTGCATTCACTTCCGACTTGATTCCGGTGTTAGCTAAGTGGTATTAATAACATCTTGAACTGATTTAAACTTTTACTGTTTACTATAATTAAAGTTTTTTTTAAACTTGAGTTCAATTTTAAACCAATATTTTGGGAACTGTTGAGAAAGTTAGAAGGGATTGGTTTCTGTTAAAAAATCTGATATTTCTTACAATCTTTCTTATTAAGTAAGAACCTTTTGTCTGAGTAAAGCAAAAGATATTTTTTTTAAAAAATTTCTGTATTTTTTATTAGAAGAATTGGAATGTCAACCTCAAAACAGTACTAATTCTGTTATTGTTGCATTGAAAAGAAACACTTGAGTCTCCTACAAATTACTACTCAAATATGGTTACACTAAATATTGTCCTGTGTAAAAATTTAAACATAGTGAGTGATCATGTCCTATTAAATCTTTATCAACCGATATTAGATATTAGAAAACTTATCAAAATGTCCAAATTTTAAGAAATATTTTACTTTGCTTAGTCAAACCTTAATATGTTTATAATATTAAACAGTAAATATTAAAACTTGGAAAGTATATAATATGCCAATGAAGACAGGCTACACCCTACACTTTTTTTTTCAGAAAAGCAGTATTAGCCTTCTCTTTTTCAATTTTAAACAGTTGAGGGACCTTTAACGTGCACAGTCTATAGGTCTTGGTTTATTGTCCCATCCTGGCCCTACTATAAGAAGCTAATACAAGGTATAGATAACCAAACCTGGTCTACTATAACCTTCAGTTTTTGCTATAAACAATTAAAACAACAGTGGTATGAAGTTAAGGTAGCTGTGAACAAAGTTTAAACAGAAAAAAGATAAATAGAAAAAGGGTCCTAGGTGTCAGATATTATAAACGCCTAGTTAAATTACAAACTATTCAGTAGTCTCCAATATGTCTTGTTTATCTTCTCAATTTCCACTATACTGAATCGATTACTTGGACTAGATATTTACTTCTCATATCTTATAGCCACTTTTAATCTAGCTCTAATTTCATTTCATACTACCTGTGAATTGAGTTCACTAGATTATTATAAATATGTGCTAACTATTTAAAGTGTCAAACAGATTATATTTACAGATTATCTATCACCAAGACCTTTCTTTTTTGTACATATTGACATTAAAGGGCTTCTTTACACTCCTACAGTATACTCAATATGATCATACATTAGGCAGAGAATGCTGAACCTTATATATATATGCTATCATTGTGAAAATTCTCAAAAGCTCTGAACTGGAAATCAGAAATAATAGGCCTACATTGATAGCAACAAATAAGTGATCCATATGAGGAGTATCTATTATTAATAATTAAATATATCATTATGAAGAGTGAAACCCCTCTAAACTGATAGGCTGTCGGACCGACTATAAATGCTAGTTTGGAGGGGTTGCCAGTTTACCTGTGTGAGTGGTAATACTGAAGTGTTAAGTGTAATTAAATTTGAACAGAGTATAATCAATCAGCAAAAACAATGGAAATCAATATTCAAATTGGATTAGTGATTAATCAACACGTTATAATTATCCTAAATAAATTCAGATGCCAGTTTAGAGAGACCAATTAACCATAGGTTAACTACTTTGGCACTTGATTTTGATGGCTTATTGTGGTGCCGTTTTACCAGGGTTTATTTCCTATGTATAATATAGTGATTCGGCCAGATATTCTGCTTTTCAGAAGCCAGTTTATAGAGGATGTGGTATGGAGGGGTTTTAGTGTAAGAATAAATAAGAATACTTCAAATCTACAGAATTAATTTGTATTGATTAAAGGTTATAAGTTATATCAAATATGATTTGAAAGATACTATGTAGATGTCGCCAAATTCTAAGAGCTTTACTAATGCTTCATATGCTTACTTGAGCATTGTTTCATAAAATTGTTGAAACAGAATTATAGGTGGTAACATTGTCGTTATCTAATGTTAAGTAAGGCACAGGTATGAAGCTTTAACCTTTGTGAGGGATAGTTTATGCAGTAAGTTATGATATAATCTTAAAATATGAAATTAAAATCCAAAATCTTTTTTCATGCAAACCATGCAAAATAAATATTTCTAACTTTGGAAATATTGTTAGGGGTTAGTTGTCTAATCTATACATTTCTGATAAAAACATCGGAAATCTTCAGTATTTGAATGTGTAGATACAATATTTATAAGAGAGATTTAGATAGATCAATTTATAATACCTAGTTTAAATGTCGTCTATACATGTTTAAAGAGGTTTTAAATGTACCTTTAGAATCTTCTATAATAATCCATATGAATCAGTCAGTCAACATCAAATGTTTTTAGTTCTAAATGAGGATTATTTTTGTTGCATATGACTCATATTCATTGTTATTTTAAAAAGTGAATGAATTGATGGAGGTCAGAATAAAATAGGGTTAGTAATTTGTAAATATGGAACCTAGATTAACTGTGGTTGATTTCTTTCAAAATATCTGAAATCCGACTCAGACCTGTACCAGAGTGAAACCTTTTTTAAACTCATCAGAGGGATTATAGCATAAAAGGTTTCACCCTCTTGAACTTTCCGAATTTAGAAAAGGAGAATATTGGAGAAAGTGACGGGATATATCGGACAAGCTGCCAGTGATTGTATTAAGAGGGAATTGTATTGTGAGATGAATACTGATCTATTTGGTAGTAATCATTTGTGAATTTACCTTAACCAAACACTCGATATGCTTAAGGCTAGCTTGTATTGTGTTATTGTGTATATAAGAGTTGGTGAAGAGATTGAGAACGATGTAAAACGTGGGGTATGTATGTAACTGTAAGCTTGTCAATGAGAAATAGTATAGTAAGGTCAATCCACTAGGCTATAAAATTTATTTCACCTTTATTTCTCAATCTAGAATAAAAGTTTTACTTGTTTTTAATCAGTTGATGATGAAATTTGTATTTCTTAATATGCTTTAGGATATTTCTCTGTGCTTAAATCTATAATATACCATACAAGCAACATTAGATATAGTAATTTTTGGAAGGGTTGCTGAGTAAACAAACTCGCTTGTAGGGGGTTTGGGAAATTGCTATATATTCTACATATTCTGCTTTTCTCAGCGCCCCCACCATAAACAAAATAAGCTTTTAGACTTTTATTTTGGGGGTCAGAGCTGGTAGGTCACAATCTAATTAAACTATATAGTAAATTTGATAAAATTGATTTGGCAAAGGTGGAGCTAGATTTTTCAATCCAGTTTCCCAGTTGAGGGAAGGACTGGTTACTTCATTTTTGTTATTTGTAGGTCAATCAGTTGTGCAGGTTAATCAGTTTTTATACGCCCACATAGAAATGTGGACGTATATTGTTGTCGCCCCTGTCCGTCGGTCCGTCGGTCCGTCGGTCCGTCTGTCAACAATTGTTTGTGGACACTGTAGAGACTACAGTTTTTATTGGAATTTCTTGAAACTTGGTATACTTGTTTATAATCACTCAAGGAAGAACCCTATCGATTTTGGTATGATTTCGAAAAAAATTCCTGGAATTCTTGGACTTTGAATTTCAAATTGTTCTGTTTGTAAACAAAAGCTTGTGGACACTGTAGAGACTCCATTTCTTTATGAATCTTTTTGTAACTTGGTATATTTGTTTATTACCATCCAAGGAAGACCCCTATTGATTTTGATATGATTCTGAAAAAAATTCCTGGAATTCTGGAACTTGGAATTTCGAATGTACTGTTTCTCATCCGTCTGTCAACAATTGTTTGTGGACACTGTAGAGACTACAGTTTTTATTGGATCTTCTTGAAACTTGGTATACATGTTTATTACCATTCAACGAAGACCCCTATCGATTTTGGTATGATTCCGAAAAAAATTCCTGGAATTCTTGAACTTTGAATTTCAAATTCCGTCGGTCCGTCTGTCAACAATTGTTTGTGGACACTGTAGAGACTACAGTTTTTATTGGAATTTCTTGAAACTTGGTATACTTGTTTATAATCACTCAAGGAAGAACCCTATCGATTTTGGTATGATTTCGAAAAAAATTCCTGGAATTCTTGGACTTTGAATTTCAAATTGTTCTGTTTGTAAACAAAAGCTTGTGGACACTGTAGAGACTCCATTTCTTTATGAATCTTTTTGTAACTTGGTATATTTGTTTATTACCATCCAAGGAAGACCCCTATTGATTTTGATATGATTCTGAAAATAATTCCTGGAATACATCCAAGGAAGACCCCTATTGATTTTGATATGATTCTGAAAAAAATTCCTGGAATTCTGGAACTTGGAATTTCGAATGTACTGTTTCTCATCCGTCTGTCAACAATTGTTTGTGGACACTGTAGAGACTACAGTTTTTATTGGATCTTCTGAATGCAATACAATATAGTTAACTTCCAAGTTCCTTGTAAATCAGGAACCAGCTGTAATTGGACTTTTACTTTTACAATCAAAGCTATCAGTGGGCGTATGTTACCTTGCCTGGCAAGCTATCTTCATATTTTTAGGTCAATCAGTTGTGCAGGTTAATCAGTTTTCATATTTGTAAGTCAATCAGTTGTGCAGGTTAATCAGTTTTCATATTTGTAGGTCAATTGGTTGTTTGGGTTAATCAGTTTTCATATTTGTAGGTCAATCAGTTGTGTGGCTTAATCAGTTTTCATATTTGTAGGTCAATCAGTTGTTTGGGTAAATCAGTTTTCATATTTGTAGGTCAATCAGTTGTGTGGGTTAATCAGTTTTCATATTTGTAGGTCAATCAGTTGTTTGGTTGTTTGGGTAAATCAGTTTTCATATTTGTAGGTCAATCAGTTGTTATGTTAAAAAGAAAACAATATATATGTGAGTTTAATGGATAAATGTTTGAAATGTTAAAATGATGAAGTAGTGTGGTATTTTATATTATCTATATTGACTGTAATGTTCACTTAATAGATAACACTCTATGTCTCTACACAAAAAACTTTGCTCTAGAAAAAAACAAAGTACACACTTCAATGCCTTAATGAATTAAACAGACCTGTTTCTATTGGCGTGAAATTTAACTTTTATTCAAGTTGAGAGTGAAAATCTTTGCACACTGTTGGAATGTAATGATTACATATGGTTTGTCTATATCTCGTCTCAACATGATGATATTCTTGCCATTATCAAGCTTTTCTATTATCCTGTTTTAAAAAAAAAGATGAGTAAAGACTATTGTAGTAATTATGAGGTGTGCAATAATTAGTATGTAATGAAGTATAGGTAACTAGTCAATTATTTCTACCTTGTTTTCTCATTTATCAAACATACTTACTCAACATGGCTACACATTATTTCATAGTTCTAATAATCTAACAAGTATAAAATTATATTTCTTTCTTTAGTATATTTCATCTAGCATACTGATGCTAATATAATTTAATAGAAACTATTTTTCTATGCTTTTGACATGGTATTGGGTGTTATAGAAGATACTCTCCTATGGAAGCACTGGCCAAGGTCACAAGAAGAGAACATACATTTTCCTTCACATTTCTGTTATTACATAAAGTAATGATTCCGAAGATTAGATTAAAAATACAATTAAAGATAACAATGAAATCTTGAATGACTAAAATATAATAATACTTGCAAATAATATATACATATAACTAACATGATTCAATTGTTTGAGGGAGTTAATGGAATATGGTCAATAGCTTAACAGGTCCAAGAAGAAACATTTAATTTGACTTTCACTTACACTTACCTGATGTTATAAGTATACATCAAAATCCCTCTATAATCTGATTTATCCACAAAATTAAGTATATATAATGATTAATACATTCCTGAAGCGGTTTTTATTGCAAGACTTTGAAACACCTAGTAATTTTAAAGGGAAGTAAATCTAACATGGGGGTTTTCTCGCGTCCTTGACCTCTACTCTTAAATTGTCCTCCACATCATCAGACAATGTAGATATTTAAATTCACGATAAACCAAGAAAAAGCAATTCTTTTTTTTGAAAAATTTCCAATATAGTTTTATTGTTGCTTTTATAAAATTGAAGTATGGGATGCAAACTTATTTAACCAATAGTCAATTATTTAACACAAATATTAGATGTAGATTGAGTGTATTGTAACACCTATTATTCCTTTAATGAACAATAAAATTGAAGTATCTTTAACTATGCGTATGGCATATTGTTACCATTCTGGTACTATTTTAATACATGTTTTTTTAAGTTTCATTAAATATTTTGGTGACTGTTGTTGATAAAACCTTGTTCCTATCTAGAGGTGATATTAGCCTGGTATGTTCTGACTAGTATTATTTAAGCAATAAACTGTCACCCTATGGCGGTTATGGTCGTATATCAGGACAAAGGTTGGATGGAAAATTGAATGAATGCGCGTTAGCGCATTTATGATTAATTTTACATCCAACCTTTGTCCTGATATACGACCATAACCGCCATAGGGTGACCGTTTATTGCTTATATTTACGTTTTCAAAACCTGTCACCACGACAAATTCTACTCTTTGCGTGAAAATTTCATATTACCCGCCTTTGTGGCTGGAGTTTATCTTGTTGATGGAATAGCCATTTTCTTTTCGTCAGAATATAGTTCGCGGGGGAAAGTTCTCCAAATATAAGAAAAAACAGTGTTTATCTCAATTTTATATTTAATCTTTATAAATCAATTCATTTATCAATAAATATAAAACATTTTGGTATGAATTCCGTCTTTAACGATGATGAGCAACAAAATCATGAAATTTAATGAACGCGGATACAATTGAACAACGGAGAGGTGATTCGGCTAGACCTGACCGCATGTAAACAAGTAGCAAAGTTGAGAAAATGAAAGAAACTATGAAGACCAATCTACTAGAAGGCCCGCTCCATATGTTGATAGGTGACCACAGTTTACACGCAAATCAGTTAATTTTCAGTAAAAGTATAGTATTTTGAAACTTAATATTAAACAATCCATAAACCTGCACTTTTAGGCTCTTAAACTGAAGCGAGTAACTAGGTCAAATGGGTCTACACTCAGGCCTAATTCGATTGAGTTCTATCGCATTTTGTCAATCATTTTTGTATGAGATTTGGAGTATTAGATTGTCTTTGGGTTAGGCTAATGGAAACTTTATTACATATTAGAATTCAACATTAAAATTTGAATTTTACGTTCAAGCGTGAAGATGATCGACGTTAATAGCGCGATGGCCATGTTTATTTACATTGGTTACCGTGTATTACTACGCTCAATATTTTGGTGATGAGGCAATGGCAGTTATTGTCTCATAAACGCCACACGTATTAACATTAGTCCAATGGAGAAAAACAATAGCTAATGTAAATATTTTTTCATAGCCCTCTATAATCTCAGTAGACTTAAAAATTGGTTAGCAAAGTGTATATGCAATTATTAGATGAGGTAAAGAATTGAGTACTATCAAGTTATATAGTGATTCAGAGTCTAATGCAGGATATTTTCATTTGCCACAGCATGTTTATGAAATAGGAATCAAGATTGATGTTGATTAGCCAAGAGGAGAATTTTATTTAATCTAAACAGTAAAACTCAGGGCACCCATCAATTATGCCTTTTAATTTTCTTAAGCTTGTCAAGATCTGGATTAATCATTTAGACAGCACAAATATAGTATCATTGTCTCAGACTTCAAAATCTGTTTGGCTTCTTTTTATTATTGCAATCTATCTACAAGATATAAACCTATGCCAAGAGGATATTAACAAAAACCTGAATTCAATTAATAAAATTAATGTTAACAATCTACCATTGTCACGAATAACATTTTTTTGAAGATTTTTACATTTAATCCATCGAAACTATAAACAAATTGTATACACACCAGACTCAGACCAATTGATATGCTATAATGCTGTTTTTAGAGATATTTTATCTTAATTTATTGAACCCTTTGACATAATAGAAAACATTCTTTAAAAACCAACAAGACTGTAAAGATGCGAATAATAATAATGATTATTAATATTATTTAATATATTACATCACAAGACATGGTCAAAGCAATCTGTATTTTTATCAATGTATTGAAATGAAATAATGAAATCTTTAAGAGTTTTCTTAATGAAAGAATATATAGTATTTATATATCAGAACTGAGTATTTTGGTAAATTGTAGTATCAAACCTTCCGAGTCTCGCTTGGCCCATATGTTTTTAAACATAGGCCTCATGAGGGTGTTTTTATTTTGACAAGAAGGAAAAAAACAGGGAGTATGCTATTTGATACGTTGTAGCAAAACTACAGCTCGTTCTAATATATGATTTGAACTTCTGAGATTAGTTCTCAGTCGACTAACTTACTGGCTGGCAGTTGCTATGCCAGGCTACTACTATATTATATTCTATATCAACTCTAGTGTTGTGTTCACCAAACTTTAGACTGTAAGTAGAGAAGTATGTAAAATGGAGTCACTCTTCTCTAGTTTTCTGATGTTTGTAAGATTATGTTAAGGATATATCTGGGCTATATTCCCTGTGTATAACTGGAGGAATTTACCATTCATATTATATGTGGTAAGGCAAAGTTTTTTTTTAACCAATGGAGATGATCTTTGTATTGTTAATTGTAGAGTTTATTTATATGGATCTCTGGTTGTTTATTGTACTTGTGTTACAGACATGTGTTTTTGATCGTAATGTGTTTTCTTCTCTAGTCATTTATTTAACATTTAATAATATTTCTCTCCACATTGTATTATTGCTTATTTTTAAGCATTTTTGTAAATTTAGTTAACAGATTCTTAATGTAAAGATTCAGAAATTGATTTGCTGACGGATTTAATTCATGACTTAGCTCCTGAAACATTCGATCTGAAGGACATGTTTCATTCATACTTCTTATTTAAATAGGTAAAATTGGGTTATTAGCATTGGGCTGTTTTAAAAGAGTATGTCTGAAAGTTAGCAAGGAACTGTCTTAATTTTAATATGTAAGATGCAATGGTTATTGAAAAAGAAGGTTTAAGTAAGTATATGTTTTACTTGGCTTTTAATGTTATTGACCATTCTTTAACCATGGAATTGAAATGATCATCTGCGACAGCCATTGTATATATTTTCAGTATATATTGACTTATTTATTATTTCTATATGACACAATTTATAGTGATAATTATAAAGTACACAGATATATTGACACCCTGTTCCTAAAATTATGTTCATAAAACATGTTGTACTGAATATAACCAGTCTGTTGAACTAGCTCTTAAATTTATTTTCTTCTACACTTTTAGCTATATTATTTCATTTTCATACAACAAATACCAGAATGGCGTCACATTTTTTAGTTTTTTTCAACATCTAATGTTATTAATGTAGCTCTCAAATATGATTAGTAATGGAAGGCTTGAAAATGTGGCAAAAGACAAAATTAAGCATAGAGCATGTCAGTTTCAGGAGTGAAAAAACAGAAGAAGTAATATTTATCTTGTTGACGTGAAATTCCTGTATTTTGGCAAGGAAATTCAAGAATTATTAATTTTAGAGGATGTTAGAGCCAGCGCTGACATTGATGTATGTGTGTTTGTTATTGCCTGATTTTTTTCCCTCACTCTTCAACCCAGATTTATTTCAGTTCTACTCTACTCTATAACTTATATAATATGTAGTTAATAACACATCCTCATCTTTAAATACTTTATTATAAACTATTAAATAATCTTTACATGATAAGACTTCATTATTTATTTATGTTTTAAAAATGGCGGATAAAACTGTCAGAATTGTGTATGAATTTGACCTAGTTTTAATTTGAAGTATTTTCTTTGTGAATCCTGACTGCTAGAACTGTTTTTTTTATGGAATATATGATACACTAATCTAGACAACTTCTTTTTATAGATTAATAAATTCACAGTTCAAACTGAATAAAAAAGAAAAACATCCAGGAAGCGATTTTGTGATACCATTAATATCAACCCCTTTACAGAACCTAATATCACAGATAATCTCTGGAAATTTGTATTCCAACTAAACTTAAAAATAAAAAATTAAAGAGTTAAGGAATCTTTCTCTTTAGAGAATCCTTGTTTCGCTCCGGTGTGTTTCATACAATATGTACTCTTCAGGGAGACTGTTGCTACTGGGCCGCATCCTTTCCATTTATATCCTATGGTGGACGTCTGAAAGCGCTTTTCTACAATGTGCAATTCTTATCCTTAATACCTAGAAATCCCGATTTGCGAACGACCACAGACGCTTTTTGGAATTGGATTGGATCCATCAACTCAAGTCCATGGCACCGAAGGGCATCAATGAATTTTATTAGTAGGGTCACATCACTGGCCCTTATCGCTAAACTTAAAACTAGGTTTAAAGAAATGAGAATCTGTAATGAAGAAATTTATTAAATAGCACTCATTGACAAAAGCTTTTGATTAGGGTTGACAAGATGTGTGTGCCACTATATTATTTCCCAAAGTATGCTGCCCCTTGTACAGGCAACTATTAAAACAATGATCTTGCCATGTGTCAAGCATGAGTATTAAAAGATGTATTAGGCAAATATGATATACCTGGTCTATTACTGGTATAAAATAAACTATTATAAAGTGCTGTGGAGTTATTGTTTATATTTAATAAGTAGGTAAAACACTATTATCTCATTGTTAGAGATCTGTTTTATTTTAAACTTTAGATAACCTCAACTTGATTATTATACAATTTGTTTTAACAGTTATTATTAGAACTTAGCCAGTCTGTTACTTCCATCAAAATATATACTCTTTATTTATATACATACAATCAACTAGCTATGTTATGACCTTAATGGCAGAAGATATCTAAAACTTGTCTGACCTTTCAGAGAATTGTAGAATATACATTCCATTACCTATATTAGTTTACTACAGTGGACTCTTATTACAATAACTGTGTTTTGATATCCTCAGAGCTTCTTCTATTAGTACAATAGAGCAGAGATTGTTTTAATTACCATTTCATGTGCTGAATGTTAGACAGGACCATGTCCTTGTATGTTGGACATGATTATGTTCCATACAAAACAATACGTTTATTATTACCATTATTTATGCTACTTCAATATTTAATTCTCAAATGTTTTTTTTTTAATCTCTTGGCTGTGCTGAAATAAACTATTTAAGTCTTTTCATTCATTTGCGACATTAAATAAATATTATTATTATTAAATATATTATCTTCTCTAGGCTAAAATCATTGATTGTATTTAATATTAATGACATTTACACAAACAACAACCAAAATTTACCATGGCTGCTGCCTATGAATCTCCAAACTGTTATATTGGATATCAAACGGTCCCTTTAAGCTCTGAAAATTTCTTTTCTCATTCACTCATTGAAGATGTTAAAATGATAGTTATGTACTGTTTAACTAGAATAATGGTCTGACAATCTGGAATTGAAAGAAATGACATAATTGATATTTGTTACATCCTTCCTGCTGTTTTCTTCTTTTCTTTCATTTTTACTTTTCTTGTTTTTTTGTTTGGAACTATTTGTACTCTGTTCTTCAAGGTATCATTGCAGTTTGAAAGAAAAATTTATAAAAATCTTCTTTTTTATTTAATATACAGTACATTATTTGAATGGTTAAATTATAATCTATAAGTAAAATCTTATAATAAGAATAAATAATTCTGACATATGACTAGGCAAAGTCAATCATTGTTTCTAAGCTGTTGACCAGCAATGTGTCATTCTTCACTATTCCAGCTGATTTGGGATTTTGCATTGGACTTGCACAAAGACACGATTTTCAAGAACCAAAGTATTTATACTGTTGAAACAGTTGTGCTACAGGCTGTGCACATTAAAGATCCCTTGATAGTTTGAAATCATAAAGTCTTATGCTGCTGTCCTGTCAAAATTTCCTTCATTTCACCCTTCATGGTGTTGCCCGTCTTTATAAGGTGCTGAAGAGTAGGATGTAAAACTTTATTCATTTCATTTCTGCCACGAAACTAGTGACTATTTTAAGAGTATTCACAAAGTCTTGTCTACATGACTATTGTGAGGCATCAAACAAAGTTAATTAAGTTATTCACTGTTCACACTTTATGCATTTTGAAAGCCAAGTCACATGTGGAGGCAGTCTATATGGCTTCTGAATTGTGAACATTTGTTGGAAAGATGAAAATGCAACTAAGATTGAACAGAATCATACATGTTCAACATTGTTGGGGAAAAGTCCAGACACCAAACATGTGTCCATGAACTTGGTTGTACAACTGAATGACAATGTTTTTAACAAATGTTTGATCCTGTGGACAATGCTTTAGATATGTGATGTTTCTTTTAAAACCAAATATTTACAGAAGGATTTGAATTTTGTTTCTCCAGTAGGTTACACAACAAATGGAATAGTTTGTGAGAAAAAAAGTAGGCTTAGTTGATAAATTTGAAATAAAGAAATATTAATTAGGCCTATTATCTATGATAATGACTATATAAATCTTATATCAAATGTCTAATTACCTTATTTATGATGACAAACAACTTAAAGATCAAAGGTTTCTGATTAGATGTGATTTTCCTGTGTGTAACATACTGCAAGTTTGACCTTTCAATGGGAGTATTCAGTTCTAAACTTCACTGAAATGTGCTCATTAGGTTCTTTCTTGAAGAAACTACTTGGATTTCATTTTCTTCATGATTCTGGTATTTGATGTTAGTTAAGGCATTCTAGATATAAAATATTTATACTAGGTTTATTCTATTACACCTATTCTTTTTACACTACTTAATTTTCAATATTTATCAACTTATCAAAACAGTTTTATTTACTGCTGATAATTTTATTTTTTATCATGTTTTGTATTGCGACTAAACTATACAGTATGTCATAAGGGTTATAAGATTCCATTTAATTCTTCTGTAAATAATCGGTTTAATTAGTTTGACCCACAATAGAAAGAAAAAAAAAAGGTCTATTAGTGTAAAAAAAAAACATTTATTGAAAGTTTGGTTGATGCTAGTGAAATTCAAGGAGAAAATATTTAATAGTTAAAACCATCTGTATTTTAATCAACAATCACGTAATTAAAAATCAGGACTATATCTACAAAGTTTGAGTGGTTTTATGTACAGTCAGTTTCTGATTATAATTCTAGCTTTTAATTACACATTGTACATGACTTAACTTTCACCATTACAGAATATTGTATTTATTATGTATGGAGCAGAAGCAAATGTTGTGACTGTGCATATCCCAACTTTATTTTCCATACACCCACATAGAAATTTGGGATAGGCATTCTTTTTGCATCCTTGTCCATTTTTTTCTTTATCTTTCTTATAATAATTTACATTGATAAAATCTTGATTTTGTGAGATGTTGACAATAATCAAACTAGCATTGATGTTGTCTATAATCAAACTAGCATTGATGTTGTCTATAATCAAACTACCATTGATGTTGTCTATAATCAAACTAGCATTGTTTTTGATTTTTCAAAAAATGTGGAAGTCAGTATATGATGATAATTATATAACAGTTTCTATTCTATTCTATGTTAACTGCCCAACAAGATAATTATGATTTTGGAAGTGTTTGTTTTCAGAAGTGAATGGTTTTCGTGTTTCATTTAGATATAAATAATTAATGCTGAAACTGTTGATTGCAGTTTATGTAAATTAAAACTAAATTAAAAACTTAAGGATATAAACAATAGTGTTGTGAAGTTACAGTCAGTATCAACATATAGTTTTGTATTAATGAAGTTTTGACACAGTGCTGTATAAAACATGAATCTAAGTGTTTGCGTCAACTAACATGAGCTCATTTGACATAATTTCCAATAAAAAGGGTCTGATATGTTGACTTTGTATGTGACTTTAGATATTATTTTTGATTATGGTTTGTTTATTTCTGATTTTAAGGTGGATGCTAGTAGTTGTAAATATATATATATTGATAGATAAACATTTTGTTAGCAATTGAATTTAATCTAAAGCATACAGCAAATTAGAAAAAGAATATGACATTTTTTTTAACTAGGAGACCATTCTGAAATGGTACAATTTAAATGTAGACCAAATACTAGAAATAACAACTTAGGTTCACAGATAAGGAACCTTTCTACCAGCTGGTTCTTGGCCAACTTCTAGGCATACACCTTTTTGGGATTATCTGTAGTACAGATTGTACCCATTTATAGCTGGGTTGACTGGAATTATGAGTGAAGTCAAGTATCAGACTTTCATACACCAATCGTCAAATGAACTCACAGCTGCCATTTGCTCGACAAAACCAAGACAATAACATCATGTAGCTGTGGTATACTAATAATTTGACAGTTTAGTTGTTTGGTTTAGCTTTATTATAAGTATAATTATAAGTATCCATTTATACAAATATGTAAATTTTATTGTATATTTCAGAAGTGGTGTTCTATGTAAAGTAAGACTGTAATATGTAATGTATATAAGAAGTATTACGATCCAGTATGGATGATAGAACCTATAATTATATCAGCAAGATCATTTTGGTATTAATATCCTTGTTGTCTATATTATCAGGTAAGAATACCTTTATAAAACTGTTCTTACAACAAGATTATTCATGGTTTCTTTACCATTGTTTTATAGTTGTAGTATATTTCTAACAACAGTTCTTCATTCTTTCCCAAACTTTCAGTAATATTAATTTATAAAGATTTTAATTTTCTAGTATTTAAAGATTTCAGTGTTCATTTTGTTCATGACTAGGTCTCTAAATCTAAAAGGACACAAGACCATACTCAAATTTCTAAGAAGTAAATTCTAAGGGTAAATTCTACAGATGATAACCACCCTACTGAGTATTAATAAATGTCTGGAGGCAATATATGGGAATAATGATAATTATTAGAATGTATTCAGTACATATTGTAGCAGGGAGTAGATTATATTCTTTAATCTTCTTGTACATAGTCAGATTAAAATTATAACCTTTTCTTAAGGCTCAAATCTCCCCTGAATGTTAAACAGGAAATCATCTTAATAATAATTATAAAAGATAAGATAGACAGTTAGGTGAAGTATATAGGTAATTTAACTTATAATTATACAAAATATGATAGACCGGTTTATAGTGAATTAAATAAATATAGAAGATAAGATAGACATCTAGGTGAGGTAGGTGTATAGTGAATTAAACTAATAAGATAGACAGCTAGGGGAAGTATATAGGCAATTTAACTCCTAATTATACAAGATAGGATAGACCGGTTTATAGTGAATTAGATAAAGATTGAAGATAAGATAGACATTTAGGTGAGGTAGGTGTAAAGTTAATTAAACTAATAGAAGATAGGATAGACAGTTAGGTGAGGTATATAGTGAATTAAACTAATAGAAGATAGGATAGACAGTTAGGTGAGGTATATAGTGAATTAAACTAATATAAGATAGGATAGACAGTTAAGTGGGGTGTATAGTGAATTATACTAATAGAAGATAGGATAGACAGTTAGGTGAGGTATATAGTTAATTAAACTAATATAAGATAGGATAGACAGTTAGGTGAGGTATATAGTGAATTAAACTAATATAAGATAGGATAGACAGTTAAGTGAGGTATATAGTGAATTAAACTAATATAAGATAGGATAGACAGTTAAGTGAGGTAATAGTGAATTAAACTAATATAAGATAGGATAGACAGTTAAGTGAGGTAATAGTGAATTAAACTAATAGATAATATTTAAGATAGATAGACAGCTGTGAAATAAACTAATAGTTATAGTTAGGTGAGGTATATAATGAATTCACTAAGAACACATTTAATGATATTATATTAAATCTTGTTTTGGTATACATAGATGAGACATTCAATTTCAAAATTTAGATAAATGTATGTGATTGATTAGAGACTATTCTTACATTTCATCAGTGAATAGAAATAATACTGATATTTACACTTCAGTGTGATTTCAACTACTAAATGTCCACAATTTTAGCTGAAAGTATCAAAATAATAGTATGTGCCTTGGTTGTTATATATCCTGAGATAATCAAACCTACATGTACTCAAATGAAATTTCCTTAAATAAAATCAGTAATATTTGATTTACTGACAGTGCAAGGCAGTTGAATTTGTTTTTTATACACCCACATGAAATGTGAAAACATATTAGTTTTAGGGAAAATACCCTACTGAAGAAAAAAACATTTGATTGTACTTATTTATTAGTTATTTTATTGATTGCTTGTAAATTTTGTTGATACTTGATTAAAGTGTATTTAATTCAACACAACACACCATATAAAGAAAATAGAAAAATATTTCATTTAAATTATTCTCCTTGTTCTTAAAATCCCTTTCAATATTTTGCTCTAAACACTCAATTTGTCAAAAATATCGTCACCTAAAAAAGTTGATGACTAAAGGTAGAATTTCCATACTGGTAATTGTTAATATAGTGCCAAATATTTTTATTTGAATTCTATCCTGGCAAGCTAAATTTATAAATGAACATTAAAAGCCTCTCTCCATTTCTATATAGAAAATATACAAGAAATTTCAAGTTCAAACTAGCACTAGAGGGTGTACATGATAAAATTTGATGTGAGTTTTTGAATAGGGAGTAGCCTAGTGTTTGTAAAGAGATAGACTATAGAAGATTCATTATAAAGAGAAAGCTAGGTGAAGATATGTTAAGGGGAAATCATGCAGAATTAATATTATAACATGGTTGAAAAGTTATTTGGTGGTGAAGCTTATTTGATTTATATGAGAGAAATCAGGCAATATTAACAAGGTTACCTCTCTTCACACAACCAAATCCTTTTCATTCCTTTTCTATTCATGTTCAGATATAAAATGACAGACTAGCCTAGAGAAATAAAAAAAGAAAATTGCACAAAACTTGAGTTAACTTGTTGAAGTATATGAATAGATCTTGCACTGCTTCAACTATTTTATATTTTTATTTCTTTAGACAAAATGTGGTTGAATTTTGGGAGAGGCCACATCAATAAAATTAACATTCTTTTAAGATGGATATTCAACATAATTTGAGATTGTGTAGAAAAGTTAATTGTATACACAGTATATATCTATCTCTGTATCTGTTTATTTGCCAACTTGGTCTCTGCCAATCTAGAAATGGATATCTTGATAAAAAAAAAAATATCCCTAAAATATTCTGAATTGGTATGAATAAAGAACCCAGAAAAACATTTCTTCATGTTTCAAATTCATTATTTTCATCTAAATTAACAACAAAATCTCAGAATATTTCTTTAAATCTGAAGCAGATCTGAGGTAGATTTTCAGGTCTAAGAAAATATCTTTTGACCCTTATCTAAATGTTTTTATATTTATTTACTGAAACTGTTGAAAGATATTCATCTGATTTATAATTCATTTTTCAGCTCAACTAATCCCATCATTTATTAAAGAACCTAGGTCCACTGTAATTAGACAAGGAGAAGTTGTAGTATTTATATGTGATGTTGCACCAGAAAATGCTAAAATATCATGGCTTTATGAAGGACAACAAATTGTATTAAATAAGACAAATGGTTTAACATTACATAGGAATGATTTAAAAGTAAACACAAAAGGAAGAAAATTGGGTGATTTTTTAGGACACTATCAATGTCTGGCAGAAACACCAGTTGGTTCTGTTATTAGTCGACCTGCAGTATTGTCCAAATCAGGTGAGTTTTTAATGATTTTATTGTCACCTCATCATACAAAAAGGATTTGAAAAGAAGAAATATATTATGAATATATAATGCCAGGAAGGTAAATGACAAGTTGAATAGAATGAATACAGGATATATTTACTAACATCATGTATCAAATTTATTCCACCTGGTAAACATGTGGTCAATTAGTGGAACTAAATAAACAACTAGCAGAACTCTACTAGTATTATATAGGAAGGGTGGACCTTTCTCTACACCTGGTATTCACCAGTATTCCTTTCTAACTATCACCAAAACACAACATGGTAGCTATCACTACCACTATTTAGGCTATGTGAGCTCATAATGTATTTATTTAACAACATATCGTACTTGTTTTTGGAGGTTGATTCTGACATTGTATTTCCATAAGCAGAACACAACCGATTCTAACTCACCATATGTGCAATTGGCCTTTTATCAGGGTTAGTTTGGTACGGTGGCGCCAAAATGTTTCTAAGAAATTCTTCCAATAAAAAAAGAGAAAGTAAAAACAATAGAGAGTGATAGAAAAGATCATATAACAAGTTTAAAAACATTTAACGGATATTAATACCAGTTTATCAGCTACAACTCTGATTTTCATCAAACTAGAAAACGGAAGGAAATTTCACTACAACACAAAATATACAGACTGACTGTTCTATTGTTTTACAAGTCAGCTTTACTATGTTTCCATTTTTAAGTTTATGTTCATTTTGACATACAACAAACCGTTCACAGTTTAATTGTTTCAAACATTTGGCTTACATTATGGCAAGTGTAACGCCTGTTTTTTTAAATTTTTTATATCAAATGTATGCCCAGATTCTTTAATATATACTATTGTTTTCAAACAGTGAATGTAATTCAGCTTATAAAGTTCTTGTTTTGTAAGAAGACAGCTTATTGCCAAATGTATTGTTTGATACATAAAATTAAAAAATGTTACTTAAAATTTACACTTAACATTTAAAGATAGAGACTATTTTTATTTAAATGAAAATGACATCATATATCCTGATTATTCTGCTTTAATTCTTAATATTTTGTCCAGTTGCAATTTATTTTGTACATGAAAATGGAACTCAAACTGTTAAAAGTTTCAAACTATAGTACCAGGTTGTAAAATGTTATTGTCAAAAATCTAACATAATTAACAGAATTAATTTTTTTTTTGCACAAGGGTGGTTTGAATACAAATATATATATATATATTTATGTGTTATGTTTGTAATGTGTATGTTTAATATGTTTGTAATTTGTATGTTTAATATGTTTGTAATTTGTATGTTCAATTTTTTTGTAATTTGTATGTTTAATATGTTTGTAATTTGTATGTTTAATATGTTTGTAGTTTGTATGTTTAATATTTTTGTAATTTGTATGTTCAATATGATATATTACTCTTATTTCAGTATTCAAGTTTAATAATGGTAGAGATATCAGTATCAATGTTACAGAGGGTGGTGTGGTCACTTTACCATGTTTTTCACCTCTTATATCTAAACCTTCGATTATACAGTTTCAACATTCACAGGGTCAGATAGTAGATATCCGTAATGACAGTAAGTATTGTTTTAATTATTGGATGAAATCTATGTATTTATTTTAGTCTATTTTATGTTTCTTTAGAAACTCAAACTACTATTGACTCTATGATAGGATTTGGGTATGTTTAAAAATTTAAAGCCATTGCAAAGATCTCGTGTTTATTAATTTATAAGAAAGTATATATTAATTAATTTTTCTCACTCAGTCGTTAGATTATTTTGAAAAGAGACTGGTCTAAAATTGCACCCTCCCCACCTCATCCGCTTATGGCCCCATCACCTTAGTTGTCTTAGAAATGCTGCTTTGCATATAATAGTTTATATTGGTTGACTTTCTTGCCCAAAGAAGGTTGTTTTGTATCAAATCTTGGCCAGATTAAAGAATCACTGGTTAAAATAAAATTTATCTTGAGTATTAATGGTGAGATTGTAAAATGACGCTAAAAGGAATTACAAAAAACTCTTTTGAATCATTTTAACATAAAAAATTACTTATGAGTTTATACGTTTTTGTTTATTAAATGTTTGATGTTTTCTTGAGTAAGTCATGTTTATTAATTTGAAGGTATAATGTCTGCTCATGCGTTCATATTCATTACAGCAGCTGGTAGCCACATGTCTTTTAATCATATAGTCATTAGACATTCAACTTTCCTTAATTCTTTTTACCATGAAAATATAATTTGAGTCTTCCTGTTACAGCTATAATTCCCTTGTTTAATGTTAAAACTATAGCAGTATGTAGTAGGACTGTATATCCTAGTCATCCGCTTTATTTCAGAAGCTTGAAATTGTGTGCAAAAACTGTTACTGCAGAGATTGAATTATTTTCATTCATGGCCTTGTTTAGTCTATTTTATGATTTTTTGAGAATTTTTGTGCTTAATGATTTGAGGTCCTACACTTCAGTTTAAAGTTGACTGCATGTCAATCAGAATATTTTTACGGTGTTGACAGCCCTTCCAAAATGTCATGAAAATAGAACATGTGAAACATTTTGTTCAAATGTTTTGTTGAAATGTCTGACCCTTTCTTTAAATTACTAATATCTCGGCAACTGTCAGAAAATCTTTCACACATGCAATATTTTCTACCTGTTTGTGCATACAATGAAGCATCAGGCTTTTTCAAGACAAGATATTTTCTCAAAACAAGCCCATCAAACACTCTTAATATGTGACTCTAATTTTCTAAGATAACATCCTAAATTTTCTGTTATGTTTTCTAGCTGACATCTTAATAAATAAAAAGGCAATCAAGTGTTTTTGGTATAAATTTGATATTTACGTCACAGAATTGCACTTATTAAATATTGAGTTAATTGTATAAAATGGTATTTCTATATTTATGTTAGATAGGTAAATGTCTGCCATATTTAATTAGATTAATTTAGATATTGGAAGTAAGTTAACATATCTGACTTGACTGGTAGGGGGTTATAATAACACTCACAAATTAACCTTCAAATTCAACTTTAAGTAATATTTAGACTTTTTTTTAAATTTTACAGTTGCCTGAATGGTCTTTGTCCTTAGGTAATAGTTTGGAAATACCAATTGAAATTATTTTTTTAGAATATTTTACTTACCTTTCCATAATCCTTAGTTGTTAAAATTTGGATATTAAATATTATTTATTTAAAATGTTTAAATAATGTTATATTATAAAATTCACCAGTCTAATGTTTTATTTATGATATTTATATCTAACAAACTTTTGAACTATGACTTTATAATTGAAGAGAATAATGTATGAAAGAGTAGTGTGAAATGAGAGTTTTATCTTGTCAATTTTATAAAGAATTGAAAAAAATAGCTTGAGGAAAGCGAGGCCTGCTGTTCCAAAGAAGAACAGTTTTAAACTACGTTCCTCAACAGGCGATTAATCACTCTCATATTTCAGTCTTGCTGTGCATGGCCTCTTTTATCAAACAACTTCCCCAACATATGCCAAAATTTCAAACTGAGCTTTTGTGGCTTTTTATTGAAATGTTTCTGTGGAAAAGAGACAGGCCAATCAATCTTATAATCTGAAGCAGAAATTCTTTGCCTAGTAAATTATTTACATTCAGTGACTAATTTAATTTGATTTACAAAATACTGTAAGTATAATAAATAGTCCAAATTTGTCATCGTAATGTTTTAAGTTAAAGAGGGTTTTTTTCTACGGTCAAAATATTTTTTTGGGCCAAATATATGAAAGCTAAATATTCCAAAATCTAGGGAATATCCTCCATAACATTCCGAAAACAACCTGCCATTAATTCTTTAGCACCAAATTGTATTTAAATGCTTACATAAACTAAAGTCATTGATGTTTTTTAGATGTGATAATAAACTATTGTATAGTTTTAAACCAAACAAATACCTTATCTAAAAATATTGAGTCTACATAATTAAAAATCAGGTTGATAGGTACAAGAATATAAATAGCATAATTATGTTGCTGTGTAATTTATGATGTTTTTGCTAATGAAAGGTTTGCATACTGCCCTGTAAAATGAGCTGTTAATTTATCCCTTGGTATACACTTTAAAATGTATGTGTCATGGCCTTTAGTAATCTGAAATTTGAAATAGAATTAGACTAAAAGCAATCTTAACAAGATACATATTATGAAGTAACTTTCAGAATATTTCCTAAAATTTGATGTGCAGACTTTGTTGAATTGTTTTACCGTTGGATCAACAGATAAAAACACTAATTTGAAAATCTAGTTTTTTTTTAATAATAATAATACAAAGTTTTATGTCATAGTTCTGCACCATTTGTAATTCTTTATTCAAAAAGCTAAAAGGACTGAAAATTTGTCATTGAAATAACCAAAGTTTGAAAAATTCTACCTTCTTGCTGCTGAAAGGTCTATTTGTAAAGAAGCCTAGGTTTGAGAATATTCTATTCAATTTTTAGAAGACAGAGAAATAATCTTTGGGAAATTTCATTGGTTATTAAAATGTAACTAATTTAGAATTTAACTTGTCAGTTTTATGATAGGAAAAGAAAATTAATCAACAGCAGGTGTGATTTGAGTTATCTCCCTTTTAAGTTTCCTCCTCTTTCTATCACAAACATAACAGCTGTTAGAATTTCTTCATGCAGCTCAAATATTTCTTATCATGTATATAGAATTCTACTATAAATAAATGATTCTATATTTTATAACATACACTTGAATGTTTTAACTTGTGTCTAATAGATTTATCTTACTCCTATAAAGTTCATTCAATACACATGTATTTTCAGCTCCTGAAACCTCGTATCCTGAATATTGCTACTGTTTTTAACATTTCACATGCATTATAAAGGGACTTGTAAGAAATAGCAAACCTTATGATCAAATCAGTTTCCTAGTTGAAATCCTTTTAATAAAAATATGATGAAAAAATATGAATTTTTATCCAAACCAACTGAATTTTGATATCATTGGAAGATTACCCTAGTTTATAAAGGGCACTTATTTTGATATGGCAAATATTTAAATATGACATCATGTTAAAGATACAATATGTTTGGAATATAGCATAACTGAATTGAAGCTCTCATTGCCAGTAGTTTTTTTCTTCTACACCAACAATCTACAGAAATGCAAATGGTTGCGTTGATCACAATATCTGATCTTTACTGTAGACAAAATCCCCATCTTAAGCTAAAAAGCTCAAATATTTCTGAAAAAAATGGGGATTTGATGCAAAGATCTGGGTTATTGAATATTATTCATTCATATTTACAACATTTTTTATCCCTTTTATTATACATGTAATGTGACATCACCTATAGAATATTTAAATTTTACCATCAACAATTTCACGTTTTCACATACTATAATTGTAATCTCCTAAGTTGATGGTGATCTCATCATCAAAACATACTATAATTGTAATCTCCTAAGTTAAAGTTTATCTCATCATTAAAACATACTATTATTGTAATCTTCTAAGTTAATGGTGATCTCATCATCAAAACATACTATAATTGTAATTTCCTAAGTTAAAGGTGATCTCCTCATCAAAACATACTATAATTGTAATCTCCTAAGTTAAAGGTGATCTCATCATCAAAACATACTATAATTGTAATTTCCTAAGTCAAAGTTTATCTCATCATTACAACATACTATTATTGTAATCTTCTAAGTTAAAGGTGATCTCATCAAAACATATTATTATTGTAATCTCCTAAGTTAAAGGTGATCTCATCATCAAAACATACTATAATTGTAATCTCCTAAGTTAAAGGTGATCTCATCATCAAAACATACTATTATTGTAATTTCCTAAGTTAAAGGTGATCTTCTCATCAAAACATACTATTATTGTAATCTCCTAAGTTAAAGGTGATCTCCGCATCAAAACATAGTATTATTGTAATCTCTTAGGTTAAAGGTGACCTTCTCATCAAAACATACTATTATTGTAATCTCTAAGTTAAAGGTGATCTCCTCATCAAAACATACTATTATTGTAATTTCTTAAGTTAAAGGTGATCTCATCAAAACATACTATTATTGTAATTTCTTAAGTTAAAGGTGATCTCATCAAATCATAGTATTATTGTAATCTCTTAAGTTATAGGTGATCTCATCAAAACATACTATTATTGTAATCTCCTAAGTTAAAGGTGATTTCATCAAAACATATTATTATTGTAATCTCTTAAGTTAAAGGTGATCTCATCAAAACATACTATTATTGTAATCTCTTAAGTTAAAGGTGATCTCATCAAAACATACTATTATTGTAATCTCTTAAGTTAAAGGTGATCTCATCAAAACATACTATTATTGTAATCTCCTTAGTTAAAGGTGATCTTCTCATCAAAACATACTATTATTGTAATCTCCTAAGTTAAAGGTGATCTCATTAAAACATACTATTATTGTAATCTCTTGAGTTAAAGGTGATCTTCTCATCAAAACATAATATTATTGTAATCTCTTAAGTTAAAGGAGATCTTCTCATCAAAACATACTATTATTGTAATCTGCTAAGTTAAAGGTCATCTCCTCATTTAAAAAAAAATCCAAACCCGGCCACAATAAAATCACAAATTTACCCCGTTTACACCAACATTATAACAAGCATGTTGAGAGGTAAAGATTTAAAAAAGACAGCTATATAACCCAAATGAAAACAAAATTGGCTCCTGATAATGAACAAATTCCGAGGGAAAAGGTGAAGGTTGCTCAATGTGCATGTGCAGTAATCTGTTCTCGGCAGGCTTTGTGTTAACACTACTACAATTTAGTCTGGTCTGAGAACCGTTCCTATTCTACCTCTTCAAGGTGGGCCAGAATTGGAACGGTTCTGAGAATGCTTGACCATTTACTTTACACAAAATTCATCTGTACTGTTCTGAGAACGCTTGACTGTTTACATTACACAAAATTCATCTGTACTGTTCTGAGAACCGTTTTGAGAACGCTTGACCATTTACATTACAAAAAATGCATCTGTACCGTCCTGAGAACAGATAAATTTTTAGTATAAACAGGGTTTATGACCACCTGGGTGAATTCGCCTGTGATCATTTGTCAGATTGTTATGTTGTTTCCAATTATAATTTGTGGTCTTCTTTTTTTTTTGGCAAATTTGGTAATGGCCAATTGTTTACAAGGTTGCTATGATATACATGTTGATTATTTGTGATGTTGCTGTATTTTGTAGAAGATATTGAAGTTTTACCATCAGGAAATATTGTGTTAAGAAATATTCAGGTGGATGAATCTGGAGACTATAAGTGTATCATTTATAATCCCAGCACAGAACAGCTCAAGAAATCTGATTTTATTGTGACACTTAATGTATCACCATATACAGGTAATTATTAAAGATACATGATCTTGCAACAGACAGTATGCCTTATCTTTCAAAACTAAAAGGTCTTTTGGACTTTACAAGGCTTGATAACAAAATCATTCTCTAATGGAATGTTATGAATGGATTTCAATATCGACAAACCTGATGACAACATGAACTGATTCATATTTTAGATCCTCCATTACCAACCTGGATTTTAGACAGTGATGCTAATTCCCAAATAAAATTGAATATTGGTGATGATGCTGTGTTAGAATGTCCATCAGCTGGCTTACCTGAACCCAAAGTCAATTGGACTAAATACGATGGCTATTTAAAAAAATCACGCTCTCAAGTTATATCAGGGAATTTACATATAAAAAATCTCGAGTTACGTGATGAAGGAACATATTTATGCAGTAGTAATGGAATCCAGAGATTTGTTACTTTAGAAGTCAGAGGTAATTGATTTGAATAAAAAATGTACAAAAATAACCGAAAAAATTAGCTATTTTTCATGGATTGCAAAATAAAGAAAATGGTGTGGTAGCAGTCATTGTCATTGATAAAAGTCAAAATAATGAAAATACCTACAATGGATCTGACAATCATTTATATTGATGACAAGACAGAATGTATTATTTTGAATTGTGAACTGAATGGATGTTTGTTGACAAATTATATATTTTATCTTTATTTTATTTACAGAACTGCCAAAGATCAGTGTAAGCAGTAATCATATTGAAGGAAAATTAGGGAGTAGTTTAAGAATAATTTGTAATGTTCAGGGACGTCCTAAACCTACTGTACAATGGTACCATAATGGCCGACTTTTAACAGATTCCTACACCAAAATCCTTCATGGAGGTATGTTGGAATTTAATTTATTACTATGATCATTATCTATAAATACTGTAAACTCAGTTTTTAGTGTAAGTAGGAATATTTTAAGTTTAGTTAAGCTTTTAGGGTCACTATTGAAGGTGTCACTCATGTAATTAATATTTACATAGGATTCCCTTGCTGTCTATTTTTTGACATTAGTGTGGTTCATTTGGTCGCACTTGAGTAGTAAAGCCCGGCTTTCTCATGTAAACTGCATGATAATTGGCGTGTGAGAGTCTAGCATTCATAGTTGTTATGAATTATTGTCCAATGAGATGTTTGGCACATGAAGATTACACAGCATTCTGAACCCTAGAATGGTTGTTAGTGGGATCAGGCTTTGTTTCAGTGGTTTGAAAGTGGAAATAAGATGTGCCGTGGACAAAGGTATGAAGGGAAATAACTCACTTTTGATATATTTTCACATAAATTTCCAGTTCTGTAAACTAAAGAAGTTTACCTTTTCATTTGAATTCTTTCAACAATGGATATCATCTTTAATAAATTATAGATACAGCTAAATTGATAACAAAGCTAGAAGAAAGTGATGTTGGTATTTATCAGTGTATCGCAAGCAATGAAGCTGGGGTTGATTCTGCTTCAATTTATCTATGGGTTAAAGGTCAAGTTCTCGACCCTTTTGGTGCAGGTAAGTTTGATTAGATTCTTTTATTATCTAGATCTTCTATTGAAATGAACTGAATATGCGATATCAACCTTGTTGATGTTGACAAAATCAATCAGGCTTTGTTCAAAGAGAGTGCATGTTCTGTTGCAACAGCAAAACAGGCCATAGTAATTATTATAGGAATTGTGTTCAATATTAAAGTAGATGTATTTGTTCTCTATTGAAACAAATATAGAATTGAGAAATAAGCACACCAAGCAAACTCATTGTATCAGACATTGTGCATGATCTGAGTCCATGTTGGTTAATGATGCCATCTTAAAGTAGCTTAAACTATATCTTTTATATACTGTGGAAATGTGACATTCTAGTTGAAATGTATTATTATATTTAGTAATATTTTATTGAATTTTTAGATGGAGAAGGGCTGTCAATTATGAATACCAACAGTCCAAATGAAACTACTTCTATAGATGAAGATGATATTAAAAAATCTAGAAAAGATAAAAAGAGAAATAGAAAAAAGGATAAAAGAAGAAAGAAGAAAGGCAAAAATAGAAGACGACATAGAAACCGAGGTATTTACTGTCTAAAACATTAAAAAACAGCACTTTAGAATTCTTGCTATTTAGAAACCAAGGTATTTACTGTCTTAAACATTACGATACAGCACTTTAGAATTCTTGCTATATAGAAACCGAGGTATTTACTGTCTAAAACATTACTATACAGCACTTTAGAATTCTTGCTATTTAGAAACCAAGGTATTTACTGTCTAAAACATTACGATACAGCACTTTAGAATTCTTGCTATATAGAAACTGAGGTATTTAATGTCTAAAACATTACAATACAGCACTTTAGAATTCTTGCTATTTAGAAACCGAGGTATTTACTGTCTAAAACATTAAAATACAGCACTTTAGAATTCTTGCTATATAGAAACCGAGGTATTTATTGCTAAAACATTACAATACAGCATTTTAGAATTCTTGCTATATAGAAAGCGAGGTATTTTCTGTCTAAAACATTACAATACAGCACTTTAGAATTCTTGCTATATAGAAACCGAGGTATTTACTGTCTAAAACATTACACTACAGCACTTTAGAATTCTTTCTATTTAGAAACCGAGGTATTTTCTGCCTAAAACATTACACTACTGCACTTTAGAATTCTTGCTATTTAGAAACCGAGGTATTTACTGTCTCAAACATTACACTTCTGCACTTTAAAATTCTAACTATTTAGAAACCGAGGTATTTACTGTCTAAAACATTACACTTCTGCACTTTAAAATTCTAACTATTTAGAAACAGGGGCATTTACTTTCTAAAAAATTACACTTCTGCACTTTAAAATTCTAACTATTTAGAAACCGAGGTATTTACTGTCTAAAACATTACACTTCCTGCACTTTAAAATTCTAACTATTTAGAAATAGCATGTTATATGGGTTATATGATAGAAGTTTTAGAGAAAATCTGTATTTGACAAATGATAAATTAGGTGAAATTACACAAGTTCAGAACCTTCAGTAAAGTCAAAGTGAAAACAAATTCATTACCTAAGGAAACTTTTAGGGAGTGTCTTGTCTGGAGTTCATATACATATATTTTAATGAGTGCTGTTACAGGCATAATAGATCCACTAATATCTATAATATTTCAATCTGTTTGTTATATTTCCTTTGTAGTTATCTTAGTACCACCATCACAACCTACTGTCACACAGCTATCTGATTCTTCCGTCATGTTGAATTGGACAGTACAGAAAAATGAGGGTCTGGCTGTGAAGTTCTTTAGAGTGCAGTATAAAGAAGTGTCACCGTCAAAAAGTTCGTGGAAAACTGAAGATCATGCGCTTCCAAAGCATGTTCGTCAATATGAAGTGAAGCATTTAAAAAAGGGTAAGCTTAGTTTATGGTAGAAAACCGGCCACATTGACACTGATGAAATCTTAAGGCAACTATAAGAACTGGTGACATCTGGAAGAATATTATGTTTTTTTGGATTTAGTTGACCTGATCTAAAACAAGCTAAACTCTCTTCAGACTTGACAAAGAAAAAAACAAATTAATAAATCTACGTCAAGTTTAGACGACTTCACACCGATTAACTTTTCATGCTAATGAATCAGTGGTGATTGAAACTATCTGCCCTGTTGGTTGGTTGATTGGCCTATCACAAATCAGATAAACATGTTGTTCATTTGAAGTATTGATATTTTGGAATATTGTTAAACAAGAATTGGTCATTCATCTCCTGATAATGAATTAAATGTTCTTATGTTTATTTGATTTTTTGACAGGGGGATATTATAAGTTCCGTATAGCAGCAGTATACACCAATGATGACAATAAAGTTGGCAATTTATCACCAAGATTTCAGTTGAAATATAATTCTGATGGCAAATCAGTACCAGCATCTGAACCTGTTATTGTTGAAGTTAAACCTATTGTTAATAATATTGTGTATGGAATTAGTCTTAAATGGATGGTATGTAGCCTACTTTAATAATAGAAATGGGTAGGGCTTACATGACAATGTTTTACGATAGGCATTTTCTTAACGATTTAATTTGTGGTCATCAGGTAAAATGAAGTAAAACCAAGGAGTAGTACAGTAGTATTATAAAATTGGTATTCTTTATTTTTAGGATATATATACAGAAATATATTTCTTAAAGTGAAGTTCTTGGCCGTTAAACAAACTTATCTGATGTCATATGAATTATAATTTGTTATGCTTTTTGCATTATTCCAATTTTCAATCAGATGTGTGGTTACAGTAATTAAAATGCTGTATATAACAGCAGGATTGTAAAAACCTCTTATAATATTGGAGGGATTCTGGATTTCTCTTTTCTTTAAAAGTTTTTTAACTTAATACATATATTTAACAATATATTTAATTATATGTTTATCTGTGTACCAACCAGGAAAGTTTCTTTATTCTTGTTATTTTGTTGCCTTCTAATATTTATTAAATAATATTTCTATTTATAGTATAATGGTCCAGATGCTGAAGATTTGAAAGGATTTATAATACATTTTAAACCTTACGATGAAGCGGGTGATTTTAAAGAGATTGTTTTAAACCAAATTAAATTAAGACATTATTCCTTAGTAAATTTAACATCTCATACAGAATATGCTATCAAAATGCAGTCATTTAATTCCAATGGTAGAAGTCAGTTTAGTAAAATTGTAGTTAAGCGTACCAGAGGTAATATATTTTATTTTAATGTTTTCTGTCAGCCTTACAATTCAAGGAGTATAAAAAGTACATCGCCATAATAATCACAATTTGTGTATTTAAATGTAAAGTATTCTATGTTGCTTGGCATTAGAATCTTAAATGTCTATTAAGTTTATTAAAAACTGTTTTAAGCAGGGATCATGATTTATTTTTTTCCCAATCGGACATTTTCGGGCATTTTTAAACGATGTTTTTAGATGGTCACATTTGTCAGGTTTCTACCTCTTTTGGATGTTGTCTCCTGATCTACCACCGGGAGACCCAAATCTACCGATTTTTTTTTTTCTTTTCCTTACCATACTTTTCATGGGGCAAATTGCCGTCGGTCATTTTGGCAAGAATGTCAGTCATGTCCGGCATATATGGGCAAATCATGATCATTGGTTGTAAGAGTTATAGATAGCGATAATATTGTACATAGTAAATATTAATATTGAAAATACTAATGGGTGTCAACATGTTTTAGTATTATCCATTATTCACATTGTAGGTCCACCAGTTGCGGATGAAACAACGTCCGGATCATCACAATCAGTACCCATAGATCATGGCAACCCAATGACCTCATCAAGTGGTCAAGAACTGTATATGATATTGGGAATTGTATTGGGCATCATGCTACTGGCTTTAATAGTATTTATGTTGATGTGTTGGTGGAAACAAAGACAACAGAGAAGAATGCCAGGTAGGTCTAGTAGTCTAATGAAATACAAATTACTAAATACAAGAAGATTTGCCTTTAATAATAATTACTAAATACAAGAAGACTTGTCTATAATAATAATTACTAAATACAAGAAGACTTGTCTATAATAATTACTAAATACAAGAAGACTTATCTATTTAATAATTACTAAATACAAGAAGACTTTCTATATTAATAATTACTAAATTCAAGAAGACTTTCTATAATAATAATTACTAAATACAAGAAGATTTTTTAAATTTAAAAAAAGAAATTTCTTAAAATTCAAAAACAAGAAGACTTTTTAAATTAAAATAACAAACTTAAAAGACTTTTATGATTTATTTTTCCATTAATTGTTTTTTATTCAAATACAATATGATTTTCAAAATTAACTTCTAAAATCAAGAAGATTTCTTAAATTTTGGCAAATTAAGAAATTAGGGTCCATAAAAAAAATTTAAATTATCTTTTAAATTAAAATAAAAACTAAAATTTAATTTTTGGTTTATTTCCATTAAATTTTGGGGTTTTAAACGACAATATGATGTCAAAATTCAACTCTAAGCAAAAAATGATTCAATCTTAAGATTTGTGGCAATAAGAAAAAGGGTCCATATAAAACATAATTATCTGAATATAAATACACGAATTGAACGTTGGTCTTATTAGAATTATTGGTGTGTAAACGCAATAGATCAAGCTAAAATATTTGTGACAGGCCCCCTTAACTTGATTGACAAATACTGGTTGTATGGCACTTTTATTATGAAAAAAAAAGAAAATTTGGGATTTTCATTAAAGAAGATAGACCAATTTAAATATAAGGAATGTGGACCTAGTTATTGTTGGAAAAATGCTGGTTTATCACATGATAAACCGGCTTTGCTGGTCTATTCCCCATAACCCCTTTCCACATTCATTCCTCAAATATATCCAGTACAATGATTGGTCTCCAGTATATTGCTCTTCAACCTCCCTAGTTCTATCTTCATTCATATTCACTTTTGTAGAGTCAGTAACAGTAACTGATACGGTTGTACTGTACATGCTCTGAATAGGAAATAAAAATGAATTGATTCTGATTATCATAGTTAATTATATTATATTGTAGTAATGAATGGTGTTCTTCACTCAAAGTTTCATGATCAGTCACATCGTATTTATTCTGATAGTACAAGGAAAAAATATATGAATGGTGGATATCCAACAAACGGATATATAGCTAATGGTCATGGTCCTCACTCACCTAATAAGATGAACATCAATGTAAATCCAGTTCCTCCACATCCCGAAGCCATGTCTTTAACCAGACATACAGAAAAGGGCACTTACTATCATGTAAGTATATCAAATGGTTATAATGACCATCAATTAAAAATACCTAGGCAGGACAGTAGTCAAATTTATTGGATTTTGACACACATAGATCTGACCATTTGATAAACATGTACTTGTGTATTTTTAGTATTTTAGACGAATGGGCTGAATGTGAGACAGGACAATGTCCATGTGTATTGGGCCTAATTCTGACCCATGTAAAATAAAGAGTTTATTATTATTATTAAAGATGCCTATTCCAACAAATTTATCCAGCTATTATTTCTGAAAGTCTGACTTTACCTTTAATGAGCATTTTTAATTTTGATTCATAATTACAGAAATAACATACTAGTCTCAACCCTAGTGCAAACTGTTTTAACCCTGTTTTAGTGCATTATGTGGAATAGTTACCTTTAACCAGTCTAATATTTCAAATGTTTAAATGAAGTTTTGTGTTTGTATTTCTAGAATCATATTGGTAATGGTAGTGTAAGGACATTTGGTCATGTAAATACAAGTGATAATAATTTTAATAATATAAACAGTAATAAAAAAGTGATGCTTTCAAGTGATGAAGCATCACAACCTATGCTTTGTGATAATAATAAAAGTGATCATATTGGTGATAATAATGAACCTATTGTATATAATTATGACTGTTGTTCAAATCATCATTATGATCAAACTTTACCTGAACATACATATGATTGTGATACAGTGTATTCAGGTGGTGATACCTGTGATCGGAATTCTCCAATGCCATCATCAGTATTGCCAGGCTATGAACTCAGCAATCAATCCCATGAAAGAATTTCACACAGACTGTCCCAAAATTTAGATCTGAATCAGTCACATGATAGTTTATCACATAAGCATTCAGGTCATAGTAAACAGAGACATAGAGGGAAACATCGTCATAATTGTGAAAATCTCACACGTGATCAAGCAACCAATACAGACCTCAGTAGTAATGGTAGGTATGATTCATATTCTGTAAATAAACAGTTGGTTGTTTCAATGTCTCAGAAACAGGCTCATTTCAAAGCTTAGAATTACTATTACCATTTTGTTAAATTTTATTTAAAACTCATGATGCTATATGTTTTTTTATTTTTCAGAAGGAACAATTGAATTCACAACTTTCAACAAATCACAAAAATGTTCAGATCAAAATCATCAAGAAAATCCTTCAACAGACTTTATATCTTCTGAAGATTTGTCTCAAAGAAATGAGGGTGTGTGACACCCAACATTTAATTTCATGTGTTCATAATACATCATATACAACGAGAAAATCAAATTGTGAGACTTATTTATAGTGCATAATGGCATAAATTGTCTTTCACAGAAAACAGACTAGAAAAGTTATTACTTGTAATTTGATAAAAAGAAGTGCTAGTTTCTATTGGTGTTCATTAAGGTGCCTTTATTTACAAACAATTATTTTTAGTGAAAAATACTCAGGATGTATAAAAACATGTGCATAATATTATTTTAATATATTACAAGATATTTATTATTATTTCCATTTTTATGGACCATTGAATCTGTTATATTTTATGGATATCAATTTAGTGCCTTTGTGAAAAAGCTGTATAGGGCAATTAATGTGTGCTTTTACAGAGTTGTTGATACACAATTTGTATTATTTAAAACTTCATTTTGAAACTTAAAGCTGACATGTATGGTCAAGATACAAATACACAAAATGTAAAATGAAAGTTGCTATATCTAATAACCTTGTAAAATGTCATTATTTTAAAAAGTGAAAAGAAAACTATAATTGTTTCTGATGTACTCAAACAATAATATATATGCACATCCGAGGATAGTTCCAAACATAAACATAAACTATCTACAGTAATTTGAGGTGGCAAAGTTGAGGTAATTTAACTAGAAGATAGATTTGCCTTTGTTTGGATTTGTTCAAGGATGTGCATACAATTTTTGCAGGACTGAAATATAGATAAGGGGAGGTGATCTCAGCATAAGTTTCATTATTTTTCTTTTTAATAAACAATTTATATTTACATCATAGAATTAGGGAACAGACTTTCACCTTAAGTATCCTCTCTTTTTAAGGCTAATTCTCTTTTCTTCCTTATATATCAAAGTGGGAGTATGCACTTTCAATATTAAATATCTACAAGACAGCTTTCTAGGCAAGGCAATGAATGAATATAATTATGAATAAAAAATATTTGGCAGTACATAAATAATTACAAGAATGAAATTTGATATTTATATAAGGAAGTTTTGTCAAAATCTGTCTTCTAGAGTGTTTATGAAAATTGATGACCTGGCAGACAAAATTATTACTTCCAGTTATATGACAGAAGATTTTATAAATTCTTGTTATTGTAAAGCTTTGGATACTCCCATTTAATTTAGATGATCAGCACAAAGATGAGAGAAGTATCATATATGAAACAGTTTTTGACTTATTTGAGTTGTTATTTTTGTTTTTTTGTCTTGGTTTACTATTTGCTCAAGAGACAGTAGGGGAATTTATTGTATTATATTTAACATGATGATGTAAAAATAATCGCCATAAATAATTTTTTATGATTAAATATCAAACTGTCTATATTATTATGTTGTTAGAAGCCTGCAGAAATAGATGAAACCTATTGAGTATTCATCTTAAAATAACTCAGAAATGAGTGTCGAATTGTTAAACATTACATGGGAGATAATTTCAGCCAAGTACCCTTCACTGTTAAGTTTTTACATCCTTGTATTAATAATATCACCTACCATTACAGAAGAGTGTTATGTCCATTGTACATGTTGATATAGGATCTAACCTTATCCAGCAAAATAATATATTAAAATTAAAAATTCATCTCAGAAAACTATAACAGAATCTGTAGTAAAACTCCACTAAACATTTATTATATGTATGTGTTATTAACCAATAAATTTGATTGAAAGGAATCCTCTGTAGGCTTAAGGCTGCCCTTAAATGATTTTAGTAATTTAGCTGATGTTGATGTTGTCACTTTTCCCGTACCATACATGCCAGTTGCTGAATAAGTAGAATCTTCATTCTTTATCTTCAAAAGGTTTTAACTGATATGTATCTACATCTATCTATCTACATGGTTACATAAATACATTTTAGGATATGGAAAAATAAATACATTTAAGGAGATAGATCAATAAATACATTTTAGGAGATGGTATTTTATACATGTTCATGAGAAGTTTGTTGACTTCAATGCCTAAAAATAAAAAAATCGTGCATTAATAATGCTTTTATAGCATCAATGACCGGGAAGACATATGAATGCCTATCACCAATACCTCAAGAACACTGTATTTTACGCATTAGTAAGCAAATAGTCGCCATTTGCTAGATAAAAGTTTTCATGTTTTAACAACAGTTCAATTTAATGATAGGTTGGTGTTATCAAACGTCAGGGACATCACCAGTAATCTTCCCATCATCACCATCTTCAATACTCCAGTCATTTTACTTGCAACATCACTAGAAGATGTTAAGCGTCTTTATATCTTTTTTCCACATTATAATACTCGTAGATTTTTATACAAACCGTTAATCAGATTTATATCTCAACGACCCTGGGTGCGAATGAATCTAATGTATTTTTCATCAAGGCTAACATAATATCTGAATAAGATATGTTATTATCCACCATTTCAGTGTTCTAGGTGTACATGAAATTTTTACAAATAATTTACTGATAATTAATATGAAAAGGTTAAATAATTCTATTTAATCCTTCCCTTCGCCGAAATTCATTTTAATTTTTAACTTAAGAGGGTATTTTTCTGCAATAATATTTTTTATTAAGTTAAGTTAGCCAGTTAGTTTGTGTAGTTTATGTAATATATATTTTGAATTTATAATTAAATTTCAACATATTTGTTAATCGCCTTTAAATCTCGATTGCCGAAAATTTACAATCTAAATCTAAATAATTGTTAATATGTAATAATAAATACACTAATAAGTAAATAGGTCTTGTATCTTAATCAGACGAAAACGATTCTTAAATTTGTGCAATATGTTGATATTTTATATATTTTGAATACAGATCTAAATAACAGGTATAAATTGGAATTACGTACAGATTAAAATTGCCGTAATTGTCTGTTTGGCAATAACACAATAAACTATTGTTGATTTACGTTCACAATGTTTACCATCAAATTGTGTTTCTCTGTTTTACCCTGAATATGTCTTATTTTGTAAAAAATAATACAATTTTCTGCCTATATTGGACTGCCTGAAATGTGATAGTGTCAATTATGAATGTATATAGTTCACCTCATCATCATCACCATCCATCATCCTTGTTGTATAAAATTATACTTGTTTTAAATAAACTATTGTAAATTATAAATAAATTAATTTCTCTTAGAGCAGGGGCGTTACGAAAGAAAATGACTGGATACAAATCTATCAGTGGTGGAAGAAAACGTCAAAAAAAAAATTTATTTATATGGTGAGGGCATATTTTTTCTGGCCTGAATTTTATTTTCATTTGGCTATATGAAAAGGTTAAATATTTCAGTTTCAAAGCTCGTTTTTCATTGGTTATTAACTTGTTTATTACACTTTCTTACCCTCAAACTTCATGTGTGGGATTTAAGTATTTGCTGGAAGCGAACGTTAAATTCTAACTAATGAATCTAAGTTGTTGACATTGAGGTGGCTTTTGACACTTGCAAAAATCTCTGTTATTAGAGATATTCAAAAATGTCAAAAGGTCTTAGTGTTTTATTGTAACGATCCAAAAGGAGGTATCAATAACACTTGACCCCTTGACACTAAGTCAATTGAAGGTCAGGGGATTACATTTATGGGAATGGAGGGTTTGATTCTCCCGAATGTTTATGCTGGAACAAATACTTTTATTGAGAAATTGCGATAAAGGAAATGATTTTGACCAGCTGGGTATAGAAGTATATCTCTTTTAAAGACAGTGGGTGGGAATTATTTACTTAGCTCGATTATTGGTATGAACGAGATAACAAAAGGGTGCTATGGTGAATATTGAGTCCTATTGATCTTGCTGTATTTAATGTTTCAATCCAATGGGATTGGCGGAATTTCATAGTTTCAAAGAATTACCAAAACTGTTCTACAAGTCCACCATGGAAATGTCATCAAAAACTGTCCACAAAAATAGGGTCCAATAGGTAAAGTAATAATCCTGCACACGACGCACTACCAAAATTGTTTACAAAATAAGACATATTCAGGGTAAAACTGAGAAACCTGATCATAACACAAGTGCTTAACTCATTTTTTACTGTTTTGAGATATTCAAGAAAAACTCATGGGTGGTTTCTCATGATATGTTATCATCTTGCTCCATTAGGCGAATGTACCCGAGTATTAAATGACACTAAACTCTATATTTATGTTCATATTTGTGGGTTATATCATATCAGAAACGATTAATAACTTAATTGATGTCTTCCTACGTGGACGTTTACAGCTACAAAATAAATGAAAATAGGTTTGTGGTTGACTCAACTCTGGCGATTTCGACTCAGGAAAATTGTATATTTGAATATCAAAACAACCAAAGAATCTTACGCGGAAAGAAACAAGATCGGAAATTTATTTAATAAGCACAAATTGTAAGAATTAATTTTAACAGCAATACTGCAAACTTCAAGTTTTTTTGTTTTTTTTTTGTGTTGTGGCAAAAATATAAAAAATAAAAAGATCTCAACGAAATTATTGTGTCAATGTTTAAAACTAAATTCACTACTCAATAACAACCAACGACCAACCTTTTTCATGTATTGAAGGTGATCACATTTTCTATTGACCCTTTGTTTGTAAATATTTGCATCCATTCCATTGTAGATTAGACAGATGCAATTCTAATTGGTAATTCTTCCCATTCGTTAGAGTTGTGGAAAAGTTTATAATTAATCATACCATCACCATACATTAGTTTACATAAGTTATTTACAGTTGGGTCACCCTCTTTTCTCCCCGGTCTTATACTATTGAAACGACTAACTTTCATTTTCAAGCTGGTGAACTATATAGGGACGGGGCTTCTTTCTTGCTGTTTGCATTACAACAACAAGATCCCTGGGAGTGCAGATATTACTTTTCATATTCCTTTCAATGGTTGAATGCATTGCGTCGCATTCCATATGGGCGTGGCCAACAACCAGCTATTTCTGGAATATACGGATTCCGGTTTGAATCGAGTGTTGAAGGAAAGCATTTGCTAAAGTACAGTTTTTTGAACAGTCATCACTCCAAATGATCAATTCCTTGATTTGTGGATTATTCTTCAAGAAGGTTTGAAAGTGTTGAAACTGAATGGAAGTAAACACTTCACTAGAGAGATCCACCTCTGATTCATCTCAAATATAACAGTATCCGTCGTGTGTGGTCATGTTGTGCAGAGTGAATTGTGTACTTGAAGTTTGGTTCTATAATATAAAGCACTGGCTTTAGTAGTATTTGGGCAAAGTAAAACTCCTTGTCCTTCGTCCATCTTCAGCTCGTAGTTTGTTGGATGCTTTTTCTTCTTGTCTTTTTGATGTTCAGTTGGTGTAACATGACCCATTTTTGAAGAAACACACAGGTCACACTGGTCTTTTCTTGGTTTGAATACAGACAGATTGAGTTTACAATACATATTTTTGAAGTATGTGAATCTAACAGCCCTCTTGCCAACATCTAGGGGGTCTTTAAGTTAAGTTTCATGCAGATTGATAACTTTTGTACCTAGTTCTAAAAACCTTTTATCCTTATATGATATCTCAAACATCTCACTACCGTGATGGATCACTTTTTCCCTTGTTTTCCCAAACTTTTCATTATGAGAATGTTGTTGCTTTTTTTTTTTTTTTTTAAAAAGGCAAATCTGTTTATTGTTTTTTTTTTATACGCTGACATTAAAGTGTGGTCGTATATTCTTGTCCGTTCGTCCATAATCTCGAGAGATATATATAGGCTATTAGCCTGATTCCTAATCGATTTCCTTTGTGAATAAACTACTGTTTATAAAAAAAAAATTGAAGAGATCTTGGTCAAGTTCGATATTATGATTTTTCGATGAACGGTTTTTTAGTTTTTGCCCTTGACTTAGTCAAAATAAGTTGGCTTGTGAACGCGATGGAGTCTACGGTTTTTATCTGATTATTGATCTGTGATCTGAAAAATGCGATACGATGAACATGATAGGCTCTATTCACAATTTGATAGACAGCTGCGCTCAATAATTAAATACTCCGACCATGACGACAGTAAACTGTTATACAATAGGTCTGGGTAAAAGTCCATTAGTATTAAAGATCTAATTTGGCATGCTGGAGGTTAATGAACATAAATTTGTATTTGTACTACTTCTTTTGGAAAAAATATCAGTTTGTATTTCAAGGTATTATTATTAATACTCGGGAAAAAATCTGTCAATGCCAAAACGATTAGAAATTTTCGAAATGAAATGAAATGTATTCAGTTGCATTGGCATCAATGCATTATAGCACCTGAATAAGATTAAAACAATGACAAGTTAAAAATAAAGAATGAAAATGTATGAACAAAAAACATAAAACAATGCACGAAATACAAATTTAAAAAAATGTCACAGAAAAACACCCTAATGGAAGACAGTAATAAGAAAAAACAGTATCACAGATATAATAGAAAAAGGGCAGATTTGTTGCCTAATATTAAACAAGATAGGCCTACGACCACTTTAAAGTATATTTTCTTTATTACAAGTTGACCAAGATCTCATCAATAGAAATAATCGCACCAAAAATCATTCAAATCAGACTACAACTGTAGTTTTTGTAGCGTTCACAGACTTGTTTTTTACTTAAACCAGGGCAAAAGCTCGAAAATCATTCATCGAACAATTTTCGATATCATCTCGTTCAAGATCGTTCACAAGCCAATGTGTTTTAACTAAGTCAAGGGCAATAACTTAACCACTCCTGCAAATGAAGTGTTACACGATGGCGAAGCGATGTCAAAGTTCAACTAAAATATAATAAATTAATACCATCACGATTGTATTAAACACACATTTCAAATAAAGATAATTAATATAATATATAAAAAAGAAATTTATAAAAGTAAACTATCTGATAATAAAATACAAACCATAATTATATATAATAACAGTTATTAATTTTCTCTCATTTACAAACTAAAAACGGATTGTGGAGCTAAAATGCACAAAGTCTATCGCTGTTTTATATGATTAGTATTTTCTATATCGGCCACTTTCCGATTTAAAGCTGGTTGAAGAAACAGAAATGTTATTGAATTAAGACCTAACAATGATACAAAGTAGACCATTATAGTAGATAAATGGACTTCACTAATCACCCCTTTATTCATATCAATTTCTTTCTCCATAGCATTATATTGGGCTAAAATTGTACAAAAAACAAAGATATGAAACCATTGGTGGCTATGCCCTATTATATCGCACATGCCAACTTTGGACATCTCTGGTTGATGAGCAAGATAAGCAATCGTTGAAAGAAACAAAAACACGTACATTAACCCAAGATGATTTAAAGAAGAAATATGACATGTTGTATCCACGAAACACTCGTAATATTTACACAATAAAGGATACAACATGGATATTGTAGATGCTATGCATGCCGATACTGTCAAACATTTTCGGATAATTCCAAAGAAGTAAAGTTTTGCAGTGCTAATAGACAAGAAGTTGTTATAGCACAGAATTAAATGTAAGGGTAGATAAAATGTTTGTAAAGTCTGAAACCTCTTCTCGGGACAGAATCTATAAATAGTCAGAATACCACACCCCAAGGAATATAAAGACACTCCAAAATAATCCATCATAAAAAATACGTAATGATGACGTAAACTTTTAGAATGAAAGAGATGTGCTATGGTACTAAACGACGTCAAGGATAAGGCACCTATAGAATAGCCTAAAACAACAGCGCCTTCACTTGTATTAAATATATCATACTTCTCACATAAAGTAATTGTATGCAATAAAATGTATATAAAGGATATAAGATGTGTCCATATGTTTAACGTCTCATTATGCCAATTAAATAAGCTAACCAAATAATAATGCCATGGTTTATTTGTAAGTCTATAACCACGTAATATATAAGGCTCCCGAAATGTAACCAAAACTTTCTCTTGGAATTGAGTTCTTTGAGCTGTAAATAATGGCTGAAATTGTTTTGGTAGTTTATTCCTTAGTAAACCATCCATATCTGAAAAAAAGCAATCGACATAATTTGTTATGTATGCTTTAAATATTTGTTATTGAACAACAATATCATAATGCATGGTAGTTATGATCTCTCTCGTAAATTACTGACGTTTGAAAAAATCTTTAACGTACAGAACAACCTGTCGCCATTCTCAGTAGGTTGAAAGAGAATATTTCTTTTATAATATTTGGATACTAAAATTTACTAAAAAAAACATTTACGCCTATACATTAATGTGATAATATATGGCCATCGCCCCTGCCCGTCTGTCAGTCTACAATTGTTGTAGAAAGATAGAGAGCTGGTTTCTAAGTGGAATTTGTTGAAACTTGGTGTAATCACAGAATAATCGAATATATTTAATATGAGTTATTATCCTTGTTCTTGAAAACGCGTTCAATTTATCTGCTCTTGTTTTTAAATTCTTTGTGAACAGGATAGGAAGCATGTTAACGATAATCAGATAATCCCCTTAGTAACGACATTTAATTCTATACCTTTTTAAGTAGCAACTATAGTAATCGCCATTATTTTGAGCTTCGAAATCAAGAATTTGAATATACGATCGTCCTCTTGCAGTTTTCAAAAGAAAAATATATTTTAGAATAAATCATGTGATCAAAAAAGTGGATTTTTCTCAACATCATGGTATTATCAATGATATGAATTGATTATTTTAGGAACAATATTGTAGAAATAATTCACCACTGGTGACATCCAGTATGTGTTTATGTGACTTTTTAGTTCATTAACCTTACTAAAATTAATACAACAATATAATTAAATTTTGCATTTTGCATTAAATACTGAAGCTCTGTATGTATCTACCATATTCTAATTATCTGTTGTATAATAGGCTATAGAGTTTTCCTGTTGAAGGACACCGAGTAATGAGACACTGACCTATTTGCAATCGTCATATTAGATAATTCGTAATAATTGATTTCTGGCAACAGGTCCATCTCTTTAGCTAGCCTAGCAGTTAAAAAACATCACCCATGTAGAAAGAATTGATTAAAATGGGCTGTACCTATGTTTTTCTAGCCAAAGAAATCATCTTAGAATTTTGACGAAATGCATGGCTAAAAATAGAACCCGAGTTAAACAACTAATTTAAAGAATTTCTTAAATTATATTACAACTAAATACAGATAAAGTATACAACAACTTTCCTCTTGTACTTACTGCGTATTGCATTTCTGTCCTAAAGCAGGTAAAGTCTTGTATTAATTAATATCAATAGGCGACGAGTCAAATATAGTGTTATTCACAGGCTAGTAAAGTAGGTCAAACGCATCACTAATTTCACAACAAATTGTTTATTCGCTCTGTCCTGGCAACACAAAAATGACATCGGGAAAAAATTTCCAGAAAATTAAAATCCATACATTTACGAAATCTGTGGTGATTATTTTGGATAAGCAACTAGTGAAAATGAAAATTCAACTTTAAAGTTAAAGACAAGTTTTAACTTTTTGATTGGATAATAGCTCCGTGGTTGGGCGCGGTTCAATGTTATACTATTATATTTATTAAACGTATAGTTTTTTAAATAGTCGGCATAATTTAACACACAAAAACATAACATTAATGTGTGAGTCAAGATTAAAGAGTGTATATTATCCTCGTTATCATTTCTGCAATTAGGCCTATTGTTCGTTATTGCTCTGAAAAGAAACTAAGCGCTGTTCTATCACAAACTTTTAACATAAGTTGCAATTTCAGACCTCTCAACCTAGAATGAGATTTGGTTACAGGTCCAGGGGACGCCTGGTCCTCTGGAAGCTCTGGGGTTCTATAGATGGCCGGAGATGCATTCTAGCTCATTTCCGGAGAATAAAACTGCAAATCGGTAGACAATGTGAACTTGATTTTTGTTTGCCTTTACAATATCTTCTATTTTTACCTTAGAATAACCATCATATTTATCAACTAAAATGTACTGATTTTGATTCACCCTGAAGACAATAAACTGCAAGTCTAAGAGTCTTGAATAGAGTAGGCCCTATTACAATGTAGAATTATCTATTAAACTTGCTGTTCTGTTGCTCTGCAAAACGGTTAAATATCTAGTGTGTTCTGCTGCGTTTAAAAAAAAAGTTGTCTGTTAATACGGTTGATGGGTTTTCTCAAACAGGCCATAATCGTTTTGTGCAAATCTTTTACATAGAAATTTAAGTGATATTTTGGTCCAGGGCAGACTTTAAACCTATAACAGTATAATCATTATTTTCTTCTTATTTTAGATTTGTGTTCAAGTAGATGCTGGTTACAATTTTCCATTAATTTCAATGTATCAATCAGTTTCAGAAAATAATTTTTTAGTTTTTTTCTTAAATCATTCTTCTTTTTCCCTCTTACTCACTATTTTTTTTGCACTTAACTTTTATTGGTGGTACTGAATCTTCTCCTCGGCCTGTGCTTTCGTATTTCAATTATATATTGTTTTTACTACCACTTTCACCTAAATGTTTATTCCACCGTATTTCACCTCGGTTTATCTGTTCTATAGCACATCGGTTACAGCGTTGGTTCTTTATGTCATGGCGTCGTTTGCTTGGATACGTTGAAAATGTCGGACGTAAGTTATAATCTTGATCAACGTCTGATTTGTCCGATGACCTTGAATAAGTCATCTTCACTCACAATTCCAGTCCACCAAGTGGTACGGATAATTCAGGAAAGATCAATGCCAAGAGGTTTGGCCAAGGACCAGCTGTTATAAGAGATGATCTCCTATAGAAGCACTGGCCTAGGTCACAAGTAGAGACTATCCTACGAATTTCAGTATACATCAATTGATAAGAAATTATCTACTTCTGGAGAAATTTACAAGATAAAGCAATTAAATAAAAAAAAATGCAAAGCGATTACTTCAGGGAGATGGTGAAAAGGGATCTTATCTACCATGTACAAGAATATTACTCATGTTTTTATTCCTTTTGTAAGCAGTCACCAAACGGTTGGTAAAGATATTAGGGAATTCATCCTGGAGTTCTTTATAAAAGCGTTTCATAATCACAGAGTCATTTTTAGCTGCAGAATTGTAGGTGGCGACAAAAGGTATAATCTGATTGTCATACTGGATATTTAGACCATGAGGTACAACTGTTTGTAATTGGTCTAACCAGAAACTCCCCCTTTGTAGTCGCTTCGTTTTATGTTTGATTGTTGTAGAAACCGATACCTTTTCTATGGGCATAACAAGAAGATGAGATGATGGGTTGAACTGAAATGGTTCGCGATTGGTCTATCTCTTGAATGAAGAATGTACGCAACGCGTTTTGTGTTTCGCCATATATTGTACGCCGCATTTTTTTTACATGAAATAAGGTAAATTATGTTTTTATCGATGCAAGAAAGAACTTGCGTTAGTTCGAACATTTTGCCGTTTTTATACGCCCACATGAAAATGTGGACGTATATTGCCATCACCCCTGTCCGTCCGTCGGTCGGTCCGTCCGGCCGGCCGTCGGTTCGTCCGTCCGTCAACAATTACTTGTGTACGCGATACAGGCCAGAGTTTTTATCTGATTTGAATGAAACTTGGTATGTGTATTCATCTTGATAATATCTCTTGAAATTGAAAATGGCACGATTCCGATGTTGGTTTATAATTTAGGGCCCTTCATTAAATGAAAAAAGGGTTTAAAATTTTTTTGTGTACGAAAGAACTTGCTTTAAGTTCGAATGAAACTTGGTATGTTTTTCCCCACTTGAAAATGTGGACAATTGAAAAATCACGATTCCGTGTCGGTTTAGGTCCGTCCGGCCTTGATTAAAAAAAACGTTAAAATTTTACTTGTGTACGCGATAAAAGGGCCAGAGTTTTCATCTGATTTGAATGAAACTTGGTATGTGTATTCATCTTGATAATATCTCGGACAAGTTCGAAAATGGCACGATTCCAGATGTCGGTTTATGAGATATCGCCTTGATTAAATGAAAAAACGATAAAATTTACTTGTGTACTCAATAGAAGCTGTAGTTTTCATCCAATTTGAATGAAACTTGGTATGTGTATTCATCTTGATAATATCTCGGTCAAGTTCGAAAATGGCACGATTCCAGATGTCGGTTTATGAGTTATGGCCCTTGATTAAATGAAAAAACATTAAAATGTACTTGTATATGCAATTGAAGCTATAGTTTTCATCCGAAATGAATGAAACTTGATATGTGTATTCATCTTGATAATATCTCGCCAGATGTCTTTTTATGAGTTATTGTCCTTAATTAATGAGAAAATGTTAAAATTATTCTTGTGTACGCAATAGAAGCTGTAGTTTTTATCCGATTTGAATGAAACTTGGTAAGTGTATTCATCTTAATAACATCTCGGACAAGTTAAAAAATGGTGCGATTCCAGATGTCGGTTTATGAGTTATTGCCCTTGATTAAAGGAAAAAAACATGGAATATTCTGTTTGATAAAGTGGGCGTATGTTACCTTGCCTGGCAAGCTATCTTTCTTATTTTCAAAACAGTGAGTAAGATGTATATGTTCGCAGGTACGACACCGAGAACCTCCACATGGTACAGAACTGATACCGGTAGGTAGCACAGAGGAGGGGGCTTATTTTTTGTTCTCAATAACCGAAAGAGTGTCGTTTTTAATTTTGTGCAAAAAAAAAACGTTTTGAGTAACCCCGCTCCCTCAGTTTATCAAATTCGAGTTCGCAAGCCAAATAAAAATCTGTCTTTCTTGTGCAAATTCTGTTGAATCTCAGAATATGCGATTTTATTATGCCAGAAAATGTATACTTCGGACGGAAAGAAGTTTTGAATTAAAGTTGGTGTGTCAAGTTTTTTTCGTTTGATTGAAACTTGGTCCTTTGAATGCAGTTGTGTCCAAGAAATTCATGCTATTTATCGAGATGTTTGCTGTAAGTTTTATAGAAGGATGGCGATAAGGATCCCTGTCACGGCGGACTTGTGAATCTAAGTTGTTATCTTTGTAAAATACAGTTGTTTTTTTCTTTTTTCTTTTTTTTAAATGTAGGCTAGTATTGAACCTTTACGACAAAAAAATTTACTATATCAACTATAATAGGAGTGACACAAAGACTAATCTCACTTTGAACCAGTAAAATATCCATTATAAGGTTTTTTCTCTGTCTTATGAATTTAAAATTAACCTGAAAGTCGGGACAATTAAATTGAACCATGGAAACAAAATTGCTGTCAAGATTTCCGGGAACACATAGGAGACACAATTTATACCGTTTTTTAAAATCAACCATTTCATTTCATTACATTTTTTCATGTATAATCTTTTTCTGGTCCTGTCACACACAGAAAAGACACAATAATCAGCCTTTTGGTGAAAACATCGTAATCTTACCCGATCTTTTAATTATTGTATCAATGCAACAGGTTTTTATACGCCCACACATAAATGTGGGCGTATATTGTAGTCGCCCCTGTCTGTCCGTCCGTCTGTCTGTCTGTCTGTCTGAATTATTGTATCAATGCAACAGGTTTTTATACGCCCACACATAAATGTGGGCGTATATTGTAGTCGCCCCTGTCTGTCCGTCCGTCCGTCGTCGTCTGCCCGTCTGTCTGTCTGTCTGTCTGTCCGTCCGTCCGTCTGTCTGTCTGTCTGTCTGTCTGTCCACAATTGTTGTGAACACGATAGAGACCACATTTCTTGATGGATTTTGACCAAATTTGGTGAGTGTGTTTGTTATAACCCAAGGAAGAAGCCTATTGAAAATCAGACCAATCAAAAAATAAATTGATGAGTTATTGCCCTTGTTCTTGAAAACACATTCATTTTGCATTCAAAAATGTGTTGTGGACATGATAGAGAGATGGTTTCTGGATGGATTTTGACCAATTTCAGTGTGTGTGTTTGTAATCATCCAAGGATGAAGCCTTCTGCCTGCCTGTCTGTCTGTCTGTCTGTCTACAATTGTTGTGAACACGATAGAGACCACATTTCTTAATGGATTTTAATGAAACTTGGAATGAGTCTTTGTAATGACCCAAGGATGAAGCCTATCGAAAATAAAACCAATCGAAAAATATTTACTATGAGTTATTGCCCTTGTCCTAAAATTCCTTGTGAACACGATAGGAAGCCGGGTTCTTGATGGAATTTGATGAAATTTGGTGTGAGTGTTTGTTATAACTCGAGGATAGACCCTATTGAAAATCTGACTAATCAAAAAATATTTTTTGAGTTATTGCCCTTGTTCTTTAAAACGTGTTCACTATATCAGCCTCTGATTCTTTGTAGACTCGATAGAGATCTGGTTTCTTGATAGATTTTAACAAAGCATGATTTGAGCCTTTTGAATTACCCAAAGAAGAAACCGATTGCAAATTTAGCTTACCGAAAAATATTTACTTTGAGTTGTTGACTTTGTCCAGAAATTTCTTGTGAATACGAGGAAGTTGTGTTCTTGATGTGTTTTGATGAAAGTTGGTGTATTTGTAACATCCTAAGGATGTACCCTATTGAAAGCCAGGCAAATCGAACATATCTAATAGAGTTATTGTTCTTTAAAACGTGTTAAATTTATTGTTTACAAGACAGAGAGGGTTGGTTTCTTCATGAAATTTGATGAAATTTAGTATGAGCCTTTGATAAGACACACAAATAATACTTTCACTAAAGATTGTGCCTTATGGCCCTTACTCAATTTTTTTGTGAATGTTATTATCAATGGTGGGCGTATTACGATGGGCCATCGCTATTTTTTAATATCGCCATCGTGGACTTAGTCCACTAATTCATTTGCCATCTGTTTCCATGTTAAATCACGAAATTCAAACTGCTATAACTTTTTCCAGAAATCTCGTTGAAAACTTTCCAATATGTCACATGAAAGCCTGGCCAATACTTAGTTTCTGTAAAAAAATTCAATATAGCATGACCATGAAAATTTTGAACTAGTGTTGTAGAGGTTTATGATGTGGGTAAAGTGATCACACCAAGGGTTCAATTAAGATAAAACTTTATTATACATGAAGCATCAAGAAAAACCCTGAAAGTACAAAATAACACAATTACAATCTATAACTCTGTACATTCTTATTTACTTGTTAAATATTAAAATATCAAAATCATATCTATATACATTATACCATCATATGAAATATATGAATCTAACTACCTATGCATATGAACTATAAATAAATTTTGAATTATACAAGTGAAATACAAAATATAACCTACCCTATAAAGGGGTTTTAAACTAAGCTTGATTAAAGGTGAAGTACCTTTCCAGGCTAGAGATCTGGAAATAATATAATACAAGAATTGTAAAGAAATATACATAAATATGTAAGGGAAACGAAATGTAATGTATTTAAATGTATTTGATAGAATTTAAATGTAATATACTATTTGCAAACTGGATTATAAACTCAATTATAAGATGGCCGACCCCAGGTAACTAAGGTAAACAAAAACTATAATAAAAGACATACCTTATATTAGAATAATTCCCAAGTCATACAAAATATATTGAAACAATATATTATAAAAGAAACACTATTTAAATAAACAGGACTATTGAAGAAGGTTCAATATCTAAATCTGTCTTGACAGTAGCAGACAAACTGACTGAATGACAACACTAATGTAATAACCAATTAAGAGAACTCAGGTAAAAGAAATAGAAACTCAGGTGATTTAAGGTCAGAAATAGAGAGAGATATAGTGACAAGAGATACAGGTATTAGTCAGTGAGGTGCCACTAAACAACTAAACATATTAAAAACAATTTAATTATACCCTTTTACACACTCTTGTGTATTTCCATAACACAAAACTAAAAACAAAAAAAAACAAAAAAAAATTAACTTACCTGAAACTTAATATTTACTAAATACATTTTAATTCTCACCCCTCTTCATTACTTACCTTCATTCTGGAATATCTTCGGGAAATAGTGAACGACATAGTGATGGCAACATCTCCAATACTATTCTTAGTTGATCAGGTGAAAGCGAAACAAAATCTACTGGCAACAAAGACTTAGCTAACTCGGCACGCCGCTGGAACACAGACTGTCTTGAAGCCTGACCTGACATCACATAGTCGCCTGTTCTAGCCCAAAATGGTGGCTGTCTAGCTCTCACTGAACGTTCTTCAATAACAGGTGGAGTAGGATCTATGAATGGTGGTGATTGCTGAACTTCACCATCTGTAGTATATGGTTCTTCTAGTGGTGATGATACAGGTAATGAAGATTCACCTGATAAAGATACAACTAATGGATCTTTACTTGATGGTTCACAATGATCTGGTGTTTCGGCCCTTTCTTGTTCACCTTGCTGATGCTGATCGTTACAGGATCCAAGTGAATAACATCTTCTGTTCCAGTATCTGTCACAGGACTAGTATCAGGCAAGAAAGTTGCACTGTCTGTAACTATTCCCTCGAAAGCAAGTTTCTTCACAAGAACCATATCATTCATTTCGAGGTTATTACTCCGGGCATGTAAATTGAACTTATAATTTCCTTCTTGTCTCTTTCTGGACTTAACAATTTCTGCCGAAGCTGTAGTGTATGCGTATTTTAGTTTGTGTCTGAGGTTGTCCACATAAGTTTTATAACTCCTAGTTTCCTCATTCTGATTCACTAATCCAAGAATTACGTCAATTGCTAGAGTAGGTTTCCGACCAAACATAAGTTCAAACGGTGAATACCCTGTGGTAGCATGTTTCGTTGCATTGTAGGCATGAACTAATGGTGCTACAAATGTTTTCCAGTCTGTCTTTTGCTCATCGTTCAGTGTTCCTAGCATGTTGAGAAGGGTGCGATTGAACCGTTCGCATTGTCCATTTCCTTGTGGGTGGTATGGGGTGGTCCTAGACTTTCCCATGCCTGTCAATCTACAAAGCTCTTTGATAATTTTGCCTTCAAATTGCGCACCTTGGTCACTATGAAGCCTTGTGGGAATACCATAATGAACAATAAAGGTTTCAAACAAACTCTTTGCAGTTACTGATGCAGATTTATTTCTCACTGGAACTGCTTGTGCATATCGGGTGAAATGATCTGTTATTACAAGGATGTTGTTGTAACCACCCTTGCACTCTTCCACACATACATAATCCATGCATATAAGTTCCATAGGTTGGGTTGAGGTGATGCTAACTAAGGGGCATGTGGATGGAGATGATTTTCTTCTATCTTCTTTCATCTATCACAAGTCTTGATATATTCTTCAATATCAGTGATCATCCTGGGCCAATAAAATCGTTCTTTGGCTAAACTGATAGTTCTATCCCTGCCAGGGTGTCCTACAGCATCGTGGATTCCTTCCATAGCCTGTCTCCTATATGCTGTTGGTAATACAAGTCTACATTCTTCATTATCACCACTCACTATACGCCTATACAAAGTACCTGATTGAAGAAAGAACCGTTCATACTCTCTGTTGAGTGCAGCTTCTTCTGGAGAATTCGATGGGCGCTGGGGTTTCTTTCTATTCCTAATGTTATTGATGACCGTATTCAAGAGTTGGTCTTCAAGTTGCTTCTGTCCCCAATCTGTATCTCTGACTAATGAAGTCATCACTGGTGAAGAATCGGGAATAACCTGTTGCGACATACTGACTGTATGAATGTATCCTTCATCCAACTCTATGTTCTTAATGGCTTGTATCTGATCCTGGTTTATTTCTGCAAAAGCACTAGTCACTAGACTTGGATGACCTAAACGACTCAGAGAGTTTGCGTCAACATTTTTCCTTCCAGCTCGATATTTGATGGAAAATGTGTATCCTGACAGAGCAGCTAGCCAACGATGTCCTGTGGCATCTAACTTTGCGGTGGTAAGAATGTAAGTTAGTGGATTATTGTCAGTATATACTGTGAATTTGGTATTAAAAAGGTATTGGTGGAATTTTTCCACGACTGCCCACTTCAAGGCCAGAAACTCAAGCTTGTGGGCGGGATAATTTTTTTCTGACTTACTTAAGGACCTGCTAGCATATGCTATCACTCTCTCATGGCCATTTTGTTCCTGATAAAGAACGGCACCCAAACCATTTGCACAAGCGTCTGTGTGTATTATGAACGGTTTCGTAAAATCTGCATAAGCTAAAACTGGTGGAGTGATAAGTATCTGTTTGAGTTTCAAAAATGCTTCTTCTTGTTCACGCCCCCAGTGCCACACAATAGTTCGTAAATTGCCTCTCGCTCTTCCTCTCTTCTTTTTAGTGGGTCCTCCTACTAATAAATCATTTAAGACTTTAGCTATTTTAGAAAAATCCTTTATGAATCGTCTATAATATCCTACAAATCCCAAGAAACGTCGCAATTCTTCTGGATTAGTTGGTCTTGGCCAGTTTTGCACCTTCTCTGTCTTGCTAGGATCAGTCTCAACTCCTTCGGCTGACACGACATGTCCTAAATAGTGTACCTTTTCTTGGAAGAAATGACACTTTTTGGGCGATAACTTTAATCCATGTCGACTTAGGCGATCAAATACCATGGACATTCTTTTCAGGTGTTCTTCATAAGTTCTGCTAAAAATTATTAGATCGTCTATGAAAATAGCGCAAATCTTTAAATTTAGATCACCCAAACAATCTTCCATGAGGCGTTGATATGTGGCAGGGGCGTTTGTTAATCCAAAAGGCATACGGTTATATTCATAAAACCCCAATGGTCCCACTGTGAAGGCCGATTTAGGTTTATCTTCCTCGCGGATGCTAATTTGGTAATAACCACTCTTCATGTCTAAAACAGAGAAAAACTGTGCCCCTGTTAGATGATCCAGCAATTCCTCGACCCTCGGTAGAGCATATGCATCTCTAATAGTCTTATTGTTAAGCTGGCGGTAATCAATGCACATCCTCAAAGAATTGTCTTTCTTGCGTGCTAGAACCACAGGTGAAGCATATGGACTGCAGCTCCGTCTGATTATTCCACCATCCAATAAGTCTTGTAAATGATGCTTTACCTCATCATACATTGCTGGGGGAATCCTTCGGTGAGGCTGTTTAATCGGTACATTATCAGTAAGATTGATGTTATACTGTACTAAAGTGATGTTTCCAATGTCATTGTCATGTTGGGAAAATACAGATGACCAGCTTTGAATGAACTCTTTCAATTTGCTGAGTTGTTCAGGTGCTAATGCAGTTTGAGAAAAATCGATTTCATCCATAAATGTCTTAGAAGCTTTGGGTTTCTCTGGGTTAGATGTAGATGTCAAACTGTTGTTAAAAGGCTCTCTAACGATGTCAACAGCAACTAGTTCACAAAGTAAAGAGTGAGGGAAAATTCTCACTTTAGATAGGGACAAGTTACTTAGACGAACATTGACCAAAGTGTCAAAGTCTTCAGGACCAACTTCCAAGATTGTGGGTGTTACTTCCACACAATTTGGTAACTTTGAATCTGCAGAATTCTGAAATAGAACTCTTTGTTTCCTAGTTAACACAAAATTGTGAATCTTTCCCTGTAAACAGATAGACTGGTTGTGGTGTATGACTACGGAACGGTCTTCTACAAATTTAACAAGCCCAACTTTACCAAATAGCTGTTTTTCCTGGATTTTCATACACTGGAAAGTTAATTTCCATGCTTCTGGAATGCAAGATTCATAACATTTATCATGTCCATAATCAGTATTCATCATCTTACCACAAACATGTGATAAAATGTTGGTTCCAATTAGTGCTGGTGTTGTGGAATTAAAGGCAGTATCAGGAACGACAAGAAAAATTCCATCAAATTCAATGTTGTTAAGACTGGGAATGGTAAAACTTATACATACAGATCCCAAATATGGTAAGTTATGTCCAGATGCACTCTCTATATGAATTATTTCTCCAAGTGGAGACATTTTACAATCGTCTCTTTCGAGATACTCTTTAAAATATGATTCAGATATAGTTGAAATAGTTGATCCTGTATCAAGCAGTGCAGAACAGCAGTTACCAGAAAGATTAACTACGGAAATGTTTGAGTATCCTATAATTTCATTGGGACATGTAGGTTGCATGTCATCCGACTGTCCCTTGGCGGTGACATCTAACAGTTTAAATTAGATCGTCCAGATCTATCATTGTCCTTCCTGACCGGCATTCGACATCCTCTTGCAATATGGCCTTCCTGACCACATTTGTAGCAAGTAGGAATGGGTCTTTCTTGCAAACCTGATTTTGTTAACTGCGGTTGACTTGTAGATGAAGATTTAGACTTCTTCAATTCTGATAAATCAGATTTAAGTTCCACCATAGACTTAGTTAAGCTATAAACCATTGCTCTTAAATCATCATCTGCTGGATTCGGTTGTTGCATTTGGACCCTGGTCGTAATTTTCTTTGATGAAGCCTTAGGATCAGAATGCTGTTGAAGATCCTGCTCGATCTTGCGTACCTCTACTAGTAACGCTTCAAAATCCTTAATTCTATCAAATTTATGTGCTGAACGATCTTTGAGCTCTGACCTAAGTCCACTCCAAAACTTGGTTCGTAAACGAGAGTCAAATGAAGCAGTATCTACTTCACCTTCCAATTGTGCTTTGGCTAATAAATCTTCTAATCTACACGACCAATGTGATACGGTTTCATCTGAATCTTGATGTGCAGAGTAAAACTTTGACAACAAGCTTTGACCCTCCTCTAATAGTCCAAATCCTGTTGACATTTTCTTTATCAAGTCATGAACTGAAGCAGTATTTCCTAGGCGCATAGCCACTCTGGCTGCTTCTCCCTTTAATGATTTGTTTACAGCTAACCTTATTGCATCCTGGCTGTATCTTCGATCCTTAGTCAGAGTTAAAATCTCAAACTTCCACAAATCAAAAGATGTATCCCCTTTTGATGTGGGATCCCCAGAAAAGGTTGCAATCCTTGGCAGGTTTGGTGTTGATGCATTATATGTGTGAGTGTCACGTGGTTGAGTTGCCACAGAGTGTTGCTGCTTAAGGGGCACATGAGCTTCGTATTTCTGTTCATCAAAAACAGATATTGATGATCTCCTAGTAGGTGTAGTCTCTGGTGATGAAAGTGGTACTCTACCAGTGCACTGTAGGTATCTGTGCATCCAATCTATGAAATCTTCAGTTGAATCCATATCTGGTTTTACTTCGAGTTGAGTGAAAACATCTCTAAGTCTCTCTTCATCTGATAAAGATAAACTAAATGTCTTCGGTCTCGCTCCTTTTTCCACTGCTGCAGCCATGTCCTGTTTTCCATCCATGTTGAACTATGAATGAGTGCAAGAATCGATTGAAATACAATAGTTGGAAATTAATTACCTAGTTAAACAAATTCTTGAGGTAACACAGTCGTTTCTGGAAAAACAAGGTTATCACCATTTACTACGAAATAGGGAAAAATAAATTATCACGTACTCGCGTGATATCAAAAGTAATATAAGCAAATAAATAAACTGTTGAATATATGAATAATCAACTACGGGAAACAACGCGTAAACGGATTATTGTCGACATCAGTACGCAAACGACGCAAGTATTAATTGTTCTAAGTATAAAACAAAATTACCAATTGGAAATAACATAATATTAAATGTGTTGAATATGCTGTGAATCGTCATATGTTTGTGCAATTATAGTCATAAATAAAGAATTGAGATATTTAAAGCAAAATATATTGAAATAATAAAGAAATAAATAGACTGGTAAGAAGAAGTATAAGAAATAAACCTGAACAAAAAACTAAAATGATATAAACCAAGTCCAAGAGAAATCAAACCTTAAACTAGACTGAAAACTGAGTAATCTACTCCAATTCAAACTTCAATCACAACTAATTAGCAAAGGCGTAATAGTAAAACCTATCAGCAATAAACCTTGAACCCGGAAATGAAAATAATATCAAACTAATTTAAATTATAATTAAAGGTTTTTTATTAAGATGCAAGATGTTTTAAATATATAAAATAATAAATACACAGAATTAAAGTTTAATTTTTTGTAACAAATTGGGTTTTTTGTTATATTGGCGTTTTTATTCAAAAGCTTGAAAACAAAGGAACATAGGAGATAAAATTAAAATAGGGAATAATAAACTAAAAGACGTCAATTTTTAAAAAATTTTCTTTGGTTGCCATTTTTAAAGTCCAAAATTTGTTTAAAGGGTTTAAAAAAGACCATTAAAGGGAGACAAAACCCTCTGGTTCAAAAATTAAATAAAATTATTTAAATGAAGTTTCAAGTCAAAACCCCGAAATAAAAATTAAAAAATTAAAAATCATAATTGAATTTTAATTTATCGTTAAATAATTTAAAAAATCAAAAAGAATATACATTTAATAATAAATAAAATGAATCTAATACCTTTTGCAAATTTCTTTCTTAAATAAATTTTAATTATAAAAACTAAAATATACAAAATTAACCACCCTTAAAAGGGTTTTAAACAAAGCTTTTTGTTAAAGGTGTTGCGTTTTTTCCTTAAACAGGCTAGGAGATAAAGTTGATGGTACCAGTATAAACTATGACGTCATCAAATAATATCTTCTGTGCCTTATCGGGCTCCAATGTTGTAGAGGTTTATGATGTGGGTAAAGTGATCAAACCAAGGGTTCAATTAAGATAAAACTTTATTATACATGAAGCATCAAGAAAAACCCTGAAAGTACAAAATAACACAATTACAATCTATAACTCTGTACATTCTTATTTACTTGTTAAATATTAAAATATCAAAATCATATCTATATACATTATACCATCATATGAAATATATGAATCTAACTACCTATGCATATGAACTATAAATAAATTTTGAATTATACAAGTGAAATATACAAAATATAACCTACCCTATAAAGGGGTTTTAAACTAAGCTTGATTAAAGGTGAAGTACCTTTCCAGGCTAGAGATCTGGAAATAATATAATACAAGAATTGTAAAGAAATATACATAAATATGTAAGGGAAATGAAATGTAATGTATTTAAATGTATTTGATAGAATTTAAATGTAATATACTGTTTGCAAACTGGATTATAAACTCAATTATAAGATGGCCGACCCCAGGTAACTAAGGTAAACAAAAACTATAATAAAAGACATACCTTATATTAGAATAATTCCCAAGTCATACAAAATATATTGAAACAATATATTATAAAAGAAACACTATTTAAATAAACAGGACTATTGAAGAAGGTTCAATATCTAAATCTGTCTTGACAGTAGCAGACAAACTGACTGAATGACAACACTAATGTAATAACCAATTAAGAGAACTCAGGTACAAGAAATAGAAACTCAGGTGATTTAAGGTCAGAAATAGAGAGAGATATAGTGACAAGAGATACAGGCATTAGTCAGTGAGGTGCCACTAAACAACTAAACATATTAAAAACAATTTAATTATACCCTTTTACACTAGTCAAAATGAAAGTAGACCACTACCGGATATCAACATCCACTTGACTGTCACTGCACACAAAACCACTATTTTTAGAAATAACCTTCCGCCAATTAAATTTCTCATTATCTCAGAAATTCTGAAAGAAAATGCAATTTCAGATATCAAATTTCAAATCTAGACCAAAAAGTAGTCAAAAATGGGCATGCAAAAACCCAAAAAGGAAGGGAGAAAGAGGATTTCTAAAAATAGAACGGACTAAATCATTAGCATAAAATGTTTTACTGGACTATGGACAAAGTCCATGTTGAAAGTACGACTGGATAATATTGACTGAAATGTTTAAGGGGAGTTAATTTAGAATTACACCTAAACCGGAACCAGTAGAAGACGAAAGAATTTTGGTGATTATTTAATTTGGTTAGTATTAATTGTACTTTTCTGAGGATGTATATCTAGGTTTACAAATGATATTTACTAATACTTTTAATAATGTTGTCACGGATTCATAAATGTTAACATAATTCAAGCCCAGTTGCAACACCGCAACTGGTTTATTTAGATAACTGCCAACCAAAACTGGTTTCGCAAACGAATGACTATGAATCTATCCACTCGCCGTGTTGTGGACTAAATATAAAATCATACATTTTACTCATTGTTAAACCACAATGTATACAAAACGAATGTTTTGTCAATGTATCTTAACTTTGGCTTTGCTTGTTTATTAAAAAAAAATAATTATTTGCGGGTACAACATTATAATAAAGCAAAGCCCTAGATCTACCACACAATGTAGTGAATTATGATAATTTAATGTTAACAATCATGGACATGATAATGTTATTTAAGACTAAAGTCATTGTTCATTTAAAATTTATCTTTCAGTGTCGATATGGCAGCTAAGGCCTACAACAAAACCCGCAAGGCCTTAAACTGTCAAAGTTTAGATTCAAACAATGGTAGGTCTGTGTATGCACATAGATACAAGCCTGTTTTAGGTTGTCTTTACTTCAACTTTAAGGATTCTTTTAAGAAAACATGAGAAATATTAATTTGAATAAATCTTGACACATTTTAGGCCAACTTGTATGAATCATATTTTTAATTGGTTTAATATGTAGTGGAAATACACTGTAATATTAATAAAGTCTTTTCTGTTCTTCAACACATTTGATCAGAAGACATAAAAAATAATGGAAGACAATAGCTTGGGTTAAATTATTGGAAATTACAATATGCTCATGTTCTAATATCCTTATCAATACAATCTCATTTTTATTCAATCACATGAAATGTGGAGTGTATTTTGGAGTCACCCATGTAGGTCGTTCCACAATTGCTTGTTAACACTCTTGAGAAGAAAAACTCTTGACATATTTTGATGAAACTTAGTGTCAGTGTTTATTATCCTCCATGTTTATTCAACCCTATTGAAAATCAGAACACTCAAAAAATAATTGATATGTTGCCCTTGCTATTGAAACTTGTTGAATTTTTTAGATTGTTAACACTTTTTATTATAGGCCCACACATTATTGTGGTAGTAAATCCAAAAGTGAGATTAAGAATCCAAACCATAAAAGAAGTGTGAATACTGTGATGGGATCCAAGTCATAATAAACTTGATGCTGTGACACTGTATGAAGTGACAAATAAAATGAAAATGCTGTATGTCACTAAACCATCTTTCTTAAATATTAAAAATATTACATAAGGATGGTTTAGTGACACACACATTAATGTGGGCGTAGGCTATATAGTCTTCACCCCTGTCTGTCTGTCCACAATTGTTGTGGACTCGATAGAGAACTGGTTTCTTGATGGATTTTGATAAAACTTAGTGTGGGTCTTTGTAATCACCCAAGGATGAAGACTATTAAAAATCAGACCAATCGAAAATAATTTCTATGAGTTATTGTTCTTGAATTGTTTGTGGACACGATAGAGAGATGGATTCTTGATGGATTTTGATGAAACTTGGTGTGAGTATTTGTTATCACCCAAGGTTGAACCCTATTGAAAATCAGATTAATTGAAAAATATTTAATATGAGTTATTGCCCTTGTTCTTAAAAACACGTCTGCCCTTTTTTTCTTGAATTCTTTGTGGACACAATAGAGAGCTGGTTTTTGGATGGATTATAATGAAATTTGGTGTGAGTCTTTGTAATAACCCATTGATGAAGCCTATTAAAAATCAGACCAACCAAAAAATATTTTCTATGAGTATTGCCCTTGTTCTTGAATTCTTTTTGGACACGATAGAGAGCTGGATTCTTGATGGATTTTGACAAAACTTAATGTGAGTCTTTGTAATCATGATGATGAAGCCTATTAAAAATAATACGAATCTAAAAATATTTGTTATGAGTTATTGCCCTTGTTCTTGAATTGTTTTTGGACAGGATAGAGAGCTGGATTCTTAATGGATTTTGATGAAACTTGGTGTGAGTATTTGTTATAACCCAAGGTTGAACCCTATTGAAAATCAGATTAATCGAAAAATATTAATCATGGGTTATTGCCCTTGTTCTTAAAAACGCGTCTGCCTTTGTTCTTGAATTCTCTGTTGACTCAATAGAGAGCTAGTTTCTGAATGGATTTTAATAAAATTTTAATGAGTGTTTGTAATCACTCAAGGATGAACCCTATTTAAAATCAGACCAATCAAAAAATATTTTCTAATAGTTATTGCCCTTGGTCTTGAATTCTTATTGGACACAATAGAGAGCTGGTTTCTTGATTGATTTTGACAATATAGGTGCGCGCTCTTGTAATCACCCAAGGATGTACCCTATTAAAAATCATTCTAATTGAAAATATATTTCTATGAGTTATTGCCCTTGATCTTTAATTCTTTGTGGACCGTGTTCAATTTTGGCTAGTAAGCACTCTAATTTTTGACATAACTTTCTGAATTCTTTTGATATCACGCAAGGATGAGCCCTATTGAAAATTAAAAATATCGAAATATATTTAATATGAGTTATTGCCATTGTTCTTTAAAAAAAGGTTTGGTTTTTGGCTCATTAACACTCTACAAGGCACAATACTTCACTGATTTTGACAAAACTTTCTAAAATATACCCTATTGAAAATACCAAAAAACATTTAGTGAGTTATTGCATTGTTAGAAGGTACGATTCTTGACAGATTTTAATGAAACTTAAAAATATGGTACATTTATCACAAATGAAAAGAAGTGTTTCATTGAAGATTGAATATATATCATTCTGGTGATTGTTACTGTACTGTCAAGTTTTAGGTTTAAGTTCAATGCTGTCAGTGGACATATATAACCTTGCCTGGCAAGCTATCTAAATGAATTTTCATTTGTTGTTTTTTCTTTTGTTTTTTTACTGCCGTGACACCATTTTACTCTAAAAACCTAGTTTAAATTGATTGACGAGAGTTTTCTTACAATACCGAAAGTCTTTACTAAAATATTGCAATAAATTAAAAAACTAACTGGGTAGAATGCAATTTTACTCCCATAACTGAATTAAAACTCTAAAAATGTTAGTATATGTGATTTGAGATATGTTATTGCCCCTCAGTTTTTGAATAAAGTTCCTTGAAGGCATTGTGAAAGAGTGTTGATTTCTATACAAACTTCTAACATGGAAAATCAGGCCCTAAAATGTGCTGTATAATGGAAAAGCAAATCAATACTCAATGATCAATTACCAACTAGAACTTTAAGTATAATGGATATTTAAATTTATTACAGGTTGAAACTGATGGCAATGGAAATTGTTTCCCTGACAAGAACTGATTTAGAATGTGCTGGAACTGATAATAATAGACAGGAGGTTATGCAGATTATACAGATGCCAAGAGAAGAAGAGCAGGTTGAACTAGATACTGCAGCAACTACAAACTGGTCTAAACAGGCAACCCTAGATCTTATATCATTACATCAGCAACATGACCATTACTTTCAAAGTTCAGAATATAAGAAAAGAGCTGTATGGGAGATGATTTCTAAGAAAATGAAGCAAAAGGGATTTAACTATGCTTCAGTACAGGTTGAAAACAAATGGAAGTCATTAACTAAAGCATATAGAGATGTTGTCAACCACAATTTAAAAAATGGACATATTGTAACCAGAACTTGTGCTTTTTTTAAAGAATTATCTGAAGTGTATCATTATATTCCTGAATGTGCTCAGACTCCCTCCTTACAACATTCAGTTGTTCAAATAAGAGGGGGGAAACGAAACAGTGATGATTTTTTAGATACTGAAACAAATTTACAGAAAAAGAAAAAGTTTTTAAACTTGAATTGTTCAGAGACACAAAGTAATTCTGACATACAAAGCCTAAGTTCTGTTTTGAAAACATTTAATGAAGAGAGAAGAAAACAAGATAAAATTAAAATGGACAAATTAGAAAAAATGCATCGAGAAAAAATGGAAATGTTTTCATCTTTTCTAAAAGTTTTTAAGGATAGTTTAAGTAAATAGTTTTGATTGTGGAGTTTATTGGTAACTTGTTATAAATGTTTTAATGTGTTAATTGCTGAATTTACTTGTTATTGTGAGAAATTGTAAATGACTATAGATTCTATACAAACATATTGAATTACATTTGATTTGGATTAAAAAGAAATAATGTTTTTCTTATCAAAGACAGTGTTCTGTATTTGTATGCTTGATGAACCCTATTAGAAATCAGACTCAACGTAAATAAATAATATTATGAGTTATTGCCCTTGATCTGTAATTCTTTATAGACACAATAGAGAGCTGGTTTTCTCCAGTCCAGGGTTGCTGCCATGTCCAGGGCAAATGCTAATGGATAGATTTCTGATTGCTTAAACCTCGGCTTCATATGGAAACAAAGAAAACACCCAGAGGCTTAAAAACAAGAAAAGGAAAAAGAACAATTTTATTTACAAATGAATCGAAACCTTTTAAAATATAATCAGCTTGTCTTTAAAACACATAGTTTTGTGATTTAATGGGTTGCTTGCGCACAATCAGAATGTGGTTAACGTTTGTTAATGTATCTGTTAGTGGTCATACCAGATTGAGGTTCTTGCTGGAGCAGATAAAAGGAATGCAAGTATGACCAAGACAACTTCATTTCGTCCTAATTTCACAATCATCCGAAATTCTTTGGGTTATCCTGTCAACCTTTTTTTTATTTCTGCATAATATTGTTATTTCTGCTATTTAAAGTGTTTACACTTAGTACTTATCTTTGTGTTTTTTTTTAAGCCACACATTTTTTTGGGGGCGTATATTGTAACCGCAAGGTCCGTTCACGTTTGTGCTCGCTCTTAAGGATTCCTATGAAGATGATTTTCGTGGTGATCTGATAATTTTTCACCGAAATATCGTGTCTGACGTAAGAGTTTTTCATCCCATTAGTTATAGGGTGCAACTTGTGCTCACTCTACAGGCTACAATTCTCTGTGGATTCTTTCGATTTTGATTTTGTAGGTTATTGTCAATATCTAGATGATCCCTGCTGATTTTCATAATGATCTGATAATTTTTCACCGAAATATCGTGTCTGACGTAAGAGTTTTTCATCCCATTAGTTATAGGGTGCAACTTGTGATCACTCTACAGGCTACAATTCTTTGTGGATTCTTTCGATTTTGATTTTGTAGGTTATTGTCATTATCTAGATGATCCCTGCTGATTTTCATAATGATCTTATAATTTTTCAATGAAATATTGTGTCAGACTTAGTTCGTGTTTTCGTTGCATTAGCTATATTGTGCAACTTTTTTTCACTCTACAGGCAACAATTCTTTATGCATTCGTTTGGTATTTATTTTGTAGGTCAACGTCATTTTAAAGATGATCCAAATTTATTTTTGTAATGTTCCGATAATTTTTCACCAAAATATTGTGTTCGACTTTCGATCGTTTTCACTGTATTAGCTATATTGTTCAACTTTGCTCACTGTACTGCAGGCGACGATTATTTTACGGATTCTTTTAATTTTGATTTTGTCTGCTTAAGAATATCTATAGACATGAACCAAATGTGAATGGACAACATACAATGATTTGTTCTTGTAATCCAAGCTGCTGGTGGGCGAATGTGATCTTACTTCGCAAGGCTATCTTTATATTTCTATTTTGAACTTGGAGTGCGAGTAACAAAACCAACCTTAGACACACATGGTTGGTCATTCCATGTGACTGGGGAGCAAGCAAAGTAAATGTCCCTTTTTGGCACAGATGGCTTGTAGAAATCTTCGATTATTGGATGTTGGATGTGAAGCCGGCAAAGAATCAGAATAGATTATACTCGAGTGCCTGTAAAATGGCGCCGATTTTGCTGTTAAAAAGGAGGCTGGTGGTGTTGGTGACACAGATAGAACTTCGAACGGCGTAACTGTAGAGGCTGCTACATTATCTTCATTCTTAGATCCTTCTGTATAAAAATGTATCTATATAAGGTCTATATAAATTTATACCTTATTTCCAGAAATTAAGATTTGAAGACCACAGAACTGGTTTGAGACTTCTTTTTGCTGTTTGTCCTCAAATGTTTCGATTTTGGAAACACCATGTTCAGGCATGACACATTCCACCGCTTAGTTATATTAACCAAATAACGGATTTAATTATTAATAATTTAGTCGATTAATATAACATCTATCTTACAGCACAATTCTCTCGTAAATAAAAGCTTGAGATAGTATATTAATATAATATTCAAGAAAGAAAAAAAATAATTCGAACAATAATAGAGGAATCGCCCTAAATTTGACCAAGTGGCAATTTAAGTGGTATGAGAATAATATATAGCAGGTAGAATGTAGAATTCATATTTATCTTTGTTATCTATATTTAGATTAAAACCATAAATTATTATTGATAATATACCATCCCAATACTTTAACAATAATGACACTTAAGTCACTCCAATTTTACACTTTTATAATGCTGGCACGTAATAACCATGTAACATATTCTATATTGCACCGACCATGGATGCTCTAGATATCAAGCTATGGATTCCTATTTTTGCCTTTAGTAAGTATATGATTTTTAGTCTTTCAGTCTTTGCTTTAAATGGTAGGCAGAAATGGTAAATGACAGAACTGGAGAAATGGATCCAGGCATGCTACAGGACTCAAGGTCGCCAAAAGCATCTTGGCGTTACTATTCCTATGCCATTTGAGAAAAAGAAAAATAATTATTGGTATAGCAAAATCAAAACGCCAGATACTGTTGGCTCAGATATAGACCTATGTGAAATCTAAAGGTTTTTCGTCTTATTCGACGTCAAACTCGACAATGGTATATGTATATGTTCGTGTTAAAAACAGCATTCTTTTGTGCAGTAATGATTTCAAGAAGTGAAGATCTAAATTCCATGTGTAACAAAGCAACTGATATTAACTGTGATGATGGATATACAGCAGAAGGAAACGAGCGTCTTTGTGCCACTGATAGCAGAACCTATGTAAATTTGTAGGTATATAATATTATTTGTTAATAACTTGCTTGTTAACTCTTAAGCTAATCAGTAGATTAGAAGAAGTTTGAGCCTTCAAATCCGTCAACATTTATCCTACGATATATAGAAAGTAATATTTCATTGTTTTCCCAGTACATCTAAGACTATTTACAAATTGGCCTTTAATGTGGAAACATACGACCTCTTTTTAATTGCATCATTAAGACCTCCGTGTGGTCTGAATTCACAGACTAGCCTTTCTAGATATGACGTCACTGTCACACATTGCCTTAACAATACCTTCTAACTATAGTACAACTGTAGTATAGTTTGTGGGATATTTTCCATATGGGTAGAACAATATTTCACAATAATCTTTACTCTGTAACATAATTTATGAGTGAAACATTTCTGTACTTTAAACATCTCCAGTTTCAAAGTGATTAAGTGTCTATTATTGTCCTATTTTTAATTACAGATGTTATTTTGTAAAAGCAAAATGTTCGACCAAGGATCTGGCAATTCTCCATTTCGGTCCTTGCACAACTGATAACTCAAGTAACGATCACCAAACCGTTACCACCCAATTAATAACACCACAACCAACACAAATACCACTGGACGAATTGGAAATCTTACAGAAAGTATTTTGCAGTACATCGAAAGATATAGCATGTGGAAATGATCATAAACCTATATGTGCCTCCAATGGTCAACTTTACCAAAATGAGTAAGTTAGTTTACTGTAACTTGGTGAATTATAAAGGCATTAATTTACTCATTTTTAACACCAAAACGTTTTATTTCGGCTAGCAATGATGAATAATCGCACTATGGTTGGATAAGTCATTTTTTCGTAGACTTCATATCACTGCTAATTCACCTCCAATGTTAAACACCACAATAAGAATCCCCAAGACAGGGGCGACTATAATAACTTGCACATTATTATTTTTTATTTCAGTTGTGAATTTGCTAAGGCAGGTTGCAACAGGACAGATCGTTTGGATATATTACCACAAAGTAGCTGTATACCTCATATTATCGGGTGATTATTTAAGATAAAATAATATTCTGAATAAGAGCTTTTTTATCAATAAAATTAAAGTTATATGTGTACGTAAGAATAACAAACTCGAAAAATAGTTACCTTTGCAAAAAATCCAATTAAAATACTTTACAATTTTCTGCTTAAATGTTTCTTTCATTCGCAAACTTTTTGCAAATGCGGACAGCTAAAAAATAGATTGAAAGACGTTAATGTGGAGTATCACCTATTGTGTTTTCTGATAAGAAACTACTGTACGGATTTAAGCAAAACAGCCGCCAAATTGTATAGAAGTATGTGCCTTACATTCCTTAAGGTTTTTACTAAAATTATTGAGTTCCGATACCAAAACTATTTGAATAAATCGAGTCTCCGTCGTAGTCTTCTGCTCCTTATTTGAAAATGAAGATGGGCAACGCCATGCAGTATGCAGCGAAAAATTTTGTTTTGCAGTTTAACGGCATTATCCTACTGTTTGGCGATTTCAACTTTCGCAGCCGTAGCACATGGGGGTCTCGTTTTTTTTGTCCCATCCTAACGATTGCCGCTATTTCCATGTCCCTCCAACCTGCTTCAAGGGAAAACCGTTTCTGGGATTGCCATAAACTCCACAATCTGATAATAATCAAATGAATGGTTTGACCCAAAAAACTTCTAGTCGTCTGCTAAGATCACAACAACGGGAAGCAAAGAGTAGCCTATTCAGATAAAATTATGCATATTGCATAATTACTTGACATAAACAAAACAAAAAAACATATATTGGAAGAGTTTATTCGTATTTTGTGATACTCAAATGTTTGTAGGCTTTATAATTGGAGAAAAAATTTCAGGTAGGTCCAGTGACATGTTTTATCTAAGAAAATATAAGAATAACCAATTTAAATACTCGGCCTTTTCTTCTGGAAGTAGCGATCCCTCCATTCCCCGAAAACTTATATTGAGTTACCTCCCTTCAACCACCCTATAGACTCCTCCGATTAATTGTTAAACAAGATAATTATTTTGATGATGGTCTACTTTTGAATTTTACCTTTATATATCGATGGATTTCGGTTGTTTGGTGTAGAACATTAGTCTAGTCAAATATATTTTGTTTGACCAATTTTATTTTTCTGGCCCTTTTCGTCGTCTTCTGGATAATTTTATTTACCTTTTACCTTTTTTGTGGCCTTGTAGTAGCTCGGTCGGTTGAGTTGAGTGGTGGTGAAGGTAGTGGTAAGATGGGTTTGAACCGAGTAAAGAAAAATCAAGGTCGACCCTGTGTCGGCTTTTAATGTCAATGCCGTTTTCAGAATTAGTATGGCTTTGTCAATCTCAATCGCTATCATCATGATGAAACCTGGACAGTGAAAAATTCAAAGTGGTAAAATAAATTTGTTACTGCGAATATGTATTTTTTTTTGTAAAGAATACTCTTTCAAATTACATAATGTATGCAGGGATCTAAGCTGTTTATTTTCAATTTTTTCCCCTGTTACTTATCTGACGGAAGGTTTTAGTGTCCCTAACAGTTCTAAAATTTGAAGCCACCACTAGGGAGGGGACTGGGGGGTAACATATATTTTACATACGAATACATAACGCGTATATTTAGCGCTATGTTTTGAATAGTTTCTATTTTCTGTGTATTTTATAAGGCTATTACAGACAACATGCCAGTTTGTATTCTATAAAAATCATTTAAGTTCAAATTCAAAGGCATAGTAACATGACAATAAACAAAATTATGTTCAGTGCGGGATAAATTAACGAGTTAACATTTTGGTTGGATTTTTCGACTGTTTTAGTGATGCATATATGTATAATATATAATATAAACTATGTAAATATACTCTTATATAAACAAATAAAATATGTAAACTTAGACTTTGTGTACAATTCATAATAGAGGGTGATTCCCCAATTGAATAAAAAAGGTGCTTGTGACAATACCTATAGCACGACATCATTTGACAACTAGCCTCTTCAGCTACGTTGAAATTTTTACACTTGAAAGACACAAATATAGAAATCACAGTCATCTTCATAATAAAAAATAGTTGGATTTCTCATGTTTTATTAACACCTTTGTCCATTCTTTAAAGACTCTAATGTTATTGTTTCTGGTCGTTCAGATTGTTCATTTGACGGAATGATAACCTCCTGAAACATATGAGGCTTATTTGTACGAAAACAGGGACAATGTAACAAGAAATGAAGTATGGCGCCGACTGAACATAATGCACCACCAGTGTAAAAGGATATATCGTAGCTGCTAGTTGTATCATATATATAACCTACAATTAAAAACAAAATCGAATGACTTTCTCAAATGAAATTACACCTATAGTTCAACATGCATACACAAACTGTTGTCTCAATAATTTTCATGTCTTTTATTTCAAATATGAACTGGAATATGTGCACGATAGTTGTATTCCATTTGTTCTTATTACATCGATAGTCAAATCATAGAATAGAATACGTTACCAGCAAGAGGTGGACCGGCCATGGCTGCCATTCCTCTAAACATTGCCAATAAACCAAATGCATTCGTCAATTTTTCAATACCCAATAGATCACATATAATAATAGATGACAATGAGATAAATGCACCTGAAAGAAAGCAAGAATATTTTTTATTAAAGTCAGGAGCTATCTGGATACATGTCTTTTTCTGCCTTCATTAATTAGAAATCGACAGTCATCAAAATAAATGAAAATTAGTCATCAAGATAGTCATGTGATAAACTACAGTCAGTTTTTGACCTGGACTAACTTAAAACTTTTCCTGTCGACATTGTACTAAACCATTTGACATCACAAGGATGTAAGTACCATTATGATATGTGTACTCGCTAACTTTCTACATACAAGAAATAGAATGGAGTAAAATATTCTAATTACCAAGTGATGTTCCAAATATTGAAGCTGCTATATTTAAAGTAATATAATCATTGCAGAATGGGAATAACATGGTAATGATTCCAGTTATCGCCACTGAGATATTGTTCACTAATAAACTACTGACGCAAGGTCTGTCGGCTAACCAACCCGCAACTAATCTTCCAAAACAATTTGTTATACCTAAATAATACAAAAATGTAATTTATGTTAATCTAATGGAAAATTTACGCCCGTGGGGCGTAAGACAACTAAAAAAATGTTTCGACTTCTAGATGAATTAAATTACAGTCAACCTCATAGAATGTGAAGAGGGAGAGGGGAATTGATAAATTAAACCATTCGAGCACCATTTCTGAAAATTTCAGTCGCAAATTTACTTGGCGTTTTCTAATGCTTCGAAACATTTAGTAAGCTATACATATCTTGATAGTAGACAGTTTTCCTTAAATCTTTCCACTTTCCAAAATGCCATACTAGGGCAATTACTTAAAGTCCCTATGTAATTTGTAAATGTCTTGCGAAATGAGGTTATTTCACTAATATATACTAAGCCAATGAGACAAAACAAAAAATCTTACCGATAACAGACACTAGAAATGCCGCTTTATGTTCATCTATTCCATTCAGTACAGCTTTATCCACTAGGTAAACGAATGGAACATAAAATCCAAGGAAAACAAACACGTTTCCGGTGCATAACAAAATAAAGCCCGCATCTTTAAATAATGAAAAATCCATCATTTCACGTAGTGTATCTTTCGCCGAATTAGGAATGCAAAGATATTGCCAAAAAGGAGATTCTGCTTTGCGCTCTATTTCCGTCGGAATTGTCGTTATACTCTGAATGTAACTTCGCATATCTGGTTGAGATTTAAATTGTGGAATATTCAGAACACTTCCACTGTAAAAAATATCCTTTCTATATAAAGGACGTTTATACTCCTCCTTGGGAACAAGTAAATTTTTTGAGTTTATCAGTTTGTTCCTTTTATCGTTGACTACAATATTCTGGTGGCCATTAGGTTGAACTTTTAACATTATATTTTTAGGATCTGAAGCACTTAGCAGAGGAGAAAATTCGTGAATTTTATGATGCATATTATTGGGAAGGCTTCCATTGCTAAATTTTGTTGTCTTTACAACCGGATATTGGACCTCTGGATCACTTTTCCTTTTATCAGTGTTCTTACTATCAATAAGTGTAAGTTGTTCGTGTTGTGGTGAACTGGCTAAGCTCGAATCTTGTGGTGAAGTCGGTGGTGTAAAATATTCAGATTGCTCGGTTGTTACAGTCCCTTCTATCGTAGAATCAGCCTCTATAGATAAATGTGTAGCGCTGTCAGATTTAAGAACACAGTTCTCTTCTACTACTACTTTAGGTAAACTGGGACTACGCGGAGAGCTGGTGACGTCCCCTCGGTCTGACATCGATAATTTATGTACCCGTGCATCTCTACTATTTTGACGACCAACTCCCTTTACAAATATAGTACTTGGTAATGATGCTAGTTCTGATTCGTCTTCCTCTAATCGTTTTTCTCTCAACAGTTTGGCTTCCATTACACGTTCTAAGATAATGTTAGCATCACGAGCATGATACGCGTATCCACTACATTCTGATTCTGATCGAAATCGTTTTGATTTTGTTTGTTCCTTTATTCTATCAATCATATTTTTAGCCCGTGGTCTAGTGGGCTTTGGTTTACTGACTTCTAGCGGTCTCATCAGCATTCCACAAACAGCAGCTTGCAAGATAATACCAGCTAAAATCAAAAGTGCATTGCGCCAATCATACTGGTCTAACAGGAATTTTGAAAAAGGCGCCAACACAAATGTTCCAACACCCGAACCGCATACAGCAATTCCTGTTGCCAATGCTCTTTTTGATTCAAAATAATAACCAACACTTACAATAGCTGGTAAATATATCATACCAAAACCAAACCCTGAAATCATACATAAAAGACATATGATATCCTTAAATACAATATGTGAAAATCTTGAAAATACTTTGCATTCCATCAAATCATAATATGAGACAAGTACTTAAAACGTATATTTGTCACCAAAAGGACACTTCTGTGATAAGGTGCCACTAAATTACAGATCATAATTATACAAAGTAATATAAAATTTAGATTTATATATTAACGGTGTCGTGGATGAGGTAGAACAAAATATATATAACTGCGCGGCGCAATTTGTTTCTAAAAATGTTTAGTGATAGAACTAAATATTAGAATTAAAGGGACAAGTTCACTATTTGTATGACCAATCATACCTTCGTCTTAATTTCACCGTCGAAATTTAAAATTCAAATCCATGAGTGTCCAAATAAGTACGTTGAAATATTTATATTTGTTTTGTGCTCATGTACTTGATCGCCAGAACATAGATTTGTCCATTTAATACACATCGTCCATCAATATACAATACAATTCGTGTAATAATAGGCAAGTACTGCCTATTATTACACGAATTGTATTGTATATTGATGGACGATGTCCTTGTGTATTAGGCCTAATTCTGACCTATTATTATTACTTATTATCCGCGTTTGAAAACTGAAATGATCACAGCGATATTTGAAAATACATTATAATAGCAACAGTACTGGTTTAAAGCATTTTGAAAATAATTCTACAATATCGTACATTATCAGTATTTTTGAAGACTAAATATATCATAGACCCAAACCAACCAAATATGACGAATCGTGGCCCTTGAAATTAAGTGGCGAAACAGAATTAAGTATTATTAATTCTTTCAAATTAATCAATCATTTCCTCACGTCTTCTTCAAATGTATAAGAAAGATTGACAGTTTGTAAAGTATAGAAGCTGTATATTGAAATGTTTCATCATAGCGGTCTTTCAAGTTTAAAATTGGGAATGTGTCATACGAGTTTCCGTTAATGTTTAACAGATGAAATACATATCACTTTCATGTTATACACTCTTTAAAAATTCAAAATCTTAAGTAAACAGGACCTTCTATATAAGCAAGAGAAGTGGAAACTGAAGCCATACCTCCAATGACACCATATGTCAGCGTCAACACTTCAACATTTGGTGAAAATGTACTTAAAACAAAAGCGATGGAAGATATAATACTCCCTACCACCGCAACTGGTTTACAGCCATATCTGTTGGTCATGCCACTAACAATAGGACCTGAAATAGTTTTATGTTTTTTTAATTGCCAATAGGAACTTTTGTTGTGAGGTTAAAAAATTTCTTTGCAGTCCGATATAGCATCATGTTCAAATCTGTAATTTGATCTCAATGCATCCTAAGTTGATAAAGATGAATGAATACAACTATCCAGCATAATAAATATGCCTTATGTCTTATGACAGAAATTTCATGTATCGATACAAACCATTAACGAATCCATCAAGACCCGGTACCACAATTCAGTCGAGAGGTAGTCTATTATGCCCTTCTTAGTAGGTTAAACCTATCCCAGAAATGTCTTGGATTCAATAATGGTTTAGCCTTGGATTGATACCAAATGTTTTGCCAAATTTGGCATGTGTTATGATAACAATTTTGTCAAAAATTTCACTCTTAGGTTTACAACTGCCAATAAGATAAAGCGAAGGCGTTTACCACGGCTTATAGTCTTTCATAATAATTTAATAAAATATAATAATACAGTAATAATTTAGTTTTATGATGATTTGAAATAGGTTTCGATGTTTCTTAAGGAGAAAATATACGGTTTCTGAGATCAACTAAACTATGAATAATTGTAATATATTATATTCTTCTTCAGGCGTCAATTATTGTTGTAAGAGCTGCAATTACTTACCAGCAAATAGATATATTCCACATAGTAAAGAACCAATTAGAGATATCTTGCTTTTAGGAGCCTTGAAGACATCGACGAATTCCACCAAAAAAACGCCAAAAGTATAACCTATTCCGTCAACGATCATATTAGATATAAATGAACAAATAACAATAATCCAGCCATAACCCCCATCTGGTGGTGTTGGTATATAATCGTCAACGTCATCATACTCATCAGATTCTGCTGAAGGCTTTCGATTTCTCTTAACCGACGACATGATGTGAATCAATCTCTATTCTCTTAACACACCATCTTTACCTGAAATTATTCAGTTGCAATACTTATCTTAACTTAAAATACAAAGCAAACCAACAGTATTTGAAAATAATAGTTCTTCTTCATTTTTATACCTCCACATGAAAACGTGAACGTCTATTGTCATTGCCCCTGTCCGTCGGCCTGTCGGTCAGCCGGTCCGTCAACATTTTGTTGTAGACACTATAGAAGCTTGTTTCTGAGTTATTGCCCTCGACTTGGTAAAATTCAAATGACTTGTAGCTTCTATATTGTCTACAACAAATATAGAGGCAGGGGCAATAACTCCAAAACTGTTTATTGCAAAATCGTCCAAATCGAACTTGACCGCCGTCTTATCAATTCCAATGCTCATACCAAGTTTCATTAAAATCCATTTATAATTGTAGCTTCTATAGTGTCTACAGAAAATGAATTTTTACGCAATTTTACTTAGTCAAGGGCAAATACTCATAAACTATTCATCAAAAAATCAAATTTGAACTTGACCACCGCCTTATCAATTCCAATGCTCATACCAAGTTTCATTCAAATGCATTGAAAATTGTAGCTTCTATTGCATCAACAATATATTTTGACGTGATGTAAATAAGCTTGTTTCTGACTTATTGCCCTCGACTTGGTAAAATTCAAATGACTTGTAGCTTCTATTTTGTCTACAACAAATATAGAGGCAGGGGCAATAACTCCAAAACTGTTTATTGCAAAATCGTCCAAATCGAACTTGACCGCCGTCTTAACAATTCCAATGCTCATACCAAGTTTCATTAAAATCCATTTATAATTGTAGCTTCTATAGTGTCTACAGAAAATGAATTTTTACGCAATTTTACTTAGTCAAGGGCAAATACTCATAAACTATTCATCAAAAAATCAAATTTGAACTTGACCACCGCCTTATCAATTCCAATGCTCATACCAAGTTTCATTCAAATGCATTGAAAATTGTAGCTTCTATTGCATCAACAATATATTTTGACGTGATGTAAATAAGTCAAGGGAAATAACTCAAAAAAAGTTCATCGAAAAATCTTCAAATTCGAACTTGACCGCCGTCTTTTCCAATGCTCACACCAAGTTTCATTAAAATCTATTGAAAATTGTAGCTTCTATTGTGTCTACAACAATTATAGAGGCAGGGGCAATAAGTAAAAAACCGTTTATCGAAAAATCGTCCAAATCGAACTTGACTGCCGTCTTATCAATACCAATGCTCATACCAAGTTTCATTAAAATCCATAGAAAATTGTAGCTTCTATAGTGTCTACAACAGATGTTGACAGACCGACGGAAGGGGATGACGACAATATACGTCCACATATTAATGTGGGCGTATAAAAATCCGTTCATTCGATTATTTCCTTACATGCATACTAAGTTTCATTAAGATTGGGATACAACCCAAATTTGACGCGTTTTTACTAAGTCAAGGGCAATAACTCAGAATCCGTTCATTCGATAATTTCCATTTTCGAACTTGACCGAGATATCCTTAAAGGGATAATAGGCGTTAGAATACACTCGTCCTGCGGCTTATATTTGTGTTTCATATTGACTATTAGTTAAATAAGTATGCATTCCACATTTTACCAAATTTTAAAAAGCCACAATAAAATATATATTCGGAATTTTAAAAAAAGGTGAGCCAGCGACGATTCATTTCAGTTTGAGAATAAAAGCGTCTGGTAAATCAACGCTATACGTCATTGTGGAATTCAACAGTAGGGGTCAAGGACGCGTGAAAACTCACATGTAAGAGTTACTTCCCTTTATATTTACACGATTTAAAAATCGCTTGATGGATGGCTCAAGCGTTTTATGATTAACTACTTTATTTTGGGGATTTATCGGATCTTAGAGGGATTTTGATGTATAGGTAAGTCCACTGATGGGTATATACTGTTATTGTCCAAATTTGAGTGAACTTAAAATTTTATGTTCGTTCTAACGCCTATTATCCCTTTAATATATACATGTATACCAAGTTTCATTAAGATCGGATAAAAACTGTAGCCTCTTTCGTGGATACAACCCAAATTTGACGCGTTTTTACTAAGTCAAGGGCAATAACTCAAAATCCGTTCATTCGATAATTTCCATTTTCGAACTTGACCGAGATATCATCAATATATACATGTATACCAAGTTTCATTAAGATCGTATTAAAACTGTAGCCTCTATTGTCGATACAACCCAAATTTGACGCGTTTTTACTAAGTCAAGTGCAATAACTCTAAAACTGTTCATGCGATAATTTCCATTATCGAACTTGACCGAGATATCATCAATATATACATGTATACCAATCTAAATTAAAATCGGATAAAAACTGTAGCCTGTATTGCGGATACAACAAATGTTGACGGGCCGACGGACGGACGGACAGGGGCGACGGCAAAATACGTCCACATTTCCATGTGTGCGTATAAAAAACCATTCATTGAAAAATCTTCAAGTTGGAACTTGACCATCGTCTTATCAATTCAAATGCTCACACCAACAAAATAGAGGCAGGGGCAATAACTCAAAAACCGTTCATCGAAAAATCGTCAAAATCGAACTTGACCACCGTCTTACAAATTCCAATGATCAAACAAAGTTTCATTAAAATCCATATAAAATTGTAGCTTCTATAGTGTCTACAACAAATGTTGACGGACCGACGGACGGACGACGACAATATACGTCCACATATTCATGTAGGCGTATAAAAAATGAAATATTCACCTTCAATCATGCACTTCTTTTCTAGGGTGATAAATGTACAATATTCCTAAGTTTCATTAAAATCTGTCAAGAATTATTCCTAATAATAAGGCAATAACTCATTAAATATTTTTCAGTATTTTTGATTATTAACAGGGTTCACTCATGGGTTATAACAAACAATTTCAACAAAATTCATCAAAATCCGTATGGAATTCTACCTTGAAAGGTGTTTACGATCCAAAAACCAAACGCGCTTTAAAGAACACGGACAATAATTCATATCAAATATTTTTTGTGATATTTCTTATTTTCAACAGGGTTCATCCTTGGTGATTACAAATACTAATGCCAAGTTCTATTAAAATCAGTCAAGAAATGTGACTTGCAGAGTGTTTATGAGCTAAAATTGCAAAAAAGGCAATAACTGATAACTATTATAATATGTTTCGATTTATCTGATTTTCAATATAGGGTTCATCCTTGAGTGATAAATAACAATTTCAGCAAGTTTTGTCAAAACCGCTCAAGAATTGTGACTTGTAGAGTTTATAGGCAAGGCAAACACATTTTAAAGAACAAGCGCAATAATAATTAAATATATTTCAATACTTTTGATTTCCATTATGGTTCATCCATGGGTGATATTAAACAATTTCAGCAAGTGTTGTCAAAATTGCGCTTTGAAGAGTGTTTACAAGCCAAAAATTGAACGCGTTTTCAAAAACAAGGGGCAATAACTGATATTAAATATTTTTCAATTTCGCTAAATTTTAATAGGGTTCATCCTTGGGTGATTACACACTCTCACACCAAGTCTCATCAAAATCTGTCAAGAATGCACATTGTAGAGTGTTTACGAGCCATTCAAGAACAAGGACAAGAACTCATACTAAAATTTTTCCGATTTCGCTGATTTTCAATAGGGTTTTTCGTTGCGCGATCATAAACACGTATATCAAGTTTCATCAAAATCCGTTAAGAATAGCGCCCTCTGGAGTGTTTACGAGCAATTGTGGGCAGACGGACCGACGTATAAAAATAGTATATAACCAAATTAGAACACATTATAGGATAACCACAAAAATTGACCTTGACTTACAAAATATCAGATGTCTGTTTACCCTTCCTGGATAATTTTATGAAGATAATTATTCAAGATATGGGTTGATGGCTCACGCATATCATTACCCCAGTTTCATATCATATACATGAATAGAGCGGTTTTTTCATGTTGTCCGCATTTAAAGAAAGAAAGCCCACATAGTTGTAAAAACTAATGTAACCGAAAAACGTATAAAATATGCCAGACTTTGTAGCAGATGTTTTCGTGCGTATATCAGAGGTACCCGAAGCTTGTCAAGAAATTGAAAAAGTTGACCTTTAGGGACAGATATTTGGGTCTTTAATATTATAATACCCAATAGTTTTCAAATTAACGCGACATATACAAAAATCGCTTTTCGTATTCCTTCAATACCTTACTTTAGGAATTCCCCCTTGTCTATATATAGTTCAATATATTTTCTATATAGCTTATGGCAGAGAAAAATCGGATTTCAAACGAGGATAGTTCTTGACACACATGGATTTGCTCTTCAAATTCTGATAGCGAACTGTGAACACCTTAACTGATTGGCTTAAGATAAAAGAGGGGGGTAGTAGAGACATCGCGAAGAAGTCAGGAAGGTAACAGATACAGAGTGAAGTAGAAACAGAGCAAAGTAGAGAGGGATGTAGTAGAGACAGGGCGAAGCAGAGGAGGTAGTAGAGACAAAGGGGGGTAGAGGAAACAAGGAAGAAAAGAAGTGAGGTAGTTCAGCAATAAACAGAGTGCAGAGAAAGATGAAAAAAAGAAATTACAGACTAGAACGAGATACATCGGATGGTAGATAGAACCAGCGAGTTTGGGAAAAGGTAGAGGCAAATGAGTCGATGAGTAAGCACGAGTGAAATTGCAGAGAAGTTGTTCGTTTTAGGTAGAAAACTGGTGTCCAAAAAAAAAAAGACGATATCACCTGTTTGAAACGGCATAAAAGAAAAACTAAAAATATGTAGAAGTTTAGGATTTGTGTTATGTTTTTGAAAAATCCTTTCACAATATCTTTACAAAAAATTCATTTCAATAAAATCCTTACAATCCTTGAGGATACATCGTTCTGGGCGTTGACCAGAGGCACTCGGTGACATCGGATTTGCACAAGTGCTTGATTTGTTTCCGGTGAACATGGGGGCCATCGCACAACGTATCTAGTCCCGCCGGTTTCAAAGTCGGAATGGCCCTATCAGTATGTTGTTCCGGTGTCGACGAATCAGGCGCGGTCCGCGGTATAGGGATGACTTGACCGTTTCTATACTGTCGTAGTCTCCTGTGGACAGTCTGTCGACCGATCCTGTGTCCCAATGCTGGTGTCGCCATGGGCGTCGCTGTTACGGTACTGTTTCTCAGGTGTAGTACCTATATGTAAAGATCTTAACGGGGTGTGGCAGCTTGGGTATTGCACTCTTCGGTCTGTATGACCCCTGACCTGTCTGACGTAACCGCTGCATCAACCTGCTGATAGTGATGAGTGCGCAGCACAACCTTCTGGCAACGTCGATGTGAAACTTTCCTTGTTGGGTCATTCCAACGGCTCTCTCTCCCTCGATGACAGTCAAACGTGGCATATCTTGTGTTCTTTTTGTTGCTGTGATATCAACGTGTCTGATCGCCGTTTTGTACAGTTTTTATATTGAAAAATATACAATTAGATATGATTCACTTATTTTATTTTGGCTAATGAACGGATATTGGAGTGCAAAAAGGGTCATGTTAACTTGAAATTGCGACGCATTATAGCTTTATTGAACCCTGAAATTACATTTTTTTTAAGATTTACTCAGAAGTACAAAACCTTCTGGCTGTAAGCTTATGGTTTTGACCCCGTTGCATAATATTTTACAGAGGGGTCAGCCATGGATAATGGAAAATAAACCATTTCATAGAGGGGTCAGCCATGGACAATGGAAAATTAATCATTTTACAGAGGGGCAAGCCATGGATAATAGAAAATTAATCAATTTACAGAGGGGCCAGCAGTGGACAATAGAAAATAAATCAATTTAGAGAGGGGCCATGGATGATAGAAAATAAATCAATTTACAGAGGTTCAAGGCATGGGTAATAGAAAATAAATCAATTTACAGAGGGGCCAGCAGTGGATAATAGAAAATAAATAAATTTACAGAGGGGTCAGCCATGGATAATATAATATAAATAAATTTACAGAGGGGTCAGCCATGGATAATAGAAAATAAATTAATCACAATAACTTTCTACACACCATCAAACAAACTTTGTGTCCGTCTTAATCCAAAACGTTGAAATCTTGTGAATTATAATTATGAAAAATTACAAGACTTCTTGATTCTTACTCCTTCATTTGTGGGTCATTTTTGACATTTGTAAATCAATGTCAATTAGTCCATACACTTGTAGATGATTGTTTGACACCAACAAAAAAAACTTGTATATACTTGAATAGATTAATTTATTTGATACAAAGATAGAGCAGCTGGAGATAATAGACAAGAAACGAACGAACAAACTGAATATTTATTTGTCAACAGAAGACAGAAAGCACCCAGGAAAGAATTCTGGTTCAATGAATTCGTGGTGATCTATAGCATCTTCCCATCTAGCCACCTTTCTTATATAAGGTTGTAAAGTTACTCTACTGAGGAAGCAAAAAAAGCCAATCTCACCCCTCGACAGAAATGTATAAAACGGAGGTCTTCATAGCTTAGCATTGTGTAGTCCGACAAATGTGACCCTATCCGGTTCCTCCAACGAAATATTCGGAATCATGTGAATTGCTACTTCCCGCATTTCAGTCGTTAGTTTTTTAGTATTTCCACCATGACTCAAGTCAACTTAGAACTTTTGGTGTCTATGCACAGCTGCATGAACAATTATCAAGTCTTTCCGGGCATTGTCGAAAGCTACGGTGCCTCACGTGGTATCAAAATATAGCCGAGATGGTAGGCTGGAAAACATATCCCTTGTCTGTGTAATACTCCCCCAAAGAATCAACATAAACTCAATCTCAGTTCTGATATCCCATCGGAATATCACTTCGAAGGTAAAAGGTAGGGTCAGACATTGCAATGACTCTAATCTACATGCATTAAATATAATGCAATGAGAAATTATGCAAATTGTGTACATGTGACACATATATCTTTAGTTACGTTATAACCTCGCCATTCAAGTCCCTTCTTTTGTATACAGGTGTCACCCAATGCGTTTGAATAAAATATATAAGAAAGAGTATGTATATTTAACATTTCTCGGGCAATGGATGATTATAACCGCGTTTCCTTGTTTTTAACACCTGGGCTGGTTATTACTAAGACTGATGAGTCCACTTTCCCTTAAAGTATCCGAATCAGAAATACAATGATATTTACTGATGAATCAAACAATTAACAATTCAAGAACAATGGATTGATAGTCAAACTGATCGTTCTATCGTATTGGTCTTTCAAATGAATCTATTCCCGTAAAAAGAAAATTGCACTTACTCAGGTTTGTAACTCATATAATAGTCAAGGTCTAATGTAGCCAGAACAGCTGATTTCATCTTCCGGTGTTTGTCGGCAACACTTCAAATTAATATAAATTATGTTAAACTAAAACAACAGATAATGTACTCACCTCCTATTTTTGGTTGAATATCTTTCCTAAGACAATCTGTTTATCGCTGAATATTTTCTTACAAGTAAATCTCTTCCTCGATTACGTTTTAGGCAACACCAGCCTTGAGCCGGTCAGTGAACAAAGACTGAAATCAGCTGTTATATTCTATTAATAGTAAATCCGAAAGGTTTCATTAGGTACGAAAGGTTAATATACTAGTGTACCATGTGGAGCTAGAAATTTTTAGTTTTTAGAATACTTTCATCTGAACTCCTTAAATAAACTTTATGAAATGTAAAATCAAATTATGCCTATATTTCTCAACTCATTGGTCATAAAATATTCCCATGTATCAATGATTCAATTACGGTTATCCTTTCGAATCTGTCTAGCCTCGTACAATAGGCTTCATATCCCTGTGGCTTTAATCGATTTCTTGTGAGCCTCGTCAGATTTATATTTAAGGGTTGAGGCAAATCGAGCGTTCATGAAAAATTAGTAATCAGTACGATTTTCTTGTTTCCGAGATGAAAATTATAATGAGTAATATGCAACAAAAAGTGAAATCAACGTATTTGTATATTGAAATAGATTACTGGTCATAATAAGTGAGCGATGAAAGGTCATGGCCTGCTTATTAGCCTATATATCATATACGTGGTAATCTAATATCTTTATTGACTTAATGATACATCTTTCCTACTTCAGTATAGGCTTTCTGACTTAATTTACCGTGTTATCAGTATTGTACGTAGATGCCTTCAACACAATGTATAGTGCAGGATTATATAACGAGCTGTCCTCAATTAGATGTCGTATAATTTTCTTATTGGCAGATGACATCATAACTAACAATCTTTAAGAGGATACTTGTTAATAGACATAAAATTTTGAATTTCAAACTTAATCATAATAAGAGGTAATGGCGCTTTAAAATGTTTGAGAGAGGCACATTTTGTCTTTGTGATAAATCGGAAACAAAAGAGATGGCATCTGTAGGCCTAGATTTAAAATTGTTGGTGTACGCCTAATAAATTTTCTGGGTTACCTAATTCTAACTGATATCGTTAAACAAGTTATCTTTTGTCATTTAATATCGTTATCTTATTAACAGCTCCTTTAAGGCTATGGCCATTTTTGGGTTGACTTGGGGCCGGAATAATTGTCCCAATGGTAAAATAAGTGTAGTCCTAAGAAGAAGTAGGGGCTACTAGAACTACGCCAAAATCAAATATACCTCTCATATCATATATGTCATTCCCGCACACGAGTGGATGTTAAAGAACCTGAAGCGAATGAATCACATTTGATGAATTATAGCTTCGGCTGTTTTGGAGGTCTTCGGCGGTGAAAAGACTATAGTCTGCAAACGCAATTTTTCAAAACCTTTCGGAAATTAACGTGTTAAAATTAGGATTTCTGTCCGTAAATGCACCTCGAATTATATTACGTTAAAAAACGTATTTTCGAGATAAATATTTTGATCGAATCGTCTATAGGCCTACATTATGCTTATATTATACGGTAAGTGTAAAATGCCCAACGACCAAAAATGCCCAATAGCAAAAAGACGTTTGGATAATCAAAACTATTGGTAGGGTAAAAAAAAGAATTTTCGGTGAAGCTAACGAGAAATGAAAAAAATGAGACGTTTTATATGATTTATTTTTGTATCGAATGTTCTCTAACTGTGTTATAATAATAAATTATGTCCGTGGGTCGTTTGTCTTTATTTTTTTCTTATGAAAAGATATATGTCGACTGTAGTAAATTTCATTGAAATTGAAACACAAATATAAAGGTTTTATGTTTTAGCCTCAGTTATTTTCCTGGATTCTGTCTACGCGACGTCAAGATGGCGAAAATAGCACTGGTAGATTTGTTGACTAAAATTGAACTAATAAGCGAAGACAAATTTTCCTTACTTATTTACGGATGTAGATGTACTAGGCTGTAGGTCAAACCCAATTAAAACCTGCAGGGACAGAAAACGTCCTTGTATTGGCTTCAGACTTCATGTTTCGCCCTTGTACAGCAAATGGATGCAGAAATCGCCAACTCTCTCAATTAGAGTTCAAAACAGGTGTGGATGGTGAGTGATATGTAATGAAAACCAAATATTTTCACCACTCCAATAGTATAAAGGTTAAAAGAACCATATCAGAAAAAGCACATGAGGCATCGGTTTTTTTCCTCAGACCTGCAACACCGACAAGGGACAAAAAGGGCTGAAACAAATCTACCAGTGATATTGCCGCCATCTTGACGTCGAGAGGGCAGAATCAAGGAAAATAACTAAGGCTAAATTACCGGAGGGAAAGGCAAACAAATAAATGGTTCTGGCTGAATTTAATGTAAAGATAATAAATAAGAAATTATAAACAATAAATACAAAATGACTTAAACAAAATAAATATATAATATACAAATTTGAATACAGTTGTAAATGAAATGTAACGTTTTTTGGGGAAAAACTGCCATAATAAAGATTACAAAAAGTACAAAGTAGTTAACTTAAAATGAAGGGTAGTGGTGGGTGGGAAATTAAAATAGGTCGAACTTCCAAGTTTTCAAATTACAAGTGAAGGGACTTAGAGATGATAATTAGTGATCACAGTGAACTATTGAAATCGGACCAATCGAAAGGAGAAGATAGCGTCTATAGTTACCGGGATATCCTAGGTGTTATAAATGCTATAAATAGTAACAGGATAACCTGTGACGTATATATGATAATATAAAACAGCCAGCCTTGCGCTCAGGTAATTAACCATTTTGATTTTGACCAAAATGTCACAAACGTAAAACTTTATATTTGTGTTTCAATTTTAATGAAATTTATTATAGTCGACCGAAAAAATTATAGACAAACGACATACTTTATTATTATAACACAATTAGAAAATATTCGATAAAAGTAAATCATATAAAACGTCTCCTTTTTTTAGTTTTTCGTAACCTTCACCGAAAATTCCATTTTTTTTTATACTACCAGTAGTTTTGATTATCAAGACGTCCTTTTGCTCTGAGGGCGTTTGGGCTTTGGGCATTTTACACTCACCGCCTATTAGGAGATGTGTTTTATTGAAGTTAACTTATTCCTTAGTAATATTAGCTTTGTATCGACGCATATTGTAAAAAAAACTTATACATAGATGCTTAAAGGAAAGTGTTTGAGAGTATCTATACCTCTGCTCTAAAAAGTCACTTTTGAAACTCCATGGTCGAATCCTTCTATTTTAGTTTTACCTTCATGGTGATGAAATGTGGAGTTAACTTCAACCCGGAAACCGAACCAAAACAATTGACCCACGTGTTGGATATTGAAAATGGCAACTGGATCTACTGAACTTATGTTTGTACAGCGATTAGCTTCTAATGAAAGAAGGATAAGAGATAAAGCAATTAAGAAAATAAGAAAATATCTTCATGTTCGTTCCAAGTCCAAAAAAGGTATTCAGAATGTAAAACTTCATTGATAACTATGTAATGTTTGATGGCCATGTTTATATTGTCGCTGTGCTATCAATACCTCGTATGTCATTTTGGTCAACTTTTCATGAGAGCTAAAAAACTGTTTAAATCGCAGTTTATTCAACAAATCTTATCAAATTTTTAACGTCATTAATAAGCAACTTTCGAACAAAGAAAGAATCTGCGCTATCATATGTGTGGTCATGAAAAGACGACATACGAGATATTGAACAAAAATATCTTTCCAAAATCCTGATGTACGAGATTTGGATTTATTCGTATGTCAATAAATGGGATACACGATATTTTTTTTTACATCAAGGGACGTAAGAGGATAGGCTATAAGATAAAATACACACTAGTAACGAATAAAAGGATCTGGTGGTCTTAAAAGGATATAGTCCTGCAATAAGTAATTTAGTTGCAGCTGTCCATATAACATTTCAATATATTGTCTTGTAATTCAACACAATGTAACTTACAGATAAGACTGTTGCTGATTCTAAGATATCTTTTCAACCCACCCCATCGGCCAAAGAATGCAGATACTAATGAAACTATGCACTCTGCAACGTAAATATATAGTTGACAACATCCCTTAAATATTAATCATTTATTTTACCCATTCCCCATTAGGTTTTCAAATATATACTAACCAAGATCTGTTCAAAACGTTTTATCAATACAGAATTATGAAACACAATATTATCAACAACAATGGAATCTAATGTAAATGTAATTTTTCGATTAAGAATTCCTACTCATATGGCAAGTTATCATAAAAACTATGAAATTCCTGAGGAATGACAGATTTTAATTCTTGCAAGTGCCTGTATTTCGTTGCTTTAATTGGAAGTGGTTGGTCGTATAATCCGAAAGCAACATCTGTGGTACATGGTGATGCAACTTTGGCTTTCCTAGGTAACGAGGAAAATTCCTCCCCATAATTAGGTTTATACATAATTTCACCGTTAGCATCATACTGAATTACCCTAAGATTTGTGACAACACTATCACCAACCTTGGAACCTGGACGAATAGAAGTATAATACTTTAATGCAGAATAGTTTTTAAAAAAATTTTGAGACAAAAACTGGACCTCATATGGTTTCTCGAGTCGCGCATCTCTGATTTTATTTACATAATTCTGAGGGTGATATATAGGTTTTCTTTTAAGCTTTCTCTCGATAATACTGTGGATGGAGTCACACTCCATTTGGGTGTGTCCCCGTTCCAGTTATTTATGAGTTATTGTAACCCCCTTTTGTTTAGCAATGAGAAGGAGTGTGTTTGAAAGAGTAACTTTCTGATTTTGGTAATTACAACCGTCGCTGTAAATAATAATCTCAGAAATAGTTTCATCAATGTGATTTAAGTAATTATAGATGCATGAGCAGAATGAATTGGCTGTTAAATCACCTTCGGACTCGTGCCAGAAATAGCACATGACATCTTGCAACATTAAAAATAGTGAAATTGTGACAGCCTAATTTCGTTTTGTAGTATAATGCACTCGCTTGGAGCATTGGGCACATCAGTAAGGCTTGAAGATCAAGGGTAACTACAAGCAATGTTGGATCTATTATTTAAGCTCTTTCTTTGTCCTTGTTCTTTTCTATTCGTGCTTCTTCTTTCTTCTTAATGTGTTCTGTATATTCTTCTTCTCTTGTGTTGTTTTGTTTGTAAGCGCTACAGATATCACATTGGTCTTTTTTTAGACGAGAAGAGCGAAAGATTTAAGCTATCGAAAATCTGCGCGAATAACTTTCGACCAGCAACTGGATTATTTTTTTCTTTACAATATTGCTCAAATACCCTGTACAGTTCGGCGAAAGATACACATACTGGCTCCAGATAGGTTTTACTGCTGGTTGAGCGGCAATAGTGTGATGGCATTTTCAGTAAATCATTTAGAAACGTTTTAGCATGTTCACGCTTCAAATCTTTTAATGCAGGGTTTCGAAATTAGTACTTTTTTCAATCCAATCATAAATAGACTTTTTACCTATTGCTAGTGTTGAAAGGAACATTGATTTGCATACTTGGTATCTTTTGTCACCTTTCTTTAAAAAGTACTTTAATGAACAGTTTCTTCTATGATGTCCGTCAATCAAAGGAACTTTTCTCTCTTGGACTTCAAGCCTTTCAACTAAGCTATTAATGTACACTTTTTTATACGCCCAAAATGTATTTTGGTCGTATATTGTGATCACCCCTGTCTGTCTGTCTGTCTGTCTGTGTGTGTGTGTGTGTGTGTGTGTGTGTCTGTTCACATTTACTCACTCTATGTACTCACTCTACAGTCTACAATTCACAATGGATCTTTTTGATTTTTGTTATATGGGTTAATAACATTACAAAGAGGATCCCTATTGATTTTGGTGTTGATCGGACAATTTTTGGCCGAGATATAGCATAAAACTTCAGGGTAACAGTCTTGTACTTATTTTCCAGCCGACATGATGACAATTCGACGGACCTCCCCTTTTTGACGTCAAAACCAATCCGAACGCGTGAATTCAATAAACCCGCGAATTGTAGTCTCTGTCACCCAGACTAATTACTATTACATAGATATCAGAAGGACTGGATTGTCGAGTCTAAAATTAAATAAATTATGTCGATCTTGTCACTTCTACAGCTTAAATTTCTTTCTTTTTATATTTCACGAAGGTTTGTGTTTGTGTTATTATATTATCAAAGTATGCAGTGCATTCATCAAACAATGTTATTATGACATGTAAAATAGTGAGAATCAATATCTTGACGACAGTCTTATCGACTGACTTTCCAAAGAAAATCTCCGATTAAGTAGGTAGGTCAAATTCTGAAATGGATGTCCTACCCTACATTATGTTGGAGGGCCATATCCTCATATCGACAAAATATTTAAATACCGGTAGCCCTAATAAAGGTTTTATCTTACTAGAATTTATTTGATTCGTCCCGATATCAATAGCCTAAATCAGATATCGCTTGTAAACGTTGGCTTTATTAGACCTAAGTTTTATTTAGTTTTAACTTCAGAACACTTGACATCTGCCGACGACCGGCTTGAAATTGTGAATGTATCTTTTATAATAGAAGCAAACCTTTTGTGAAAGTCGTGCATCAATTAATAATTCCTGCGATAAATTTCCTGGTAAACTAGCATGACTTACTGCTAATCGCCATTATGTTATTTCTGTAACGTTTGTTAGATATGGTGTCATTAAAATATTTGGCATGTGGGTTATTGGGGACTTAAAGTTGATCTGATCTGATTTTTGTGTTGTAGGATACTTTTTACCGAGATATATAGTTAAACGTAGAAAAATCTTTAACATATGTATCTGTAGTATGGCTGCCATTTGGGCGTATTTCAATGCATTGCATTGCTATCTTTCTCCTTCCAATCCATTGATCTCCAACAGCATTAAATATTTCCAACCTCTCTTCATCAGTAATCATATCACATTGCCGATTCATTTTCTTACATCTATCAGTGCATTTCTGTTTACCCATTTCTCTCTCTGTCTCTGCTATAACTATATTTGCCGTCCAATTTTACACAACCTTTATATCTTCGTCCTTCCATTCTCATCTTTATATTCTTTGTTCTTTGCCACTACATTGCTTTTGATTGGTGTTTTCGGCCTCCAGAAGCTTCTTCCCTAATCTCCACTTCGCCATCTTCTTCCCCGTTTCCGTTCTCTTCCATACCTTTCAACCCATCCCCAGTAACATCCCTGTTTCCATCCATACCTTTCAACTCATCCCTAGTAACACCTCTGTTCCCCTGCACACCTTTCAACTCGTCCCTAGTAACATCTCTGTTCCCCTGCACACCTTTCAACTCATCCCCAGTAACATCTCTGTTCCCCTCCACACCTTTCAACTCATCCCCAGTAACATCTCTGTTCCCCTCCACACCTTTCAACTCATCCCCAGTAACATCTCTGTTCCCAGTCCAATATTCATCTTCACTATTGGGTTCCCAGTTTATATCCTTGGAATCGTCTAAATCACTTTCCGTATCTTCATCTACATATTCAGTTACTTCATTGTTTCTAGTCATACTATCCTGGATTGTAAAATCATTCATTAAATCTGTTTCTATATTAATAGATTGAACAGGCAGAGTTATATCAGGAAATAAAGGTTGGATTTCAACCAGAATGTCTCCCGCAACAATCTCATCTAAATTTACAATTTCGTCTTGCAACGTTTCGAACAAAATTTCAACATCTGGTTTCAGTGGTTCTGATATGACTTTGTCTGGATTAGACGTCTTTTTGAGTGCCATATTCTGCAACATCTGACAGAAAAGTAATTTTATCAGACATTTCGGTAGATCTGCAAAAGAAAAATTTGAATATCTAAAATCCAAATATCGTATCTCAGACTTTCTACAACTTAGAAAGAAAATTTTGATAGATAAAAAGAAAAAACCAATAAATATCAAAGACTGTTACCACTTATAAAATTAAATAAATTCTAATTCAGTATTTCACATGTTTCATACAGATATTTTGCACAATGTTGTAAATAGGAAGCATGACAGAACCATCAAGAATAATATTGTATTAAAATTTGATTTATTGACTCCTACTTATCTCCAATGTAATAATCAAGTGTTAAACTCTTCAAAATGCCAGAAAAATATTGTTTAGCTAGTTTAAAACGTACCTATTTAAGTTGAAAAGTAAGCGTCTTCAGCATTTCCCGGGTGTTTTTGAGATACAATGTTTTATATACATTTTTATTTGGACATACGATATTTTAGAAGAATATGGTTTAAACCAATCAAATTCGGAAAAAATATGTAAACCCTTTAAATCTAGCTTTTTGATTGGAGTAGATCTACGAGGTTTTGTTAAAAGCTGCACATAGGCAACCCCCTTTGGAAAAACCAATAAAATATATTTGGCCAATTCCGAGTTCATAATTTATAGCCTTTGTATGAGTGGTGGTCATGCAATTCATACAAACCTTGATATATTTGGAAAGATGGATGTTTTTATAGTTCATGTCAAGGCTGTTGTTGCGTTTAAGTTTTTTTATCAAGAATTTCAATCACTCAGTCGCCATCTCAAATTGCGTGCTCATTAGGCTAAAAAATTCCGACTGTGTTGGGTAAAAAGTGTGTAAGGTAAGCTGTGTTGGGTATATAGCCTAGTGTGCAAGTTGTGTCTGGTGTTTATAGTGTGCAAGTTGTGTTGGGTGTATAAAGTTTGCAAGTTGTGTTGTGTATATGGTGTGTAAGCTGTGATGGATATTTAGTGTGCAAGTTGTGTTTGATGTATATAGTGTGCAAGTTGTGTTGGGTGTCACTCTTTCCGAAGGTTGTCGTACCGTCGGACATCGCCGGTAAAAAACTGGCAGGACTTAAAAAAATTCTGTAATCGTTAGACCGGAAGTCTGGAAAAAATTCTATTGTTAATTTTTCCAGCAATCGTATACGGAAGTCATTTTCTAACAATAACCTACACAACCTTGTACCGGTATGCACATAAGAAAACCATCCAAGATTATTGGGCGCAACAGAATAAAAAATAGTTCCTCTGCTAGTTAACTGCTGTAGTAATGCTTAAATGATCGGTGGTATAACGTAATATTCGGTGGTGAAAAGACATAGTTTTTGGTTGTAACGGTAGTTACTTCCGGTATATTGGCAAAATTAAAAAAAAAAAGAGCTTCCTTCGATTTTACGAGGGTGATGTACCGGGAAAGGCTAAAATAAAAGCCGAAGCTGAAGTAAATAAATCATGTCTGTCTGTAATAGAATATTGTATATTTGTTATATTTTGCAAAAGTGTTTGGTCTGGTAAGAGTTCATTCGGTCCTGAAAATTTTTCACTATTACTTGCCCAAATGTCCTGAAAAAACTGAAAAACCTTTGGAAAGACTGTAGTGTGTAAGCTGTGTTGGGTATATAGTGTGCAAGTTGTGTTGGGTGTATATAGTGTGCAAGTTGTATTGGGTGTATATAGTGGGTAGGCTGTGTTGGGTATATATTGTGTAGGCTGTGTTGGGTATATATTGTGTAGGCTGTGTTGGGTATATAGTGTGCAAGTTGTGTTAGGTATTAACATCATGAAGGAAAAAAGTGTCAAATAAAAGTCTAAAATACAATGGACACTTTTAAGCCTTATATTGGACAGTTAGTGAATAGTTAGTTCACAACAGTCATCCATTCTACTAGATAGTGGATGAATAAAACAAAGAATGACATTAAGAGAAACACCAATAAATCAAATGGTGGATGAAAAGGCGTCTATAAAATAATGATTTGAGAATAAGTGAGAAATTAACATAATTTATCTTTTTATTTTCTAGAATTCAGTGCTGAAGATTTCCTTAAGATATGGAAAGGGTTACATTTTTGTTTGTGGATGCAAGACAAACCTCTCATTCAGGTATAGTCATATATAAGGAAATTTCAATAAATGTGCACTGTATGCATGGCCGAACGAAAAATTCCAGAGTCTGATTCAACTAGTCTAAACTTTTATTTACTTGTGCTAAAAACAATTCTTTAGAGCTGAATACAAGTCAACTTGTCAAATTGTATGCGTACTTTTATAAATCATCGTTAACTAGACAGACATGCATAGCACATTCACAGAGGCGATGTCATTTTTGTATACAACATTAGATCTAACTGTACAACGTTCAACTCAAATGGACATATTGCTACTTAACAGAGGGCGCTCTAGGTCACATTATTGTAGACGTACAAAATGGCCGTCAGATATCACAAATTCTTAAATAACAAAGAATCTAACTTGATGAATAAAATAGCATTGAGGTTGATATATCGCATGACAATGCATTGATCAATCAGCTTGAACTGAAATATCAGGAGTCATTAGATGTCTTGGAGTTCCTGGAAATTTCTATGTTACTATGTTGAATCACTTGACCTATGTCTAGTTGAGTTGTGCGCTGTACAGTAAGATCTAATGTTGTATACAAGAATGAAATCACCCCTGTAAATGTGCTATGCATGTCTCTGTAGTAAACAATGATTTATTCAATGTGCATACAATATGACAAGTTGACTTATATTCAGCTCTAAAGAATTTTCTTTAGCACAAGTAAAAAATGTTTTAGAATAGTTGAATCGGACCCTGGAATTTTTGGAAAATTCAGCGACCCATAAATTTTGCTTTAAGACTCAAGATGAGGTCCTGAAATTCTGGACATATTTGTAACTTGGTTTCTCTGTGTCAGTGATATACATAGACTTCAAAGTAGGCTAGTTCTGCTGTCGTTTGTTCACACTTCATTGGATGCTCCTATTTAGCTCAGTCTACACAACCAAACATTTGTTCAAAACATCACAATATATTTGTATTAACATGTTTAAGCCGGTTGGCTATAACTGTCTACACTGTCAAACATTATCAAATTTGATCCAACAATTACCAAAAAAAGGACAGTCTGTTCAGTGGTGCTACTGTATTAGTGATTATATGTATATTATTGTAATTCTTGGTCAGCAAAAGAAAAGCGAAAAATTGGATAATGGCATAGGTCAGAGAAGAGGTCAGCATGAGCCTCATCAGATCTTATTGTGTGAATTACAGCTTAAATTCCAGCTCAAATTCCAGCTCTGCCTTAAAATGAGTTTCTCATACAATATGGACAATAAAAAGTAATTAATTAGCTAGATCATGAACTGTACAGGTTTTTTCTGTACAAGGTGCCATTTTAAAAGCCAAGTCAGATAATTTATATACAGCTGTGAATTTGTTAGAGATTGATAACTAATTTAAACTTGTTGGAAAAATGTAACATGCATGCAGCTAAAAGTTTTTGGAGAGCTGTTCAGACAATGAAACATTTGTGCACAAATATATACGGTATATACAAATGTTCGACAATGTTTGGAATAAATGTATGAAGACAGGGCTTTAGGAACATTGAAATGACTTTGAAACATATAGGATATATTAATCCTTTGTTTTATTATCAAAGCTGTTGTTTTATTTGGTTTGGAAGGTTATTCGATACACATGGTATCTAAGATGACAGGCTGTGATGCTGAAGATTTCATGCTCTGATTTTGTGATAATTTTCAGGAAGAATTGGTAGATAAAATAACTTCACTAAATCTTTCTCTATCAACACCAAGCCAAGTGTTTTTGTTTATGAAGGTGTTCCTAATAACAGAAAGTAGAGAATGGCTGACATTAGATAAATGGAGATTAGATAAATTTATGATGGTATGTATTTTTATCTCTGAAGACTGTTACCATTTCTGATAGCTGCCAGTGGGTAAATTTTTCCTTGCCTGGCAAGCTACCGTTTAGATCCGTCATTGTTGTCAACCCTTACACATTTTGTATTTTATAAAGCCTTAGCCTTGCAAAATCCATCCACAATTGGTTGATGGATGAACCCTATTGAAAATCAGATAAAAGTTTTGCCCTTCTTCAAAAGACTTTTAAATTTTAGCTTGTAAACCCTCACAGAAAGGCACAATTATCAACAGGTGTTGTAATTACCCAACGATAGAAAGTCTAGTAAAAATCGAGATATAATTAATGAGTTACTGCCCTTGTTCTTGAAAATAGGCTCTAATTTGAGCTCGTAAACACTCTACAAGGCACATTTTTTTACTGATTTTGGCGAAACTTGCTGAAATTGTTAATTATCACCTAGGATGAACCCTACTGCTTGCCATACTATCTTAATATTCAAAATCAATGATGCCATTGTGCCAAGCTTGGAAATATGTGGTCGTACTCAGATATTTTTTTTTTTTGCAATCTGGTCACGCTCCCCAGCCATAACTGCAAATGCCTCCCATACTTCCACGTGATATTCTAACGTACAAACTGGTGCTTGTAGTTGTTTAAATATAAAATGATCCATTTCTGGCCAGCTCTATTTCAAATCCAAATTTGCTTGGACATATTTTATTTACTTCATATAACTTAGATTTGCAGGATAGCAGTTTAAAAATGTAGAAATTTTGTATTTCAGCTGATAAGAAGAAATTTAAGAGAGATACTAAATTATATACAAAATAGAAATTGGAACAAGTCATCAATAGATAATTTATGTGCTGTTCTCAGAGAAACTGTTTTGAATCCATTAGATGTTAAAATGCCATTTGGGTTTCGAGCCTATTTTAATCTCATTTTCTTAGAAGAACTATTCTTGACAGGATTAAAAAAGGTAAATATTTAATATATTTATTGATTGCATTAACTTCTGAGGTTGACTATATTATCTAAGCTCACACCAGAATGTCCCAATTGTTGTTGCTATGTTGCTTGTCAAGTAAAAATATGATTTGAGATGTAAATAGGTAGCAAACCATCAAAACTATAAAGAAAAAACCCCACAGACTATCAGATAGTAATATATGGTTTAGTTATTCTCAAATTAATGAAACCAATAGTATCTATTCCATCTACACAACTAGGTTTGTTTGCAGGCCATTTTTATATAGTCTTAGAAGGAATATGAATTGAACGTTCAGGTTTTCATTGGGGTTACCTTATAAAATCTATATAGAACAAGACCTTATCCCATGGCTTTAGAACTGTTTGAAACTTCAAGCCGTTGGCTTTCCATCTTGGTGTTTGCCTACCTCCGGTCTTTTAAATTCAATTCTCCTTATTTATTTGATTAACTCCAGAAATTGAGCTGGTGTTAGGGTGAGATGAGAATAGTTTTCCCAAGAAAGCACTGGCCTAGGTCATGAAGTAAGAAACAACATTATAGGATGAGATAGTTAATTTAAACAATAGTTAAAAATGGTTAAGGTTATAATTAGGAAAAGTATGGAAGTGTTGTTCTTTCACCGGTTCTGAAATCCAAATTTAAAAAATTGGTCCTCATTATCCTGTTAAAATACTGGAGCCCATTGACCTATAATAAACTAAAGTGTATACTGAAAGATGACATTTGACTAAATATTATTTAAGGTAATATGTGATATATATATAAAAAAGTGGTTCAAGTCTGCCATGGACTAAATGGTTACTAAGATTTTTATTTCTCTTGAACACGGTAACAATTCTATCAAAAATATCTATCTATGTTTTGGCTTAATATTGGGCATCGACACAACCGTCTCAATAGGCATAATTACCAAGTCTCCAATGGAGTGGTCGGGGAGGTTAAAATGGTTCGTAATAGGTCTGTTTTTGCCATGTACAATATTGTAATGATGGCCATTAAAACGGGTTCTTAACATATTTTTTGTTTTGCCAACATATTGGACTTCGCATTTTTTACAAGAAATTAGGTGAATTAAATTTTGGTCAACACAAGAAAGTTGGTCGAGCATGAGGAAATATTTTCCGGTCTTTTTGTTTCCAAAAAGATGAGAAATAAGCACATGAACGCAGGTACGACACGCAGAACCTCTACACGGTATTGATCCAAGGCCACTAAAAGGAGGAGGGGGGTAACTCTTTCTCTGAAGGTTCAAAAGGGTTTTTAATTTGGCGCAGGAAACGTTTTGAGTAACCCCTTTCTCGTAATTTTTCAAAAACAAGTCTATGTGCAGAATCAAAATAGGTCTGTTGTGTACAAATTCTATGGAACCTTAGAACTTGTGATTTGATAATGCCAAAAAATGTGTTGGATGAAACAAATTTTTAAATAAAAGTTGGTGGGTATCGGTCTCTTTGAAATATACTTTGATATCAATTTTTTCTATTTTCGTCAAAATTGGTACCCTTGAACACTATCGTGTCCATGAAGTTCATACTTGTTTCGCTAATGTTTGCTGTTAATTTTACTGATGGATGATGGTCATTCAGAATATACTGAATATAAAAATACTGCCCAAATTTTTCAAGAGATTCGGTCCAAATGATAAAAATGTCAAGAAACCTTCCATAGAAGAAATGTTTAAAACTTGAAATTTGGTCTATTTCACGTTCCTATTTGGCTATGAATATATTCACGTAACTCAAACTGGGGGCAAAGCGTTTCCCCATAGCAGTACCAGATATTTGAAGATAAGTTTTTCCGTTAAAATTGAAGTCATTTCGCGTTAAACAAATTTCCAGGAGGTCTAAAATTTCCTTGTCAGGTCTTTCTCGCATAGCATCTTGTTGTCTGTATTATTATTAGTATACATTGAAGTCACTTCCAATGTAATAAATGACAAAATCGGTTGTATCTTTTAGATAGGAAGGGTGCTGACATGCCAATGGTAATAAAAAATGGCCAATGTACTTTGAAACTCGGTATGATTCGCTCAGACAGTCTGCTGGTACAATCTGAGTGTTGTAGCATTTTGAAATTTTGTACTGAACATAATATACGGAAAAATAAACATTCAACATTTTCTAACCTTCAAAGTAAATATCATTTTAATGGCCCTTGAAATTGACAAAATTTAACACATTTTGGCTTGCAGGCATGATTGAGGCTACAGTTTGTAGATCTCTGAAGACTGTTGTCTAGCAAGGTATCTTTATCTGTATTTACCAAATCTTGGTTGGATCAGTTGATAAGTATATGATATATTTATAAAGTTTTTATTTGCCCACATTATAATGTCATATATTGTCATCCCAACCAATGAAATTTGGTTATATTGATGAGATTTTTAAATAAAATTTAGTGTGATCATGTATATTTATTTTGGTCAAGTTTGAATTAACAATTTTTTTGATGAAAAGTTTTGACTTATTGCCCTTAGCCTAGTAAAAGCATATCAAAATTTATTTGTGAACTCAGCAGAGACAACAGCTTTAAATGAAATTTGGAATGATCATGTTTATTGTTGACATCTTGGTCAAGTTTGAAATTAATGATGTTTTCGATGAACAATTTTTCGAGTTATTGCCCATAGCTTAGTAAAAACTTTTTCAAAATTGATTTGTGAACACAACAGAGACTATAATTCTCATCCAATTTAAAGAAAATTTGGTCTGATCATTAAAATTTAAGGGTGTCATGCTGGTCAAATTCGAATTTTTGTTGAGCCTTGTCTTCGTAAGAAATTAACAGATTAACAGCCTTAATAGGTCAAAACATTTATTTCCAAGATATAGTGGTTTAAGCTTGACAACTGTGATATATGTCATTTATTAGCGAATTATAATTTATTTTGTGTGTAAAATATTATTCAAAAGATCTTCGATAAATTTTGATTCATTTCAACAGTATTGATGCAGTGCTCATTGGGCTTCTAACATCATCTGAAGTGCATTTTATTAGAATACTTTGGTAGTAAAAAGTCACAAACCAATGAACGTGGATTATAGTAATCACCGTGCACTTACACACATTTACTATAGAACTAAGGTCACCAAAGGTCAAAGTCACAAGCTATGAGCCTTTGAATTTTTGGCTTATACTGAAAAACGTCAACCAGAAATGACAAAAAAGCTAAATCGAAATTAAAGAATCGCCTGCCACACAATTTTCAGCAATCGACTACAGGTGCTATTGACATCAAAATTACTCTAATCGGATGATATCCTGATCCTATAAAATGATTTAAAGAAAAGCCATACATTCGGTTGGCGGTTGCTCCTTCATTTCCGGGACAAATTTTTTTGTAGGCCCACATTATAATGTGGTCGTATATTTTTGTTTTCATCTGATTTGAATGAAACTTACTGTGATCATCTATGTTGGTGAGATCTCGGACAAGTTCGAAATTGGCCATTTTTTGATGCATGGTTTTTGAGTTATTGCACTTAACTTAGTCAAAATGTGTGAATGAAGGAAATTTGGTGTTATCATTTATATGATGAGTTCTTAGACAAGTTTGATGGTGACAATTTTTCGGTAACATTTTTTGAGTTATTGCCCTTGACTTAGTCAAAAGGCATCGTAATAGACTTGTGAACCCGATAGAGACAACGGTTTTCATTGGATTTGAATGAAATTTGGTTTTATCATTTATATTGATGAGATCTTGGTCATGTTCGAAATGGACAATCTTTCGATGAATTGTTTTTGAGTTATTGCACTTGACTTAGTCAAAACGCTGAGAAATTGTCAACAAGTTCAATATTGACTATTTTTTCGATGAACTATATTTGAGTTATTGCCCCCGACTTAGTCCAAACATGAAGATTAGCTAGTAAATGCAACATGGACTAGGTTTCATCTGATTTGAATGAAATTTGGTGTGAACATTTATATTAATGAGAATATGGATTAGACACTTCAAAACAATTGTTCCATAGCTGTAAAATTCCAGTAGTTAAAATTTCAAATTTACACACGAATGACATCATAATTGGAAGTGATATCAAAATTTTAGAAACAGAAATTTGTTCAGAATCAAAATGTCTATCTACCTGTAAATTTTCAAATTGATCAAAAACTAAATAGCCCCATTATACTTGTAATCATAAGGCGAATAATCATCATGATATTGCGTTAGTTCCTTTTGTGTGAATACTTAATTGTGATTGTTTCGTTTGTTTAACGTAAATAAATATCATTGTCTTTCTTAATTAAGTCTTTAATCATCGCTGGAGTGACACGATTCGCTCAATAGTTTATTTTTATCGACTGCTTTTACCCCCCGCATAGATTTATCGACTAGTATTGCCTCTCAACGGAAATGAAAAAAAAATGACGGCGTGAACCATGTGTTTCATATCTGATGAATAATTAGGAAAACAATGGATTATATTAAAACCCACTTATTCTGGTAACCGTATTTATATTCAGGCAAGACTCGATTACGTATTGAGGCATGTCATCAAGCATGACAATCAATTGTTCCTACTATAAGAGCCATCCAAAATGCTTGGCCCGTGAACATTATTTTTGGTACCTCTCGTCTTCACGTAAATTTTCCCATGTTAATAACAAAGTTATTAACTTGAATCATTTTAGTTTTGTTCAAATATTTAACAATACTTATTTAATTTATAAGATAATAATCATATTGTGCCGTTATTACAATCATAATTCAATCTTTTACACAAATCAATTTTACCGCGAATGTCGATGAGGGAAGACAAAATGGCGGATCCTTAACATCGACTTGCGGCATTCTCGTTGGGAAAAAATACTCCAAATTTATTTACCCGTATATAGTGCGCACCCCCTCTTTGTTGGGCCCATTTTATGGCAAAAACTTGCGCATTATACACGGAAATATACGGTATATTGATGAGATCTTGGTCATGTTCGAAATGGACAATCTTTCGATGAATTGTTTTTGAGTTATTGCACTTGACTTAGTCAAAACGCTGAGAAATTGTCAACAAGTTCAATATTGACTATTTTTTCGATGAACTATATTTGAGTTATTGCCCCCGACTTAGTCCAAACATGAAGATTAGCTAGTAAATGCAACATGGACTAGGTTTCATCTGATTTGAATGAAATTTGGTGTGAACATTTATATTAATGAGAACATGGATTAGACACTTCAAAACAATTGTTCCAATAGCTGTAAAATTCCAGTAGTTAAAATTTCAAATTTACACACGAATGACATCATAATTGGAAGTGATATCAAAATTTTAGAAACAGAAATTTGTTCAGAATCAAAATGTCTATCTACCTGTAAATTTTCAAATTGATCAAAACAAAATTGCAAAAATAAATATCATTGCTACCTTTCTTTGTAGATATATATGTCCTATAGACAAATGATAATGCTTATGAATTTTAGGTTTTCGAAAACAAATCCTGAATTATTTGCAATAATACTAATATCGGTGATAAAGTGATGAGTAATAGAACTGGTAGACTTTAAAATATTTGTTATTAACAATATTGTTTTTCCTATTGATTTTGTTTGTGAAATGTATAGTGCATGTACACTTGCATTTTGTTTTAATTTTAGGTATCCTCATTAAAACTGTGTGAGATTTTAGAACCCTTCCTCAACTTTCTTTACCAGTCAACACAGTATGTATTTAATTATATTTTGCTCTTATATACGTCCCAAAAAAATCTTTCAGTAAAACAAATATCCAGAAAGAACAATGAATATAAGGATGTACTACATGTACCTCTGAATTTTTTACATACTACGTTTCGGAACACATACAGGTAACGTTATCAAGTAACACACACTTGTACATCCATATATTCCTTGTTCTTAATGTAGTAATTCTACTTCTATATGTCTTATAAAGAAAATATCCAGAAAGTTAAAATATACCATGACTAAACTAATTTAGTTATTTCCTTTACTATTGTGAAAATATTTTTTTCATCCAAAATATTGTGAATGAGTTATTGCACTCATTCTTGAAAAACAAGTTAAATTTTTAGCTCTTAATACTCTTAAAGACATTCTTGCCAGATTTTGACAAATAGGGTAATATTGTTCAATTCCAAAAAGTTCAAAAGATGTGTAAGACTGAAGGTTGGTGTTAAAAAAAAATAATTAGTGCTCACACAAATAATCGATTAGTAGTATCTGAAGCCGTTTTCGCAAATATTCGAATCGGATTTTACCGATTTTTCGATTATTCGCTGATAAACAAGTTTTAATTGCCGAGAAAACTCGCCATGAAAATTCCTGCAAGCCAGCCGACATCACGGTTTCTAACCCTTTTCCCAACAATGGCGTAAACCATGCCATTGTGGGAACAGAGTTACACATCCTCTCAGAAGAGACATAGAGACCACCCCAAATTTGGACAATTGGCAAGACATTTTAGGCAAACATAGGCTTAATGATTGATTTATTCTATAAGTGTCCACCTATATTTTAAACAACGGGATCAGGCAAAACGTGTGACCAACAAGATCACACACCAAATACAAATAATAAAAGAGTACTATTTACAAGAGGGGCCTACCTACACAGGTAGTGTAGTAAACACTCTCACCCCTCTGTCAGACATCAACCTACACGCTACAATAAGGGCATCTCCGGCTTCACTCTCACGTTTTTTTTGTCATTTCACCCACATCGTAAAATGACAACTGATTCCTCAAACCTCAACTAGATGAGGAATGAGTGATTAGAGAGTGCTTCATCATCTAACAACTAGATACCAAGCATATCACTGGATCAAGGATCCAATAGCCGCCACTTCACGAAGCTGGACTCACTGGATCTTTAACTATCGTCTTGCAGACTCAGACGGAATTTATGCAGCAAGATCGCAAGATGCAATCTACAAACCCAATTCTTCAGCCAATGCACTGAAGAAAACCAAGTCCCACTGCACTTTATGTCAAACAAAATTGGCATACCCTGTCAGCGTCACACGTTTGTCGGAACATTTTCGGCTCCCCTCCAGTCATTGGATTCAGAAAGAACCCCACATTAAGAGATATCCTCACTAGCGAAAAATCAAAATATCCCTAAATAGCAGGCCAACAAGGCCGCACAGTGTTACAAACTTACGTTGCAACTCCAGGGATTGTAATATTTGCGCCATAATCTCAAAAAATGAGATTACAAGTTCGGTCACGATAAGAACGTACCCTAGTGTTCAAAACATTGATTGCCAATCAAGCAATCTTATTTATCTCATTACCTGCAAATCATGCAATAAACAATATACAGGAGAAACTAAAAGAAGTCTCACTGTGAGAATCACTGAACACTTATCGGATATCAGATCACGTCGGGAAAAACCCGTCGGGAAACATTTTAATTTACATGGTCACTCACACAAAGATTTAAGTTTGCAAGTCTTATCCTTAATACCTAGGAATCCCGATCTGGGAACGCCCAAGAACACAGACGCATTTTGGAATCGGATTGTATCCATCAACTCAAGTGCATGGCATCGAATGGCATCAATAAATTTTATTAGTAGGGTCACATCACTGGCCCTTATCTTGATTTTTATGCAATTTATTAGGAACGATTTCGATTGTGTTGTCAAGTCTCTCAGTGTGGCATCTCAGTTATATAACCAGTGCTGGATAACTGGATAACAAAGTATTTAACTTTTGATTAGCTGGTATAAATAGAAACAAGTTATTGTCCAATCAGTTAAAGAAGATTCACTTCTGATGGCTTCCATTTATTTTGGTTCCGGGTGTAATATCTTTTGGTCGATATCAAAACCAATATTCAGTTAGGCAGAAGTAACAACACATAGTATTTGGGTGTTGATGTTATTTTATATTTTATTTCATTAACATTGCATTACATTACAGCACAATAATACATAATTGCCTTGATATTGAATTAATATATCGCATTAATAGATGTACATGATTGTGTGACAGAGACGAATACCTAAATATTCAAAAAATATATCTCTAAATATAAGAGATCAATAGTAAATCAATCAAATCAAAAACTACCACTTTTGGTTAGTTAGTGAAGTTGTTATATATAGTCTTTTCGGTATGAGCTATTTTTTCTAATATAACGTATATTGTAAAATATTTGGTTCAGATTTTTGAAGTTTGATCTTATATATAAAATATTTTGTAAGAAAAAATATTTTGTAAGAAAAATAACATGATTGATATAATGCCATAGTGGTTTTGAAATATTTGCATCATTTTCTAAAATACCGAAAGTTTTTATTAAGGTGGTTAAGCTTATTGGAATATTTTTATTTAGGAATTGATTGGATAGATAGTTCCATAGGATTTATGATTTATTACAAAAAAGAAATAAATGTTCGATGGATTCAATACATTTGGAGCAGAGATCACAAAGTGTACTACTCTCTTTGCCAATTTTAAAAAGTTTATCGTTTGTGAAGATGATGCGGTGTAGAAATTTAAATTCAAAATCTTGAATTTGAACGTTACAGACAATATCCTTGACTTTTTTAAAATTAAGTTTAAGTTCTTCCTCAGATAGTTCGATATTCAACGTTTTTCCCAAGTTATAATTCCAGTAGGTTTAATAAAGTAATTTGGCTCTCATATATGTGTTTTTAACAGTGTATAAGTTATGTTTAAATAGTTTGAGTAAGTTACGGTTTAATAAATTAATTGGAGAATCTTCTTTGCATAGTGCTTCCTTGTTTAGATTAGGGAAAGATTTTGTAATCGAACTTCGAATGCCAAAAAGTCTGAAAATGTGAGGTATTTTAACTATTTCTTTATTGAAAATATGAGGCACAAGTAAGATACCATTTTTGAACAGATTTGAATCAAAAACTACTTTGTTATTAATCTTTATATTGTCGTTGTTCCAAACAATTTGATTTTCGATATCGTCTAATTTATTGATGTGTTTTGTATAAATTGAAAACCATTTATTAAAAACATCATTGTAAAATGGACTACAAATTTCCAACTTTTTGGGGTAGTTACAAGCTGGAAGTAACATACCATTATAACATGACCTAGAATAATTAGATGTCATAATCTTTTTTATCCAGAAAATACAATTACTTTTGTAAAATTCATGTATATTTATCATCTTCAGACCCCCCAAATTATAATCTTGCACAATACAATCTCGCATTATTTTATCTGGTCCATTCCACAGAAATTTATGTAAGATTTTATTCAATTCGTCCAGAATTGTTATTGGAAGGTAAGTTGCAGATGCAGAGTACGTTATTTTTGAAATAATAAAGGTCTTTATGATTTGTATTTTACCTGACAGATTGAGCTTATATTTACTCCAATTATTTATTATACAGTTAATTTCTGTTAGTTTATCAAGAAAATTTGCTTTTATCATAAGATCCTTGTTCATTGAAAAATAAATTCCTAATGTTTAATACTATCATCACAGATTTTGACATTAAGCGTTTTCATGCAATTTCTAAATCTAATCTTGATGTTTATTCTGAGTGTTGTATAGAGAGAGGGTGAGTAGTACAGTGCATGACAATATATATATAGAACAGTCTATTATAATACTATTGTATTTAGGGGTGAAAGGTTGGATGAATCTATTTCAAGTAATAGGTACTATTATGACACCGGATACTTCGATTTTTTATACGCCCACATATAATGTTTTATCTTTTACGGTTGGTGAGTTATGCCCTCTTTTTTAGCGAAAATTCGTCAAATTCAGCTTGTGGGCGCGATACAGGCCACAATTTTTGTCCAATCTTTTCGAAACTTGGTATGTGTCTCTATCATCATATAATCTCGGTTCCTTTCGGAAACCAGCTTTCTGACTTTTACGGTTGGTGAGTTATGCCCTCTTTTTTAGCGAAACTTCGTCAAATTCAGCTTGTAGGCGCGATACAGGCCACAATTTTTGTCCAATCTTTTCGAAACTTGGTATGTGTCTCTATCATCATTAAATCTCGGTTCCTTTCGAAAATCAGCTTTCTGACATTTACGGTTGGTGAGTTATGCCCCCTTTCTTAGTGAGAATTCGTCAAATTCAGCTTGTTTATGCCCTCTTTTTTAGCGGAAATTCGTCAAATTCAGCTTGTGGGCGCGATACAGGCCACAATTTTTGTCCAATCTTTTTGAAACTTGGTATGTGTCTCTATCATCATATAATCTCGGTTCCTTTCGAAAACCAGCTTTCTGACTTTTACGGTTGGTGAGTTATGCCCTCTTTTTTAGTGAAACTTCGTCAAATTCAGCTTGTGGGTGCGATACAGGCTACAATGTTTATCCAAACATTTTTATAAGCCCACATATAATGTGAACGTATATTGCGGTTGACCCTGTCTGTCCTGATGTCCGTCCGTCCACAATTGCTTGTGGCCACAATAGAGACCACAGTTTTCATCGGATTTCAATGAAACTTGGTATGCTTGTTCATATTGATGAGATCTTGAATGGGTTCGAATTTCATGAAATTTCGATCATTGGTTCCTGGCTTTCTGACTTTTTTGCTGTTGGTGTTTTGCTCACCAATAAAAATTTGCTGCTGGTGGGCGTATAGCCTTTCGGGCTTGTTTATCAATTAGAAATGAATATGTCTTATTCTATTGACATTATTTACCGGCTTTAATGTTTCTCAAGATGCAACCGGCATGTTGTAAATAATAATTGTATGTTATAAAATATGCTTTCATACCGAGTTATTAACAGTTCTGTTGTAAATCTGTATTGCAAAAGAGAAAAACGGCAAATTTCACCGTTGAAAAACAATTGAAAATATTGTCGATTAATCGAATTATGCCGTTGAATAGTCGAATAGTAAAAATCACTATTCGTGTGAGCACTACTAATAAGCAAATATCAATGAAGATTTAATTCAATAACAACACTAGAGCCACTTGTGGCACAGAGTGGGACTTTGCTAACGTCGCAAATTGCAACAAACAGACAGAAACATCTGATTTTCTGGGATAAACTGGCCAAAGCAATAAGGTATCTGTGTGCAAGGTAATTTTTAAAAAAAACTTATTTCCTACAAACGTAATACGCTGACCCATATATATGGAAAACTGAAAATTTACCCGGATGTGCCACGCCCATCTAATTCTTTTCAGCGTGAATCTAATCACATTCAAAATGTATATTCACAGTACAAATTTGAAGTTTGTCCATCCAATAGATCACGAGATATACACACATACATTTAAAAAAAACGTAAATACGGCAAAATGTACTTTTATTTTCAAAAATCAAAAATTTCAATTTTCATTTTAAAAACTTTTTTTATACATCGCTAGAAAGAGGACAAAAAGCACCTTAAGAATCTAAAAAAATTAACCCTCTAAATTAATTAGGTCACACTCTAGAGCAGTCCAAAGTTGCGAATTTTGCTGTTTTCAGGCAGCTATAAAACCGGAAGTTGATGTCTGAGGTCAAACGGGCGAAGTGTCAACTAATAGCCAAGGTCAATTACCTTTGACCTACTAAAGGTCAAAGTCACCAAAGGTCAAGGTCACGAGAAATAAGCCCCCAAACTTCGAAAAAATTCAACCGGATGTTGCAAAATTGCAAAAGCGAAATTCAAAAATCGGCTCCCACAGTTTTTTTCGTAATCGACTAAAGCTACAAGAAATGTAAACATCGCGGAAATTAGACATTACCCTGAGGCCCCATTTTGAGTTTTACAAAAAAGTGACATTTCAAGATGGCGGCCAAAGTTTCACTTCCGGTCCGGATTTTTTCTTTTTCATTTTTTTGTCTTCTAATTTAATTAAGATTGACATAAATTTTGTTGCGATACATCAATTACAGCACAAGTAGGTCAACCGGAAGTTTAAACCCTTTTTACGTTGAAACCGGAAATGAAGCAAAAATTTTGACTATGCCAATGTTTTTAAATTCATGACACTTGAAGGCACACAAATTTTCAGATCAATCGGTCTTAAAATAAAGGGAAAAAATTGGGAAAAAAAGTGTGCTACGAATTTTCGAATTTCGAAATTTTTCAACTGCTATCTTGTTGGAAATTATTTCAAGTTTCTAAAAATGCAAACCCGAAGAAAATCGATCAATAATTGCGACTTCTAGAGCCACTGACCGACTTTTTAGGCATGTTGCAACGCAGCACTTATGGTTTTGCAAAAATATTCCAATTTATATTTAATAGAAACGTCGCCACAACAGAAGGTTTAGAGAAGTTGTGAAATTGCTGCAACTATTGCAGCCTAGGCTGTGTGAGGTGTGTAAATTTCGAAAAAAAAAAAAAAAAAAAAAAAAACTAGAGCCACTTGTGGCACAGAGTGGGACTTTGCTAACGTCGCAAATTGCAACAAACAGACAGAAACATCTGATTTTCTGGGATAAACTGGCCAAAGCAATAAGGTATCTGTGTAAAAGGAAATTTTTAAAAAAAACTTATTTCCTACAAACGTAATACGCTGACCCATATATATGGAAAACTGAAAATTTACCCGGATGTGCCACGCCCATCTAATTCTTTTCAGCGTGAATCTAATCACATTCAAAATATATATTCACAGTACAAATTTGAAGTTTGTCCATCCAATAGATCACGAGATATACACACATACATTTAAAAAAAACGTAAATACGGCAAAATGTACTTTTATTTTCAAAAATCAAAAATTTCAATTTTCATTTTAAAAACTTTTTTTATACATCGCTAGAAAGAGGACAAAAAGCACCTTAAGAATCTAAAAAAATTAACCCTCTTAAATTAATTAGGTCACACTCTAGAGCAGTCCAAAGTTGCGAATTTTGCTGTTTTCAGACAGCTATAAAACCGGAAGTTGATGTCTAAGGTCAAAGGTCAAAGTGTCAACTAATAGCCAAGGTCAATGACCTTTGACCTACTAAAGGTCAAAGTCACCAAAGGTCAAGGTCACGAGAAATAAGCCCCCAAACTTCGAAAAAATTCAACCGGATGTTGCAAAAATTTCAAAAGCAAAATTCAAAAATCGGCTCCCACAGTTTTTTTCGTAATCGACTAAAGCTACAAGAAATGTAAACATCGCGGAAATTAGACATTACCCTGAGGCCCCATTTTGAGTTTTACAAAAAAGTGACATTTCAAGATGGCGGCCAAAGTTTCACTTTTCCCGGGCCGGATTTTTTCTTCTTCATTTTTTTGTCTTCTAATTTAATTAAGATTGACATAAATTTTGTTGCGATTTTACAGCACAAGTGGGCAAGGAAGTGTTAAATTTTTTTTGGAAAAAAAACAAAAATTACTCTGCCAATGTTTTTATATTCATGACAAAATTGAAAACAAATTTTCAGGAGCAACGGTCCCACAACTACCTTAATTCAAAAATTGCAAAAACGGAATACAAATTGTGCACGAACAAATGTTTAAAATTTTTCAACTGTACTTTTGGAAATTATTTTAAGTTTTAAAAAGAAACCGGAAAATATTTTCGATTTAAAGCAAACTGCCATTTAGGCATATCAACCAGCCTTTTGGGTTTGCAAATCTTAATATTTTATTTAAAAGAAATCCCCCAGAATTTAAAAGCTGTAATGTTGCTGCCTTTCCCTTGGCTGTGGATTTTAAAAATTGATAAAAAAAAAAAAAAAGACATGACCAAAACAAACTGGGACTTTGCGGTAGCAAAGTCCCACAACTAGAGCCACACGTGGCACAGAGTGGGACTTTGCTAACGTCGCAAATTGCAACAAACAGACAGAAACATCTGATTTTCTGGGATAAACTGGCCAAAGCAATAAGGTATCTGTGTAAAAGGTAATTTTTAAAAAAAACTTATTTCCTACAAACGTAATACGCTGACCCATATATATGGAAAACTGAAAATTTACCCGGATGTGCCACGCCCATCTAATTCTTTTCAGCGTGAATCTAATCACATTCAAAATGTATATTCACAGTACAAATTTGAAGTTTGTCCATCCAATAGATCACGAGATATACACACATACATTTAAAAAAAACGTAAATACGGCAAAATGTACTTTTTTTTTCAAAAATCAAAAATTTCAATTTTCATTTTAAAAACTTTTTTTTATACATCGCTAGAAAGAGGACAAAAAGCACCTTAAGAATCTAAAAAAATTAACCCTTTAAATTAATTAGGTCACACTCTAGAGCAGTCCAAAGTTGCGAATTTTGCTGTTTTCAGACAGCTATAAAACCGGAAGTTGATGTCTGAGGTCAAAGGTCAAAGTGTCAACTAATAGCCAAGGTCAATGACCTTTGACCTACTAAAGGTCAAAGTCACCAAAGGTCAAGGTCACGAGAAATAAGCCCCCAAACTTCGAAAAAATTCAACCGGATGTTGCAAAAATGCAAAAGCAAAATTCAAAAATCGGCTCCCACAGTTTTTTTCGTAATCGACTAAAGCTACAAGAAATGTAAACATCGCGGAAATTAGACATTACCCTGAGGCCCCATTTTGAGTTTTACAAAAAAGTGACATTTCAAGATGGCGGCCAAAGTTTCACTTCCGGTCCGGATTTTTTCTTCTTCATTTTTTTGTCTTCTAATTTAAAAAAAAAGATTGACATAAAAATTTTTAACATTCAATTACAGCACAAGAGGCCCAAAGTTGGAAGTTTTTAAACCCCTTTTTAGGTTGAAAGGAAATGAAAAGCCAAAATTTTGCCCTCTGGTCAATGTCACTTAAAGGTAAATGGTCACTTGAAATGCCCCCCAAATTTCAAAAAATTCAATCGGTGTTAAAAATAGCAAAGTTCAAAAATGGCCCCCAAAATACAAAGCTACAAAAATTTTGGGTTGCTTCCCCGAATTTTAAATTTTTCGAAAAATTTTCAAGATGCGGAAATTTCCTTGGTCGGAAATTTTTTTTCTTAGTTTCTAATTAATGCAAACCCGAATAAATTTGTTCGATTTTGTAGGCTGTGTGAGGTGTGTAAATTTCAAAAAAAAAAAAAAAAAAAAAAAAAAGACAAACCGAAAACAAACTGGGACTTTGCGGTAGCAAAGTCCCACAACTACCTTAATCCCATTGCTTCTGAACTACAAATTGTAGCACCACAAATGTCAATTCTTTGCAAAGTAATTTGGTAGATTCAGAGTTAATGTACTGGTAAATATTTTTATTTAAAATCAAAGCTGCAAGTAGGCGTATATTACCATGCCTAGCATGCTATCTTATATATCATTATTAATCATGATATTAAAACCAGTAATGTTGCTTCCTTTCTTGGCATGGATGTATATGATCAAATAGTGATGAAAGTAAGACTTAGTGACCAATTAGAAGTAAACAACAAATTTAACATTCTACAGAGAAAATCTATATCTAAAATATTAATTTTCATAGAACTGAAGTTTTACATAGTATGAAGGTATGTTTTGAATTATTGACTGTTTTGTAGAAAAGAAGTTGTATTAGATATCATAAAAAAAATTGTCAATCCAATTGTAATGAATGCTAGAAAATTATTTTGTACAGTTCAATCCACACAGCTGCAAGCAATTGTAAGTATATGATAAAATCATTAAAAAATGATTTCTAAATGCACTTTAATAAAATTTTGTGTGAATGTTTTTTATAACCCAAGGATGAACCCTATTGAAAATCGAAATATATTTACAATGAGTTATTGTCTTAGATCTTGAATACCTTATGGACACGATAGAGAGCTGGTTTCTTAATTGACTTTGACAAAATCTTGTGTGAGAGTATGTAATCACACAAGGATGATTACGAGTTTGGGTTTTTATACGACCCCTGTCTGTCAGTCTGTCAATAGAAGCTACAATTTTCAATGGATTTGAATGAATGAGGCTCATACTATGAGCATTGGAATTGATAAGGCAGGTTTCGAATTTGACAAATTTTGATGAATATTTATAAGTCATTGTATTTGACTAAGTAAAATCGTGTAAAAATTCATTTGTTGTAGACACTATAGAAGCTTCAATTTTCTATGGATTTTAATGAAACTCGGTATGAGCATTGGAATTGATAAGGTGTTGGTCAATATCGAATTTGACAATTTTTCAATGAACAGTTAATGAGTTATTGCCCATGACTAAGTAAACTTGCGTCAAAATTCTATTGTGGTTACAATAAGAAGATTCAATTTTCAAAGGATTTTGATGAAACTTGGTGTAAGCATCAGAATTGATAAGATGGCAGTCAAGTTTGAATTTGTAACAAATGATTTTTTTATTTTTGGGGATGGAAAAGAAGCTACAATTTTTTAATAGATTTGATGAAACTTGGTATGAGTATAAAAATAGATAAGATGGTGGTCAAGTTTGAATTTGATGATTTTCCATGAACAGTTTTTGAGTCTTTGCCCTTGACTTCAATATTCAGTGAATGTTTTTTGAGTTATTGCTCAATTTATTATTCAAATTCAATGCTGCCAGTGGACGTATCTTACCTTGCCTGGCAAGCTACTGTATCTTGAGTTATTGCCTTTGATTAGTTTGTGAACACATTAGACACGATAGACAATTTCATTTGATTTTAAACCAATTTGAAATCAAGGGATTCTTCTTGAATAATCTATGAAAAATTGAAACTGTAGACATGTTTTCACTATAGCGATATATGTCAGATTCTTTAGAGGTGATGTTGTAATATACAATTTCAAATTATTTCAAACTGTAATGCAAATTATGAGAAAACCTATTTGAATCATGGTTGCCTTTTCATCTGCTGCAAAATTTTTAATATTTGCCATAAGGCATGTTTACATATTCATAATTACATTTACTTGATTATGTAAATTATTTAGTGATAGGTTAGCAAGTGACTAGGCACAAATTTGAGAATATATTAAAGGATATCGCTGCCGTGAGGGACAATCTTTTCTTTCATATTAAAACTATCTGTAGGCTGTGTGTGAGATTATTGAAGAAAAGTTGTTCAATTTTGGAAAAAATGTTAACTGCAGTTCCTGGCAAAGAAAATTATTTTATGATCAAGTGAAAAGGTATGTGAAGATTATTAATTATATCTTTGATAACATAAGGTTCATCAGTCCCTTTACATGACCTTGTAAAGATACAATTTTCAGGATTTTTAAACATGACTCATGCAAGTTTCTAATAGTAAAAGTTGTTTTCGAAAAATGCATAAAGATAAATGAACTACAATTTTAACATGTCCAAATCCAAATCTCTGCTTTTATGACAGTGAACTTCATATCCAAGACACTGTCATCGATTAATATCAACTCTAGTCAAGATTTGCTGATATCATAGGCCATGGAAAAAATCTATTGCTAACTAGCTTACTAATTACAGAAATTAAAAATCTCATTAATAATTCATTTTTATATGCCCACATGAATAAGTGGACGTTTATTATCGTCGCCCCTGTCCGTCCGTCGGTCTGTCGGTCCGTCATCAACTGTTGTAGACACAATAGAAGCTACAATTTTATATTGACCTTAATCAAACTTTGTTAAAACATTGGAATTAAGAAGACAGCGGTCAAGTTTCGATTTTGGCGATTTTTCGATGAACTCTTTGAATTATTGCCCTTGCCTTTATATTTGTTGTAGACACAATAGAAGCTACAATTTTCAATGGATTTTAATGAAACTTGAAGTAAGTTCTATTGTGGTTGCAATAAGAAGCTTCAATTTTCAAAGGATTTTGATGGAACTTGGTGTAAGCATTGGAATTGATAAGGTCAAGTTGGAATTTGACAATTTTTTGATGAATAGTTTAGGAGTAATTGCCCTTGACTAAGTAAAATTGTGTAAAAATTCATTTTTATACGCCCACATGAAAATGTGGATGTATATTGGTATCACCCCTGTCCGTCCGTCTGTCCGTCAACAATTACTTGTGTATGCGATACAGGCCGGAGTTTTTATCCAATTTGAATGAAACTTGGTATGTGTATTCATCTTGATAATATCTCGGACAAGTTCGAAAATGGCACGATTCCAGATGTCGGTTTATGAGTTTGGGCCCTTGATTAAATGGAAAAACGTTGAAATTTACTTGTGTATGCAATAGAAGCTGTAGTTTTCATCTGATTTGAATGAAACTTGGTATGTGTATTCATCTTGATAATATCTCGGACAAGTTCGAAAATGGCACGATTCCAGATGTTGGTTTATGAGTTATGGCCCTTGATTAAATGAAAAAACGTTAAAATTTACTTGTGTATGCAATAGAAGCTGTAGTTTTCATCCGATTTGAATGAAACTTGGTATGTGTATTCATCTTGATAATATCTCGGACAAGTTCGAAAATGGCACGATTCCAGATGTCGGTTTATGAGTTATGGCCCTTGATTAAATGAAAAAACGTTAATTTTTACTTGTGAACACAATAGAAGCTATAGTTTGCATCCGATTTTAATGAAACTTGGTATGTGTATTCATCTTGATAATATCTCGGACAAGTTCGAAAATGGCACGATTCCAGATGTCGGTTTATGAGTTATGGCCCTTGATTAAATGAAAAAACGTTAATTTTTACTTGTGAACACAATAGAAGTTATAGTTTGCATCCGATTTTAATGAAACTTGGCATGTGTATTCATCTTGATAATATCTCAGACAAATTCGAAAATGGCACGATTCCATATATCGGTTTATGAGTTATGGCCCTTGATTAAATGAAAAAACGTTAAAATGTACATGTACTTGTGTATGCAATAGAAGCTATAGTTTTCATCCGATATGAATGAAACTTGGTATGTGTATTCATCTTGATAATGTCTCGCCAGATGCCTGTTTTTGAGTTATTGCCCTTGATTAAATTGAGAAAATGTTAAAATTTACGCAATAGAAGCTGTAGTTTTTATCCGATTTGAATGAAACTTGGTATGTGTATTCATCTTGATAACATATCTGACAAGTTCAAAATGGTGCGATTTATGAGTTATTGCCCTGGATTAAATAAAAAAACATGAAATATTCTGTTTGCTGAAGTGGGCGTATGTTACCTTGCCTAGCAAGCTATCTTCTGTAGACACTATAGAAGCTACATTTTTCTATGGATTTTAATGAAACTTGATATGAGCATTGGAATTAATAAGACGACGGTCAAGTTCAAATTTGAAGATTTTCGATGAACAGTTTTTGAGGTATTGCCCTTGACTTAGTAAAATTTGGTCAAAATTTTAGTTTCGATCCAATAAATCCTCCAATTTTCAGAGGATTTTGATGAAACTGGGTGTGAGCATTGGAATTGATTAGACCTCAGTCAAGTTTGAACTGTTTTGACTTAGTGAAATTGCATCAAAATTCTATTGTGGTTGCAATAAGAATCATTAATTTTCTAAGGATTTTGATGGAACTTGGTGGAAGCATCAGAATTGATAAGACATTAGTCAAGTTTGAATTTCCGACCTTTTTTAACGCATGGTTTTTTAGTTATTGCTCTTGACTTAGTGCAAAATAAGCTACAATTTTTTTAATAGATTTGGTGAAACTTGGTATGTTTATTGAAATAGATAAGATGGTGGTCAAGTTTTAATTTGACGATTTTTCATGAACAGTTTTTGAGTTTTTGTCCTTGACTTCAATATTCATTCAGTGAATGTTTTTATACGCCCACATTATAATGTGGTCGTATATTGTCTTCACCCCTGTCCGTCCGTTCATCGGCCCGTCTGTCCACAATTGCTTGTGAACGCAATAGAGGCTACAGTTTTTGTTGGATTTGAATGAAACTTGCTGTGATCATTTATATTGATGAGATCTTGGACAAGTTCGAAATTGGTGATTTTTCGATATACGGTTTTTGAGTTATTGCACTTGAATTAGCCAAAATGCGTCAAAATTGGCTTGTGAACGCGATAGAGACTACAGTTTTCATCTGACTTAAATGAAACTTTCTGTGATCATTTATAATGATGAGATCTCGGATTAGTTTGAAATTGGCGATTTTTCGATGAACGGTGTTTGATTTCGGGGAAGGGAGGGATTGAATCTCCCAGATGTACAGGCCTAGGATGGAGCAAATATTCTATTGAGAAATGGGGATCTGGATCTGTTAGATGATTTTCTTCCCTTCTTATCTGAAATTAGAAAAAAATAACTCGCCTAATGGGCAAGAAGTATAGTACCTGTTAAGTACAGATTATTTTTAGTTTGCTATGAACAAGGTTGTCATTTAAGTTCTGATTTTTTGAATATGCCACTATCATTTTCTGTTTATAGACATGAGGAAATTTCTCTTGAAGGCTCTTATAGTGGGTTTGAACTATCTTGCTTGCTTTATTACTGGTTGTATTGAAGGGAACTACAAAGGGTGCTATGCCTACACTGTGGTGAATATTAAGTCCTATGGGTCTTGCTGTATTTAATGTCTCAATCCAATGGGCTTCTCTAGATTGACAGAATTTGGTAGTTTCATCTTCGGGCAAGTCGATTTCTATGCGCTCAATTGGGGTTAGGGAGATCGTCAAGTGAATGGTCATCAAGATTGAAATGATTAGAAACAAGCTTGTCTTTTTTTAATTTAATATCTGATCTGTGAGCATTAAAACAAGTGCGTAATTTGTTCTTTGTATCCCTGATATATTGTTTGGGACATTTTTTACATGAAATTAAGTATATTACATTCGAGTTTTCACATGTAATGTGCTCTTGGATCGGGTATCTTTTATTCGTAGTTTAGAAAATAATGAGTTTCTGATATAAAGGGACGTGTTTTGCATCTGGTTGACATACACGGGGCACTCCTTAAGCCTGGAGGTAATTCGGCATAAAGTCTATATTTAGCTGCTATCTGTGCTAAGGTGGAATTTTTTATGTTTCGTAAAAATCGTTTAGAGTATCCACACTCTTTCAGTTTTGAGAAAACAATCGTACAGGCTTGGTTGAAATCAGAAGATCTTGTGCAAATTCGGTGAAATCGTAAAACTTGTGACTTAATTATTCCAGAAAAAGTATGTTTTGGATGAAATGAGCTCTTATGCAAAAGTTGATGAGTGTCGGTTTCTTTGAAATATACTTTAATATCTAATTTATTAGTCTCTGCTATGGAATCTCCTATAAAGACAGTAGTATCGTTGAAATCCCACTCTGCCATGAAAAGGTTTGCGTATGAAGGGGTGAATCGTTTGCCCATGGCTGTACCTGAGGCTTGTAGATATTTTTTTTACCATTAAATGTGAAATCATTGCGGCTAAGACAGATCTCTAAAAGCTGTAGAATTGCATCGTCGGGTCTATCTGGATCTGGGTTTCTTTTAAAAGCTTTTCGAACTGCCATTAGGCCAGTAGTGTTGTCGATATTGGTATACATTGAACGCGATAGAGACTACAGTTTTCATCGGATTTAAATGAAACTAATTTTGATGAGATCTCAGACAAGTTCGAACCTCAAAATTGGCTTGTGAACACGATAGAGATCACAATTTCTATTTGATTTGGATGAAATTTGGTGTTATCTTTTATATTGATCAAATCTTGGACAAGTTTGATAGTGACGTTGGGTGAACGTTTTTTGAGTTATTGGCCTTGACTTAGTCAAATTGCGTCGAAATAGACTTGTGAACAGTTTTCATCTGATTGGAATGAAATTTGGTGTGATCATTGAAGTTGATGTCATCTTGGTCAAGTTCGAAATTAACATTTCGATATACTGTTTTTGAGTTATTGCACTTGACTTAGTCAAAACGCGGCTTGTGATTGCGATAGACAATACAGTTTTCATCTGATTTTGATGAAATTTGGTGTGAACATTTATATTGACGAGAACTTGGATTAGACCTAAATAATCTTAGAGTTTTTGCCTGTGTTAAAACAGAAAATATTTTAAAGTGGGCGTATCTTGCTAGGCAACCACTTGTTTGAGTTATTGCTCAATTTATTTTTCAAATTCGATGCTGCCAGTGGGCGTATGTTACCTTGCCTGGCAAGCTATCTTTAATTTGATGGTTATATGAAATTACTGTATTTTTTATTAGAATACGTGATTTCATTGATACAACTGTACCTGAACCTGACTATGAAGATTGTGATTTACAGTTAGATATTCAACAATTGAAACCAACACTAAATCCAGGTAAATAATTTATGATAATTTGTAAAGAAGGAGATTTAAATTTATAGCCCATATGGTTTATTAGCCCTCTCTGTTACATCATATATGTTGTAGTTCCTTTAGTATTTTTGGAAAACATACAGTAACATAAAGGTAATATAAGGCAATACCAAACAAATGTTCCTAAAGCAACATTTGGATATATACATGAATCAACTGTTGATTTCACAATTCCAGATTGGCAAAGGTTGTCAATGTAATAGATTAAGTGGGTCAACCCTCCGTAGGCGTAAAGGTGACCTTATTTGAAAAAATTTCAAATTTGAATATTTCGAAAAAAAATTCGAAATTCAAAAATCGCTCTTCATATAGATGTGACCAATGATCAAATGTACCGTATAATTCCGAATATAGTGCGCAGGCATGTATAATGCGCACCCCTTCCTTGCTTCCGCGAAATCGGGGAAAATTCCTTTACCCATGTATAGTGCGCACCCCTTTTCGCAGCAAAAATACGACTTTAAGTTGGCATTTCATAGACACCAATATCGGGAAATAGTTGTCAATACGTAAGTCACCATTCATAGATTTTTTTTTATAATAAACAATGTTCCACTGCAACTTACGTTTCTACTATTTGTAATTTGTAAACTACTTTATCGGGATACCGCGCTATTCGATTACGGTACCGCGGAGTCGAGTCGTGAATACGATTTTAAGTTGGTATTTCACAGATACCAATATCGGGAAATAGCTGTCAATACGTAAGTCACCATTCATAGTTTTTTTTATAATAAACAATGTTCCACTGCAACTTACGTTTCTACTATTTATTTTTATAATAAAATCCATTTTAATCCCGTATTTATTGCTTCTAATCTCTCGTAATGGTATTATTGAGTGTTATTTAGAAATCATGTATCATGCTATTAAATTATGGTACCGAGGATGATATTCTATTGGAATAAAAATGTGCAATTAACCGGTAAACTTAGACGTATGGAAGAAGATATTGACAGAAATTCAAAGGGCTAACGGTAACTGGCTTGGTGTAAGACTAATAGGCCCCATTATACCTGTAATCATAATGCGAATAATAATCATGATATTGCGTCAGTTCATTTTTTGTGAATATTTGATTGTACACGACTTTACTGAGATACCGCGCTATTCAATTGCGGTACTCACCTGATTCGTTTTTTTTAATGCTATGGACGGTACCGAGGATGATATTCATCTTGAAGAAAAAAGTGCAATTACCCGGTAAACTTAGACGCATTGAAGAAGAAACCATTGACAGGAATTCGAAGGGCTAACGGTAACTGGCTTGGTGTAAGACTAATAGGGCCCATTATACTTGTAATCATAATGCGAATAATCATCATGATATTGCGTCAGTTCCTTTTGTGTGAATACTTAATTGTGATTGTTTCGTTTGTTTAACGTAAATAAATATCATTGTCTTTCTTAATTAAGTCTTTAATCATCGCTGGAGTGACACGATTCGCTCAATAGTTTATTTTTATCGTCTGCTTTTACCCCCCGCATAGATTTATCGACTAGTATTGCCTCTCAACGGAAATGAAAAAAATGACGGCGTGAACCATGTGTATCATATCTGATGAATAATTAGGAAAACAATGGATTATATTAAAACCCAGTTATTCTGGTAACCGTATTTATATTCAGGCAAGACTCGATTACGTATTGAGGCATGTCATCAAGCATGACAATCAATTGTTCCTACTATAAAAGCCATCCAAAATGCTTGGCCCGTGAACATTATTTTTGGTACCTCTCGTCTTCACGTAAATTTTCCCATGTTAATAACAAAGTTATTAACTTAATCATTTTAGTTTTGTTCAAATATTTAACAATACTTATTTAATTTATAAGATAATAATCATATTGTGCCGTTATTACAATCATAATTCAATCTTTTACACAAATCAATTTTACCGCGAATGTCGATGAGGGAAGACAAAATGGCGGATCCTTAACATCGACTTGCGGCATTCTCGTTGGGAAAAAATACTCCAAATTTATTTACCCGTATATAGTGCGCACCCCCTCTTTGTTGGGCCCATTTTATGGCAAAAACCTGCGCATTATACACGGAAATATACGGTATCCATGTTCTAAATTTCATTGAAATTGGTCAATCAACAGTGTCTGACTTAGAACTTGAAAAATTTTAACCAAATATGGCAGCTGGAGCTAATTTTTTAGGTCATATCAATTACTATTTACAAGTTATTCATAAAACAGTGTTCACCTTTCACCTAGCTGTTATAGACCGAAAGTTACAAAATTATGTCATTTGAGGCCAAACCGGAAGTTGAAATTTTTTTCTCTCCAAAATTGGTTAAAATTGCAAATCGTGGGAAGAGGATTTAACCGAATTGCATAAAACCTATAATTGTTAGTTGACAAATACTTTGAAGTTTTCAAATATGAAAATCCAATCGAAATTTAACTGACAATAAAGATGCAAGAGCAAAAAAATCTCAATTTCTGGTTCTCGCTTCCAGTTGGAGAAAGAACTTCCGGTTTTCTTTTATTTGATAATAGTAATTATTCTAAGGTCACCTATGAAGTCAAAATGTCAGTAGCTATTACCAGTTTGTCTGCAAGCTCGTACGAGAATGGCCACAAAAAAAAAAAAAAATCCGAAGGATTACAATTTACGTTATCGATTGAATTGTCGTAATGTAATACGTAATTATGATAATTATTACTACACATTCATGGCTTTGAAATAAAGTTGACAGTTGGATACTAATTGAATAGTAAAGTAGAGTAGGATAGTCTTGTCATGAACAAGAAATTGTTTAAAAATGACCGATTGAGGTAAAATATGAATCAACAGCCCTAGGCATTGTATTCACACCTAAATTGATCTGGAAGCATAACTTTACAATTGTCAGCAATTCAATCAGAAAAAGTTATGAATATTCTGAAATGTGTGTCTAAAACGTGCAACGGTTTATCTTTAAATACATCTCTGCAAATATTAGATAGGATGCTCCTACATATACTCACATATGGGGCCCAAAATGTGGGTCATACTAACAGCCCTGCTATGTACAGTTAAAATTCTTAAAATCAGCTTCAAAAGATATCCTGTAACTGGCCGTAATAGGTGAGTCTGGCAACCCTTATTTATCAGATATTCCCATAGACGTGTCAAATGTTGGATACAATTTCTTGAAATAGAAACCAATAGACTCCCTAAACTAACCTATCTAATGTTGCTACAATTGGACCTTGCAGGACGAAACAGTTGGGCAACAAATATTAAAGAATTGCTTTTCGCTTATGGCTTGGAGTACACATGGTTAGCTCAATCTGTGGGTAAACCAAAAGTATTTCTCGCCTTATATAAATAAAGAGTAAGTGACTGTTGTCGTTAAACTTTACATAAGAGTATCTGAAAAATTCAAGACTTGTACACTAGTCTGAATTCAAAACACTGCTAGAACCAGAAATGTGGCACTGTGTGGTCTGCGCTCTCCTTTGAATTAGAGGACAAGTTCCATTTTATCATGCACTGTCCTGCATATGAAACTTTCTATGAGTCATATATTCCTGATAAGACGACGGTCAAGTTCAAATTTGACGATTTTTCTATGAATGGCTTTTGAGTTATTAGCCTTGACTTAGTAAAAATTGCGTCCAAATTTTATAGGTGCATTAGAGGCTACAATTTTCAAAGGATTTTGATGAAACTTGGTGAAAGCATTGGAATTGATAAGATAATAGTCAAGTTTAAATTTGACGATTTTCCATGAACAGTTTTTGAGTTATTGCCCTTGATTTAGTAAAATTGCATCAAAATGGTATGGTGGGCTGTAGTTTTCAAAGGATTTTGATGAAACTTCGTGCGAGCAATGTTATTGAAAAAAAAGTTTTTTGAGTTATTTCCCAATTTATTATTCAAATTCAATGCTGCCAGTGGGCAGGCGTATAATACCTTACCTGGCAAGCTATCTTCTCTTTACTTGTAGTATTTAGTAGTGATATATCAAGTGATAGTAATATTCTGACCTAAATATAGGCCATAAATTTAGAGAGAGATAAAATTGACAACTACTTATGTAATAAAACAAAGATTCAAGTTTTTATACGCCCACATGAAATGGGGTCAAATCCAAATTAAAAAACACTGTCATATAAAAAAACATTTTTTTCCAACGTTTCCCTCTAATACAATAGAGCTTCCTCAGGGAGGGCTAAATACAAAATGAAGAGAAAAAGACAGTACAAAAATTATGACGTCATAATGCTAATGACCTCACCAGTCCTACATAACAAAATTTCATCAATGGAAAAGTACCACAATTTTAAAGAGAGTGTCTAAATTATAGGATGTCCTATAGTTATTTGGAAAAGTTTTTCAGGCTGTCAGGATTATGTTCATTTAAGCCATTAGGCCACACAGTATTCAGTCTATGTATCCAGAATGACTCTGCCAAATCTAATTTATGTTTGTCTTCATAGTATATTTTCTGAAGGATAGTCCAAGTTAAGGAATGACCTGGAATGTTAAAATGTGGAGCCACTCTAGGTGCTTTACCATCTTTCTTTAATTTAATGTTTGAACGATGCTTATTAAGTCTTACACTAAATGAAGTAACAGTTTGCCCTACATATTGAATTCCACATTCCAAACATGTTAAACAATAAATCACATAATTGGATGCAGTATTATTATTATTTTTATGGTGCACATAAAATGGGGGGCGTATATTGTCGTCACAATACTTAATGGATTTTGATGAAATTTTATATGAGTGTTTATGATCACGCAAGGATGAACCCTATTTAAAATCAGCAAAATCGGAAAAAATTTAGTATGAGTTCTTGCCCTTGTTCTTGAATGGCTTGTAAACACTCTACAATGTGCAATTCTTGACTGATTTTTATGAAACTTGGTGTGAGAGTATGTTATAACTCAAGGATAAACCCTATTGAAAATCAGCGAAATCGAAAAACATTTAGTATGAGTCATTGCCCTTGTCCTTGAGAGAACAATTCTTAATGGATTTTGATGAAACTTGGCTTGAGTATTTGTTATCACCCAAGGATGAAGCCTATTGAAAACCAGTAAAATTGATAAAAATCGAATATCAGTTATTGCCCTTGTTTTTGAAAACGTGATCAATTTTTGGCTCGTTAGCACTCTACAAAGCACAGTTATTGAGGGATTTTGACAAAACTTGCTGGAAATGTTTAATATCACCCAAGGATGAATCCTTTTGGAAATAGAAAATATCGAAATATATTTGATAGGAATTATTGCCCTTGTTCTATAAAATGTGTTGGACTTTTGCCTTGTAAACACTCTACAAGTCACAATTCTTGAGCGATTTTTACTTAACTTGGTATGAGTAATTTGTAATCACCTAAAAGAAAGATTGAAATTCAGTTAAATCAAAAAATGTTTAGTATCAGTAATTGCCCTTGTTTTTGAAAAGCATTCAGTTTTAGCTTGTAAACACTCTAGAAAGAACAATTCTTAATGGATTTTGATGAAACTTGGCTTTAGTATTTGTTTTCTCCCAAGGGTGAACCCTATTGAAAATAATAATAATAATAATAATAAACTCTTTATTTTACATGGGTCAGAATTAGGCCCAATACACAAGGACATGGTCCTGTCTCACATTCAGCCCATGGGGCAATACATTGGAAAAAAAAAAAAAAAAAAAAAAGAAAAAAGAAAAAAATCGAAAATACATAATATCTCAATATACAATTCGTCTGAAATACTAAAAATACACAAGTACATGTGTATCAAATGGACAGATATATGTTACGGCGATCAAGTACATGATCAGATAAACCGAAAAATATTTACTGTCATTTATTGCCCTTGTTTTTGAAAACGCTTTAAAATTTTGGCTTGTGAACACACATTCATTTTTTCGCTGAAATTGTTTGATATCACCCAAGGAAGATCCCTATTAAAAATATCAAAATATTATTAAGGGTGAACCCTATTGCAAATCATAAAAATACTGAAAAATATTTAATGAGTTGTTATTAGGTACTATTCTTGACATTTTTTAATGAAACTAGAATACCTTGAAAAAAAAGTATATAGCGGAAAGGTTGAATATTTGGGGTCCACCATTTGTTACCTTACTAAAAATTTTTATTCAAAGTCAATGCTGCCAGTGGGCGTATATTACATTGCCTGGCAAGCTAATATTATCCAAGACATCAATTTTTTTTTCTTTTCATTGTCATTGTAACCAAACTTTTGTGGTAGAGAATGACCAGTCCCTGATATTTAAATTACCAGAATCAGCTGGTCACATGAAGATATTTACAAAGATTATGGCTATCAGACCTAACCTTATAAAAGGGTTCAAGGGAAGTTTAAAAAGGTCAAGCTAGTAGATATCTAATATAGAAATATATTTTGATATCTCAAACCAATAGAGACCTGCAAAGGTGAAAATCAACACAGGTTATGGTCTTATATTGCAAGTAGTTGACTTTGTCAAGGGCAATAACTAAAAAAAAATCAAATGGGCAAATTTAAAGGAATAAAAGGTCTTAGAATGAATATAAAACAGGCCTAAAAATTAATCAAAATCCAGGAGAATCCAGATAGATTCTTGCAAAAGCAATCTGCGAGAGTCCTCTGAATGCTGTACACAACATATCAATAAAATGACCTGTTCTGATAATAAATCATATGCGAATCCCTGCAAATAATGGTGCACAATCATTATTTGTATATTGGAGAAGAAAACAACCATTTTGGTATCTTTTTTTTCTTTAACATTGTGTCATACAAAAATATGAATCTTCTATTTGAAGTAAAATATTAACAAAACATAATAATACATGTACTGGTATAAGTTAACAATAAAGGAAATATCACAATTAAAAAAAAAAATTATAAATGAGCTGGTTAATTTAATATCCTATCTGGCTATTATAATATAATCACATGTACTTATAATCAAGGTATTTCTATACAACCTGATAGAAACTCTGAATCGATTTGTTGATCAAGAGAATTGCAAATAGAATAGAATTGCAATAGAACAAAAAGTATCTTGTCAAATGTCTTATGTGTCTCTCCATATTATGTCTGCAAAAAAGTCATCTTTGGTCATATTGATTTTGATTCCAATTTTTGGCAAGAAGATTAATCCTTTTTTTGGAAAGACCACCAGAGAGAAAGATCATCAGAATCAGACTGTGAGCTATCTATTAACTTTTTAGAAGCTGTTTTGATGAGCTTCTCTCTGTAAGTTGCTGATGATAAAACATCCTTTCTTGTAGAAAAATGAAGACAATCTGCTATTAAGTCATAGTCCTAGACTTGATCTCCAGTCAGTCATTGTGCGATGTAGACTAGAAAAACCCCTTTCAATTACAGCTGTAAAGAAGGGCAAGCAAAATAAAATTTTCAACAATTTGAGAAAATTTTGAAACCTTTCACATTTTGATCTGTATACCATTGGCCAAAACTCTGCTGATTTATAACTGTGCAATTTAATATCAGCAGCATAAAATGATTTTATATCCTTATTCATGAAGACAAACATCTGCTTCTACAGTATCACTGTTTTGCAATGTGACATTGAAATGATTCAAGAGATATTCTATATCATTGTTACAGAAAGGCTGCAAATTTTCTGTTGGTCAAGTTTCTATGTCTAGAAATTTACAACAATCTAAAATATGTGATTCTTTCTCAAATGTGTAAAATCTATGTTGATATTTTCTTGCAAATCACTCACTGCTTTTTGTCTTAAATTATCTACACATTTAATTGTCACTGAAACTCTCATTTTTATCCAAGAATTTGGATATTTGATTTGGACTGGCTGCTCTTCACAATCATCATCATTTGATTCATTTACTACTACTTCATCTTGAGATTTTTGTTTTGGAACCTTTAGGACATACAATAATTGTCTTGCTAACAAAAGCCTGATGAAAGTGCTGGTTTAATATTGGGTGTGTTCTTTTCTGAATGAATATATTTTGATATAAGCTTTATGACACACCTTTACTTTTAAATGGATTTTCTTTTGAGATATACTCTTTACTTCTACTGTGCTAGTTTCAACGTCTGAATCTGATCGAACAGCCTGACTCCTTGTTTTTTTTCTTGTTGAAATTCTTCTTCATGAGTAACATCTTTCCCTTCAATGACCTGCTTCCATAGTTTTTAGTTTTCACGTTCCCCTTTATTATCCTTCAAATCATCTAATTTGTTTAAAGTAGTGTGAATATCTCTATGGGCATCAGGTATTGTTTTAGAATCCTCACATTGAAGTGATTTTGAAGATACAGATAAGATTTAAATATATCTTCTACCATATGACATTTAAAGGCAAAATTCAGACTGTGAAATTTTTCAAGATAGCCTTTGCTGTTTGATCTTTGTTCACATTTTCTTCTTTACTGTTAGAGAAATATAAAGCCATGATCAGCCAGTTAAATCTGAGTGCCTGTAGTTCACCACATCCATTCTGTTGGGCTCAGTTTAAAGTGTGTATAAATGTCGGTACCAAATGTCAAGACATCATCAAAAACCATTTTGAAAGAATCGCCTGCTGACAATTAAAGTTGATGAGCAAAACAGTGTATGGAAATTGGAAACACACTATGGTGATAGCTTCTCTTTGAATTGAACAGTCAATCCTTATTTAACACCAAAATTGACACTGGCTCCATCAGCTCCTGCCCCAACACATTGTGCAAAGGCAGTTCTCAAATACACAAGTTCACCTTCATATTATGTTAGTTTTCTTTTATTAACAGAAGAACCATCAATAAGCCAACTGTAAAATCCACCCTCTTGAATAGACGCAGTGTCTTCATCAACCATATCGGTGTCTATGATGTGGTTGAAAACCTTGCATGTTCTTGGGTTATTGAAACCTGAACTTAACTGACAGCCATTGTCAGCATTCAATTTCAACAAATCAGCAAATTCATTGAAAGGCTTTTCTTTCCTGGCAATTTAAAGACTGCACCTCATCAATGGCTGAAGCGTTCTCAGAGCCCTCTCTCTGGCTGAGCCAAAAGCTGACAGTAATGTTTTCTGTTTTTTCTTGGCATTTAGTATGTCCGGCTGATGACATGTGTCTTTCCAGATTGGTTTAGAGGATATGCCTGGTGCCACTTTCACAGTTTCATGTCTTGCTTCTGTCTTTCGTGAAGTAAACTATTATTTTATACGCCCACATGAAATGGGGGGTGTAAATTGTCGTCACCCACATCCGTCTGTCCGTCCGTCCGTCCGTCCGTCCGTCCACAATTGCTCGTAAACACTCTACACGGTGTAATTCTTGACGGATTTAGATGAAACTTAATATGAGTGTTTATGATCACGCAAGGATGAACCCTATTGAAAATCAGCGAAATCAGAGAAAAATTTGTATGAGTTCGTGCCCTTGTTCTTGAATGGCTTGTAAACACTCTACAACGTGCAATTCTTGACCGATTTTGATGAAACTTGGTTTGAGAGTATGTTATAACTCAAGGATAAACCCTATCGAAAATCAGCGAAATCGAAAAACATTTAGTATGAGTTATTGCCCTTGTTCTTGAAAACGCGTTCAATTTTAGCTTGTAAACACTCTTGAGAGAACAATTTTTAATGGATTTTAATGAAACTTGGCCTGAGTATTTGTTATCACCCAAGGATGAAGCCTATTGAAAACCAGTCAAATCGAAAAAAAATTAATATCAGTTATTGCCCTTGTTTTTGAAAACGCGTTCAATTTTTAGCTTGTAAACACTCTACAAAGCACATTTATTGACCGATTTTGACGAAACTTGCTGAAATTGTTTAATATCACCCAAGAATGAACCCTTTTGAAAAAAGCACATATCGAAATATATTTAATAGGAATTATTGCCCTTGTTCTATAAAATGTGTTGGATTTTTGCCTTGTAAACACTCTACAAGTCTCAATTCTTGAGCGATTTTGACATAACTTGGCATGAGTATTTGTAATCACCTAAGGATGAACTCTATTGAAATTCAGTTAAATCGAAAAATATTTAGTATCAGTTATTGCCCTTGTGTTTGAAAACGCGTTCAATTTTAGCTTGTAAGCACTCAAAAAAGAACAATTCTTAATGGATTTTGATAAAACTTGGCTTGAGTATTTGTTTTTACCCAAGGATGAACCTTGTTGAAAATCAAATAAATCGAAATATAATTAGTGTCAGTTATTGCCCTTGTGTTTGAAAACGGGTTTAACTTTTTGGCTAATAAACACTCTAGAAGGTACAATTCATGACCAATGTTGAAAAAACTCACTGAAATTGTTTGATATCGAAAGGGATGATCCCTATTGAAAATTAAAAATATATCTTAATATGAATTATTGCCCTTGTTCTTTTAAACACGTTCGATTTTTGTCTCGTAAACACTCTACATGGCACAATTCTTGACCGATTTCGATGAAACTTGGTGTGAGAGTGTGTTATAACTCAAGGATGAACCCTATTGAAAATCAGCGAAATCGAAAAAATTTTCAGTATGAGTTACTGCTCTTGTTCTTGAAAACAGGTTCAATTTTAGCTTGTAAACACTCTAGAAAGAACATTTCTTAATGGATTTTGATTAAACTTGGCTTGAGTATTTGTTATTACCCAATGATGAACCCTATTATAAATCAAATAAATCGAAATATATTTATTGTCAGTTATAGCCCTTGTTCTTGAAAACGCGTTCAATTTTAGCTTGTAAACACTCTAGAAAGAACAATTTTTAATGGATTTTGATGTAACTTGGCTGGAGTATTTGTTGTCTCCCAAGGATGAACCCTATTGAAAATCGAAAAATATTTAGTACAAGTTATTGACCTTGTTTTTGAAAGTTGTTATTAGGTACAATTCTTGACAGTTTTTAATAAAACTAGAGACCCTAGAAAAAAATAGGTTGGAAGGTTGAATATTTCATTCGACTTATTGTAACCTTACTGAAAAGTTTTTATTTGAATTAAATGCTGCCAGTGGGCGTATATTACCTTGCCTGGCAAGCTATCTTTTTTTTTGTGCGAATCCAAAAGGACTCGGGCGATTTGGGTTTATGAGAGTCTTAGCCCGAATAGGATTGAGAGACTCGCGTGAATTTTTAGGCCGGTAAAATTATAAACTTGGCCAATAAGAGCTCTAATCATCAGGAAATATACTTCCTGCCATTAATAACATAAAAAAAAATATAAATAGTTTTCCAGATTTCAAGGGATTCTGTTACTTCATGACACCAGGTGAGTTCACTAATGAACCCATGTTGAGTTGCATTAAATCTTAAACCTTAACATGTTCACAGACACAACATTTTTTTGCGATTATATATGTGATGTTTGTGTTCCCCAAAAGTTTTCCGACGTCCCCACATTGGGGATGCGACCCCAAGGTTGAAAACCCTGGACTGCAGTTTTCAATTGATTTGAATGAAATTTGGTGTTATCATTTATATTGATGAGATCTTGGACAACTTTGATATTGACAATTTTCGATGAACTGTTATTGACATGTGAACGCTTTAGAGACTATAGTTTTCATCAATAAAATTTGGTGTGATAATTTTTGAGTGACCTGTTTTTGAGTTAATGCCCTTCAGTCAAAACCCATCAAAATTACCTTGTAAACATGATAAGAGAAAAAAAAAAGTATCTTGTTCTCGGGCAATTACCTGGTTGATTTATTTTTTTCTCCAAATGCCCTCCCCTTAATCAAAATAAAAAGCAGAATATTTAGACAAAATTGATCGGGCGGGAGGCTTTATTTTTTTAATTCTAAGCTTTAAAATGGGAGAATGGTAGAGACAAATCCTGTTTATATACTTTTACTTAGAAGTTATTTCCACTCCAACAATTGTCCAGGGTAATGTAGCAACCCCTTACCTTTCTATCATAACCGATGCAAATGCTGTCATGAATGGTTCAGAGAATTTCAAATCATCTCAAATTGTCTGGAATTTTCTTTTCACACTCGTGGCAAATGACCTTGAACATGTATAATACAGTTTTCATCTGATTTGAATGAAATTTGATGTGATCATTTTTATTGGTGAGATCTTGAACAAGTTCAATATTTACTATTTTTTCAATGAAGTATATTTGAGTTATTGTCCTTGACTTAGTCCAACCACATGAAAGCTAGTAAATACATTAAAGACTAGGTTTCATATAATGTTAGAGTTTCTGCCTGTGTTACAGAAAATATATTTTAAAGTGGGCATATCTTGCTAGGCAACAGCTTGTTGACAGATGGGGAGAGACATAGTATTCTGTATGAATTAACATCAGAAGCTGAAACTTTAGTCAGATCTCAAGGCAATAATCTGCAACATAATTCCCAAAACATCATGAACTGGAATCAGCAGCAGTAGCAGTGGAAGACAATCCCTGCCAAAATTAATCATTCTTAATGAATAATTCGGTGCCAAACATTAGTACAGTAAAATCAACATTTGTACGCTTAATTTGACATTTGTTCGCTAAATTTGTTGTTAAAAATTTATCATTCGAATAAAGAATATTACTGAACAAATTAACGATCAAGCCGAACTAATAATGCCCACTTCATAACGCCGAATGAAGTTTACCGAACAAATGTTGAAAAACATTTCTCGCATTTCATGAGAACGATATCATTATGACGACAAGTGGCGTTGCTCAATTTGAGCTAGGGCCTCGTACCTATTTGTCTGGCCAATTTTCATGGCGGCCAGTGGCTGTGTACAAAGTAAAGAATCTTATAATGAATTCCAATTTTATGATAAAAAGCGAATTTTAAAACAAACTCTTTATTCATTGGAATTTTGAGATATAATGTTTTGAAAAATGGCAAATTTTTGTACAGTCCATAGTGATGGTGGGACAGATATTTTGATGGAATTGGCAAAATCCCAACAACATGGTTTCTTCAAAGTAATAGTATTTTCATGCCAAGCTTAGTTACTGGCCAGTTCAGGATGAAGACTCTTCATGGCCAATTTTTGAAAAATTGCCAAATTTTTAACAGTCCACGCTGATGGTGGTGGAGCATTAAGGTCTGAGGCCACTATTTGGTTGGGATTCTGCAAATTCCAAAAATTATGCCCCAACACCATCAGCGTGGACTATTAAAAAATTAGCCATTTTTCCAAACTTGGCCTTGAAGAGTCTTCATCTACAACTGGCCAGTAACTAAGCTTGGCATGAAAATACTATTATATTGGAATTTTCGATATATTCACAGGTATGAAGGCACCATATGGTTAGGATTCTGCCAATTCCAACAAAAAATATACCCCACCAGCATCATCGTGGACTATTCAAAAATTCAAAAATTGGCCATGAAGAGTTTTCATCACTGACTGGCCAGTCACTGAGTTTGGCATGAACATACTATTTCTTTTTTTAATTTTTGGGATATCACAGGTCTGAAGGCACCATGAGGTTGGGATTCTGCCAATTCCATCAAAAAACATACCCCACCATCATCAGCGTGGACTATTCAAAAATTGTTCATTTTTCAAAAATTGGCCTTGAAGAGTCTTCATCCTGAACTGGCCAGTAACTCAGCTTGGCATGAAAAATACTATTATATTGGAATTTTAGATATATTCACACGTCTGAAGAAACCATGTTGTTGGGATTTTGCCAATTCCATCAAATTATCTGTCCCCCCACCATCACTGTGGACTGTACAAAAATTGGCCATTTTTTAAAACATTATAGGCACCATATTTAACTCAAAATCTCAAAATTCCAATGAATAAAATAAAATAAAATTGGAATTCATAATAAGATTCTTTACTTTGTACACAGCCACTGGTCGGCCATAAAAATTGGCCAGACAAATAAGGACGAGGCCCTAGCTCAAATTGAGCAGCGCCACTTGTCGTCATAATGATATCGTTCTCATGAAATGCAAAAATGTTTTTCAACATTTGTTCGGTAAACTTCATTCGGCGTTATGAAGTGGGCATTATTAGTTTGGCTTGATCGTTAATTTTTTCAGTAATATTCTTTGATAAATTTTTAACAACAAATTATGAATTTTGCGAACAAATGTCAAATTAAGCGTACAAATGTTGATTTTACTGTACTAATGTTTGGCACCGAATTATTCATTAAGAATGATTAATTTTGGCAGGGATTGTCTTCCATAGCAGTAATCCATGTACCAGCAGGGGTACTGCATAAATATCAACTACTGAGAGTAGCATTTTCACCATCTCAACCAAAGACAAATGCCTTGTCTCAGTTATTCATGGTACCTAATGTTTGCTATTTTAGTTAAAAATATATTTATGTAGTCCTGCCAGCTCTGTGCCATCAGAAAGAAAACTATACAATACAAAATGCCCCAATTACAATAAAAAGGTGTTTTACTTGACATCTAATTTAGTAGTCAGACAGGCTTCATTACATTTTAGTAACAGTTTATTAGTGATATACTATACCATTAGTGAAAACTAGTATTCACATTCTGTTACCTCAAAATATAACTGTTAAAATGATCAAATATTGAAACTTTGTAGAGAAAGTAACTTTTGTCTATTAACCCATATTGCGATACATATTGTATTGTGACCCTTGTATCGCTATACTTATTGCAAGGTGGAATGATTGGCAATACCCAGCACTAGTCAAACCTGTCGAATTTGGCTTATGAACATGATGTGAAAATTTATATTGATGAGATCTTGGAACAAGGCCAAAATAATGTTGGAATTTCAACCTGTGTTTAAACAGAAAGTATACTTTAATGTGGGCTTATCTTGCTTAAGCTAGGAGCAGACGACAACCTTTTGTCCATTGTAATCAAAAAACATTGGTTTTTTGTCAGGCTTTCATTTGCCGCACAAGATGGACTATAGAAGCACATGATAGAATTTTGTTCAAAGGAAACATTATAAATGCTGCTTCGTCATGCTCAAATTGAGCAGCGCCACTTGTCGTCATAATGATATCGTTCTCATGAAATGCAAAAATGTTTTTCAACATTTGTTCGGTAAACTTCATTCGGCGTTATGAAGTGGGCATTATTAGTTTGGCTTGATCGTTAATTTTTTCAGTAATATTCTTTGATAAATTTTTAACAACAAATTATGAATTTTGCGAACAAATGTCAAATTAAGCGTACAAATGTTGATTTTACTGTACTAATGTTTGGCACCGAATTATTCATTAAGAATGATTAATTTTGGCAGGGATTGTCTTCCATAGCAGTAATCCATGTACCAGCAGGGGTACTGCATAAATATCAACTACTGAGAGTAGCATTTTCACCATCTCAACCAAAGAAGACAAATGCCTTGTCTCAGTTATTCATGGTACCTAATGTTTGCTATTTTAGTTAAAAATATATTTATGTAGTCCTGCCAGCTCTGTGCCATCAGAAAGAAAAACTATACAATACAAAATGCCCCAATGACAATAAAAAGGTGTTTTACTTGACATCTAATTTAGTAGTCAGACAGGCTTCATTACATTTTAGTAACAGTTTATTAGTGATATACTATACCATTAGTGAAAACTAGTATTCACATTCTGTTACCTCAAAATATAACTGTTAAAATGATCAAATATTGAAACTTTGTAGAGAAAGTAACTTTTGTCTATTAACCCATATTGCGATACATATTGTATTGTGACCCTTGTATCGCTATACTTATTGCAAGGTGGAATGATTGGCAATACCCAGCACTAGTCAAACCTGTCGAATTTGGCTTATGAACATGATGTGAAAATTTATATTGATGAGATCTTGGAACAAGGCCAAAATAATGTTGGAATTTCAACCTGTGTTTAAACAGAAAGTATACTTTAATGTGGGCTTATCTTGCTTAAGCTAGGAGCAGACGACAACCTTTTGTCCATTGTAATCAAAAAACATTGGTTTTTTGTCAGGCTTTCATTTGCCGCACAAGATGGACTATAGAAGCACATGATAGAATTTTGTTCAAAGGAAACATTATAAATGCTGCTTCGTCATGCTCAATTGAGCAGCGCCACTTGTCGTCATAATGATATCGTTCTCATGAAATGCAAAAATGTTTTTCAACATTTGTTCGGTAAACTTCATTCGGCGTTATGAAGTGGGCATTATTAGTTTGGCTTGATCGTTAATTTTTTCAGTAATATTCTTTGATAAATTTTTAACAACAAATTATGAATTTTGCGAACAAATGTCAAATTAAGCGTACAAATGTTGATTTTACTGTACTAATGTTTGGCACCGAATTATTCATTAAGAATGATTAATTTTGGCAGGGATTGTCTTCCATAGCAGTAATCCATGTACCAGCAGGGGTACTGCATAAATATCAACTACTGAGAGTAGCATTTTCACCATCTCAACCAAAGAAGACAAATGCCTTGTCTCAGTTATTCATGGTACCTAATGTTTGCTATTTTAGTTAAAAATATATTTATGTAGTCCTGCCAGCTCTGTGCCATCAGAAAGAAAACTATACAATACAAAATGCCCCAATGACAATAAAAAGGTGTTTTACTTGACATCTAATTTAGTAGTCAGACAGGCTTCATTACATTTTAGTAACAGTTTATTAGTGATATACTATACCATTAGTGAAAACTAGTATTCACATTCTGTTACCTCAAAATATAACTGTTAAAATGATCAAATATTGAAACTTTGTAGAGAAAGTAACTTTTGTCTATTAACCCATATTGCGATACATATTGTATTGTGACCCTTGTATCGCTATACTTATTGCAAGGTGGAATGATTGGCAATACCCAGCACTAGTCAAACCTGTCGAATTTGGCTTATGAACATGATGTGAAAATTTATATTGATGAGATCTTGGAACAAGGCCAAAATAATGTTGGAATTTCAACCTGTGTTTAAACAGAAAGTATACTTTAATGTGGGCTTATCTTGCTTAAGCTAGGAGCAGACGACAACCTTTTGTCCATTGTAATCAAAAAACATTGGTTTTTTGTCAGGCTTTCATTTGCCGCACAAGATGGACTATAGAAGCACATGATAGAATTTTGTTCAAAGGAAACATTATAAATGCTGCTTCGTCATGTGACTTTGTCCACATGAGCTCCGCCATTTTACTTTACGTGATGAAATGGCATAGACTGATTGGCTAAAGACGGAAAATGTATCGTAGAAATGTTTTATTCAACGCACACGATAGACAAAAAACAATTGTCGCCGAAACACGTTTGATTTTCAAACAAATTTTTCGGGAAACAAAAAACATTGTTTTTCACCAACGCACACGACAGACTTTTGTCGCAAAACAATTTTTTGCGGACAAAAGTCCGTCGTGTACAGCAGGCATTAGCCACCAATATTACCGAAACGTTTCTTTTCGGTGAAGTATCCTACTATGAATTTATAATATGAACAATGTTGGAAGCCCATTGCACGCTGCATTAATACTGTTCACAGCTTGTTTTAGTGTTTTATCACAGTGGCATTCTTATTATTATATACAATTTGTTTAACTGAATGATAGTCTCAATATATCAGTATAATATATTATAGTCATACAACACTTATTGTGAATTTAGTATTGAATTATTTTGATACTTGCAGGAGATCAAACAGGAAAGGCGTTGGTAACTTCACTGTCACCTAAATCTGAAGAGAACACACACTCCACAAATTTACCAGATCAGAAAGCTGTCAAGCGAAGAGCATCAAATGATAATTCAGTATCTAGTCCGAGTAAGAAAAACAAAGTTAACACAGCTGAATATACGACGCCAGTACTTCTAGAAAGTCAAAGACTTCCTCAACAGGTACATGTAGATGTTTTTTTTTTCTTTAGCATGAAATAGATTTATGTGTTAAAACTTGAAAGAGTAGAGTTTTGGTGAGTTTGACATGAGGACATGGTACATATGTTTATAACATTTTAGAACCTTTAAAGAATATTTTCAGTCAAATGGAATTTCAGTTGTTTAATGTAAATGCAGTACTCCAAATATCAAAGTGTATTGTGAAAATTTGGGAACGGCCCATTTATTTAATTTACATGAATGTAGCAGTAGGAGAACTGTTCTTTGACAAAATAAGCAAGAACAAGGTTAGATAATGTCTGCTGACTACCTAAGATTGTTTTGTGTTACTATTTATATTTATATCTCTCTATGCTGACATTAGATTGACAGGTACATGTGGACAGGATAGTCATAAATATATGAGTTCCCCCAATGACCTCCATAAAAAATATAAATATTGAATGGTAAATTGATGAGATTGATGAGTTCAATATTTTTTTAACTACATTCATATTTTAGTTACTAAAAAACCTTGCTTGGTAATCTATATTTAAATAATCTACAACAAGATCAAGTTGATATTTGAAATGTGAAAAAAAAAAACAAAAAATTGTCTATTCTTTACTATAAAGAAAAGACAAACCTGTATAAATAAATAGAAGATTTTCAGACAGATCTAGTACTTATGAGTACTTATATGAGATACATCGAAGCCATTCAAAGGGTACAACAGAAAAACAATTAACAATGACCAAGCAGGGATTAAGATGAAGGCATGACAACAAGGGTAACAAAATCAAAAAAGTGACCAAAGTGAATAGGGATACTGGTCACTTTTTACCAAACATTTGGGTCAACTTATTTGATGCCTAACATCTATTATATTTATTATTTAATTCGTTATAATACCACTCACTATTGTTATTTCTATGTTATTCATATTCATCAGTGCTCTGTTGTTTTAATATTACTCCTAGTTCAGTGCTCTAATTACCTCATGTTATCTAGTTAGTTATCTAATTGGCTTGTTTTGATTTTGTTACCCTTGTTGTTATGCCTTCATCTTAATCCCTGCTTGGTCATTGTTAATTGTTTTTCTGTTGTACCCTTTGAATGGCTTCGATGTATCTCATATATATTGTCACTGTTATATATTGTTAATCATTTTACTTGATAACGTTACCTGCATGTGTTTCGAAACGTAGTATGTAATAAATTCAGAGGTACATATACATGAAGTACATCCATATATTCTTAGTTCTTAACTAATAACATTTACATATATATTCAAAACTGTAATCATCTCTTTTACAGTATTAAAAAACTCTTGAAATTGATATGTATGGAAAACCAACAGCCCAATATTAAACCGTCTTAATACTTAATCCTTAGTCCGTAATGATTAATTCACATTCCTTCATTTGTTCGTCATTTTTATACGCCCACATGAAATGGGGGGCGTATATTGTTGTCACCCACATCCGTCTGTCCGTCCGTCCGTCCACAATTGCTCGTAAACACTCTACAAGGTGTAATTCTTGACGGATTTAGATCAAACTTAATATGAGTGTTTATGGTCACGCAACGATGAACCCTATTGAAAATCAGCAAAATCGGAAAAAATTTAGTATGAGTTCGTGCCCATGAATCTGCAATTCTTAACCGATTTTAATGAAACTTGGTGTGAGACTATGTTATAACTCAAGGATAAACCCTATTGAAAATCAGCGAAATCGAAAAACATTTAGTATGAGTTATTGCCCTTGTTCTTGAAAACCCGTTCAATTTTAGCTTGTAAACACTCTTGAGAGAACAATTTTTAATGGATTTTAATGAAACTTGGCCTGAGTATTTGTTATTACCCAAGGATGAAGCCTATGGAAAACCAGTCTAATCGAAAAAAATTAATATCAGTTTTTGCCCTTGTTTTTGAAAACTCGTTCAATTTTTATCTTGTAAACACTCTACAAAGCACAGTTATTGACTGATTTTGACGAAACTTGCTGAAATTGTTGAATATCACCCAAGAATGAACCCTTTTGAAAATAGCACATATCGAAATATATTTAATAGGAATTATTGCCCTTGTTCTATAAAATGTGTTGGATTTTTGCCTTGTAAACACTCTACAAGTCACAATTCTTGAGCGATTTTGACATAACTTGGCATGAGTATTTGTAATCACCTAAGGATGAACCCTATTGAAATTCAGTTAAATCGAAAAATATTTAGTATCAGTTATTGCCCTTGTGTTTGAAAACGTGTTCAATTTTAGCTTGTAAGCACTCTAGTAAGAACAATTCTTAATGGATTTTGATAAAACTTGGCTTGAGTATTTGTTTTTACCCCAGGATGAACCTTATTGAAAATCAAATAAATCGAAATATATTTAGTGTCAGTTATTGCCCTTGTGTTTGAAAACAGGTTTAACTTTTTGGCTAATAAACACTCTAGAAGGTATAATTCATGACCAATGTTGACAAAACTCACTGAAATTGTTGGATATCACAAGGGATGAGCCTAATTGAAAATTAAAAATATCAAAATATATCTAATATGAATTATTGCCCTTGTTCTTTTAAACGCGTTCGATTTTTGTCTCGTAAACACTCTACATGGCACAATTCTTGATGGATTTCGATGAAACTTGGTGTGAGAGTGTGTTATAACTCAAGGATGAACCCTATTGAAAATCAGCGATATCAAAAAAAATTTTAGTATGAGTTACTGCCCTTGTTTTGGAAAACGCATTCAATTTTAGCTTGTAAACACTCTAGAAAGAACTATTCTTAATGGATTTTGGTTAACTTTGGCTTGAGTATTTGTTTTTACCCAAGGATGAACCCTATTATAAATTAAATAAATAGAAATATATTTAGTGTCAGTTATAGCCCTTGTTCTTGAAAACGCGTTCAATTTCAGCTTGTAAACACTCTAGAAAGAACAATTTTTAATGAATTTTGATGTAACTTGGCTGGAGTATTTGTTGTCTCCCAAGGATGAACCCTATTGAAAGTCGAAAAATTATTTAGTACAAGTTATTGACCTTGTTTTTGAAAACGCGTTCAATTTAACTCGTAAACACTCTAGAAAGAACAATTTTGAATGGATTTTGATGAAACTTGGCTTTAGTATTTGTTTTCTCCCAAGGATGAACCCTATTGAAAATCAGATAAATCGAAAAATATTTAGTGTCAGTTATTGCGCCTGTTTCAAAAACGCTTTCAACTTTTGGCTTGTGAACACTCTAAACATTCCTTTTTGACAAAACTCGCTGAAATTGTTTAATATCAACCAAGGATGAGCCTTATTAAGAAATCAAAATATCAAAATATTATTAAGGCTGAACCCTATTGCAAATCATAAAAATGCTGAAAAATATTTAATGAGTTGTTATTCGGTACAATTCTTGACAGTTTTAAATGAAACTAGAGACCCTAGAAAAAAATAGGTTGGAAGGTTGAATATTTCATTCCACTTATTGTAACCTTACTGAAAAGTTTTTATTTGAAATAAATGCTGCCAGTGGGCGTATATTACCTTGCCCGGCAAGCTATCTTCTTACTATTAATTCTAAATTAAAAAACACAAGTCTCTGTTTGGTTCTACATTTCTTTGGTAACAATTCTTCAAATACAAATCTTGCCCAACAAATGTTGCTTAACATTTCACCAAATACATTTCTCGAATATAAACCAACACCACCTGTCTTCATAATTGTGTACATTGAAATTATGACGACAAGCGGCGCAGATGGTTGTTAGCATATCTGATATAGACTATAGATTCTGATAGTGACGTAATGCCAAACTGAAAGTAGTCTTCTTAATAAAATGGTCGGTCTTTTGATAGATTGAAAGTTAATTGTGCATTTCCCTCAGACGCAAATAAAAAACAAACAAGTTTCGTTTCTAGCTTGTCCTATTGACAGGTTATGAAGAGTTTATAGTCTTAGCTAAGCTTAATAGCCTCATCTTAATCATATAAAGAAATAACTTCTTTATTATTTTAGACCTATCTTTGGCCTAGGCCAAGGTCTTCTATACGAAAAATAGATGAATACAATAGGCCTATAAATTTTTCTGAAAGGCATGTATAAGTTGGCTTTTGTAGCATGATAATGAACACGCTCTTTTTAAGTTGTTTGTTACAAGGCCTACCTGCTGTTTAAAAACAATCCAGTTTCATTTAATTTAAATTGGCGTCTCCTTGAAGGCTGGAAGCCTTATTGTTTATAATTAATCGTTTACTATATATATTCTTGCAAAGTGATAATATTGTTTAGTAAATATCATTTATTCCATCAAATCTCAATCAAGAATTCAGTTATTTGAAAGTAGCTCCGCTTAGTTCAAGAATAGGCTACATAGATAAAGGCCATTGGTACCTTTGGAACCTCAGAAAAAGGTCCCAGATGCCACGATTGAATTGCAGTACTGGGCAGAAAGACGTAGTTTCTTTATTTGTCTGTGGCAAAGAGGAATTGATTCGGATGTAAGAGATTTAGGTGTGACAGTGCGTTAATAATAATAATAATAAACAGGCCTAGACTCCTTGCAAGGCCTAGACTGGTAAAAGGCATAGCATTGATAATAAAGTAGCATTGTTAATCATATCATTGACATTGGTGTTTTGACAACTGAATTCTGGCTGTAGTTCGGACAACTGACTGATCATACCCATGGTAGGCCTTTTTTGGAATCCAGTAATAAGAAGGCAATTGTTTCGGCGATACTATTCTGATGAATGGACTACTCTTAATTTCTTTTCCCCACAACGGAAGTCTTATTTGCCCAAGATTTTGTATTTGAAGAATTGTTATGAAAGAAATGTTAAGAGAGACTTGTGTATTTTAATTTAGCATTAATAGTAGAACAATACTTATACAAATTTACTTGACAAATTATGGATTAGAGAGCGAATTTTGATTTTTATAAACAAATGTTGATTTTGTTAAACAAATGACTAACAAATGAAGGAATATGAATTAATCATTACGGACTAAGGATTAAGGATTAAGACGTCTTAATATTGGGCTGTTCGGTCTTCCATAGATATGGCTCATTTGGATGGAACCTGTAGTCATATTATCCAAGTGTCATGTTAATTGAAATGTTACCAGTTGAGAAAGAATCTTTTTGCGTTATATGTACATAAACTTAATTATCTATTTGTAGACTAGAGCGAGTGTAGAAAAAAAAGTTGTTTTTGATATGAAGAAGAACACAGCATTAAGTAAGTACAAATTTGTTGTAGATTTCCAGAAAAAAAATAGAGACAACAATTTTGATTTCAGTGTTACATGCCCACATGAACATGTGAAATAAAATATAAAACTTGACATCAAATATCATCCTATAATATATATTTTTGAAAAAAGTTATGATTTCATGAGTTTGTTTCTTCGTCTCCAAACTTTTTTGATGAAATGTTGGGTATTAAAGGATGGTATTTGATGTAAAGTTCTATTATTTATTACACCAAGTTCAGTATAAATCAATTGAGTCGCCCCCATCTGTCGCTTCCTCAGTATTTGTTGTGTGTTCAATAGAGGCTACAATTTTCCATAGATTTTGATGTAACTTGGTTTTGAGCATTGGAATTGATAGGACAGCAGGTCAAGTTCAAATTTGATAATTTTAGTTGAACAGGTTTTTTAGTTAATGCCCTTGACTTAGAAAATCAGGTCAAGAAATTATTGTGGGTGCAATAGAATTAGCAATGAATTTTAGTGAAACTTGATGTGAGCATTGGAATTGATTAAATTATGAATTTGAAGAATTTCATTGATTGGTTTTTAAGTTATTGCCCTTGACTTAGTAATATTGTGTCAAAATTTTATTGGTAGTGCTATAGAAGCAACAATTTTCAATGGATGTTGATGGAACTTTTTCAAACATTGGATCTGATAGTAGTCAATTTCGAATTTGATGATTTTTTGCCAATAAAAGCTTTCCAATTTTTTGTCCTTATCTAAGTAAAATCACTTCAAAATTTTGTTGTTGGTGCAATAGAAGCTACAATTTTCAAATTACGAATAATGTGTTCAGAAGCAATTAGCAGTTCTTAGAGAATCAAGTTTGTCTGTTATACAGCTTAGATTACTATCTAGAGAAGGAAGGGAAAACAAACCAAACCTTCTGTTATAGTACAACTGTCAGATTGCATACCTATTGAATTCACAGTAAGCCGAGTGATATATAACTCAATTATTGTCATACAAAATTATTTCTGTTAATAAAGAAAAGAAATGAACAATGAAGCTAAAGTTAACCTTGTGTTGTTGTTTATTATTTTTCAATTAAATGTCATTGTAGACATTACTTTTATAGTGAAATTATCCAATTTATGTTGTGACTTGTGGGTTAAAGTTTCTTGTGCTCTATCATTGTTACCAAGACCTGTATGTTAAAGAGAATTTGGTGATAAATTTGATACATGGCCTTATACAATATCTTAAAAATTATAACCCTTAGACTTTCTTATTATTCCTGACTGGCAAGCTTTCTTTATAAAAGCATATTCAACAGAACAGAAACATTTAACATTTTATGAATATCAAGATTAGATGTTCTATTCTATGGGCAATGAATGATATAAGAGTTAAAATTATTTTCTTTTGATTTTTCTTTTAGAATTTAAGAAGGGCATGAAAATAAGTCCTAGACCAGTGTATTCACCAAGTAAAAAACCTGATCAGGGTATACTGAAATCACCTAATGTACCACTTCATCAGTCTCCTGCTAAGATTAGTAAAAAGAAATCTCCAAAAGTGCAGTTGTTCCAAAACAAATCATCACGAGGACAATCGATTTTATTATCAAACTCTAAAACAAGTAGTAGGATGACAAGATCTAGAGCTTCAGACTTTTTCTAACATGTATTTGTTTATATAGAAGAACATGTAATAAAAAGAATTTTCATATTTTTGTTTCATGCAGTGCTCAATGAAGAATATTTTGCCAGGACGTTCTTAAGAACGCGTTGAGCATGTAAACACACCTGGAAAAAACAATTCTTAATGGATTTTGATGAAACTTGGCCTGAGTAGTTGTTGTCACCCTGTTGAACCCTTTTTATACTCCCACATGAAATGGGGGGCGTATATTGTCGTCGGTCCATCCGCCCGTCTGTCCACAATTGCTCCTAAACACTCTAGAGGGCACAATTCTTAACGGATTTTGATGAACTTGATATGAGTGTTGAAGATCACGCAAGGATGAACCCTATTTAAAATCAGCGAAATCGGAAAAAAATTAGGAGTTCTTGCCCTTGTTCTTGAATGGCTCTTAAACTCTCTACAATGTGCAATTCTAAACGGATTTTGATGAAACTTGGTGCGAGAGTTTGTTATAACTCAAGGATGAACCCTATTGAAAATCAGCGAAATTGAAAAATATTTAATATGAGTTATTGCCCTTGTTCTTGAAAGCGAGTTCAATTTTAGTTCGAAAACACTCCTTAAAGAATAATTCTTAATGGATTTTGATGAAACTTGGCTTAAATATTCGTTATCACCCAAGGATGAAAGAAAATCAGTGAAATCGAAAAATATTTAATATGAGTTCTATTTTAGGGATGAGCCCTATTGAAAATAGAAAATATCAAAATATATCTATATATATCAATATGAATGACTGCCCTTGTTCTTTAAAACGTGTTCAATTGTTGTCTCGTAAACACCCTACAAGTCACAATTCTTGATTGATTTTGATGAAACTTGGTGTGAGAGTGTCTTTTCACTCCAGGATGAATCCTATTAAAAATCAGCAAAATCGAAAAATATTTAGTATGAGTTATTACTCTTGTTCCTGAAAACGTGTTCAATCTTAGCTTGTAAACACTCTAGAAAGAACAATTCTTAATGGATTTTGATGAAACTTTGTTTGAGTATTTGTTTTCACCCATGAAAATCAGATAAATTGAAAAATATTTAGTACAAGTTATTGCCCTTGTTCTTGAAAACGTGTTCAATTTTAGCTTGTAAACACTCTAGAAGGAGCAATCTTGAATGGATTTTGATGAAACTTGGCTTTAGTATTTTGTTTTCTCACAAGGATGAACCCTATTGAAAATCTTTAGTGTCAGTTATTGCCCCTGTTTTCAAAAACGCTTTCAACTTTTGGCTTGTGAACACTCTAAACATTCATTTTTGACAACACTCGCTGAAATTGTTTAATATCAACCAAGGATGAGCCTTATTAAGAATTAAAAATATCAAAATATTTTTAGGGGTATTGTAAATCATAAAAATACCAAAAAATATTCAATGAGTTGTTACAATTCTTGACAGGTTTTAATGAAACTAAGAAAAGAGACCCAAGAAAAAAAATATATGGTGGAAGGTTGAATATTTCATTCCACTTATTGTTACCTTACTGAAAAGTTTTTATTTGAAATAAATGCTGCCAGTGGGCGTATATTACCTTGCCTGGCAAGCTATCTTGAAAGTAACTAAGTATCAGTCATTGCTCTTGTTTTTGAAAACGCGTTCAATTTTTGGCTTGTAAACAGTCTACAAGGCACAATTTTGACAAATATGAATTATTGCCCTTGTTCTTTAAAATGCGTTCGATTTTTGCCTTGTTAACACTCTACAAGTCACAATTCTTGACAGAACCTGACATGAGTATTTGTAATCACCTAAGGATGAACCGTATTGAAAATCAGATTGATCGAAAAATATTTAGTATGAGTTATTGCCCTTGTTCTTAAGAAAGAGTTCAATTTTTGCTTGTAAACACTCTAGAAAGAATAATTTTTAATGGATTTTGATGAAACTTGCTGAAATTGTTAATTATCAACCAAGGATGAAACCTGTTGAAATAAGAAATATCTCAAAATATTCTATAAAACGCATTCGATTTTTGGCTTGTTAACTCTTTTCAAGGCACAATTCTATTCAGATTTTGATGAATTTTGTTGAAATTGTTTGTTATCACCCAAGTGTTAACCCTTTTGATAATCAAAAATACTGAAAAATATTTAATGAGTTGTTGCCCTGTTATTAGGTATAATTCTTGACAGATTGTAATGAAACTTAGGAATATTGTAGATTTTCAACCTAGAAAAGTATAATTATGATTGAAGGTTTAATATTTCTTTTTTTTTCCATAATCAATGCTGCCAGTGGGCGTATATTACCTTGCCTGGCAAGCTATCTTTATCTAATGTAATCTTTAAATGACATTTAGACATAGGGAGAATATAAGTTAATATGACCATTGTTATGGCAATACTTCTTCTCCTATGTTTAGCAGCATTTCAATCCACATACAGGAATCTTTTATCAAGCAAACCACACGTTATACTATTGAAATCTAAGGGGAGTTTTCACGAAGACAGACCCAGATTTTATCTGTCCACATCGAATTGCTCCTGTCAGTCTGTCTGATCACATTTAAAAAGTAACACAATATTTATTCCAATTTAGTTTAGCTTGGGATTTAGATTTTGGATGAAGGTATTATATCTAGTTACCCTGACTAAGACAGTGTCGAAGGGTGGTATCGTTTTTTTATTTACTCACATATCAATATGGGCGTATATAGCTGTCGACCCTTTTTGTCTGCCTGTCTGTCTGTCCACAATATTGTTCTGGATGCTACAGAGAGTTGGTTTCCTTGATGGATTTTGATGAAACTTAGTCTTTGTAATCACCCTCAAACCAATCGAAAAATATTGAGGTATTACCCTTGTTCTTGAAAGCACACTGAGAGCTGATTTCATGATGGATTTTGACGAACGTGAAGTGAGTCTTTTTAATTGTCAAAGGATGAACTCCTTGTTCTTGTTGGACACGATAGAGAACTGGTTTCATAATAAATTTTGACGAAATTTGGTGAGAGTGTTAGTAATAACCCAAGTATGAAAGCCTATTGAAAATCAAACCAATTGCAAAAAATTTACTATGAGTTATTGCCCTTGTTCTTGAAAACACGTTCTATCTTATTTACATGATAGAGAGCTGGTTTCTTGACGGGTTTTGATGAAAAATGGTGTGAATCTTCGTAATCACCCTAGTGAAAATTAGACCTAATAATATTTATTATGAATTATTGCCCTTGCTCTTGAAGACTTAGAAAGCTTGTTGGTTTTGATTTAACTTGGGGCGAACGATTGTTTGTAATTACCTAAGGGTGAACCCTTTTGAAAATCGCAAAATCTTGTTTTGTTCATTAAAATGCGTTCAATATTTAGCTCATCATAAACACTCAAGAAAGCACAATTCTTGACGGATTTTGAAGAAAATTTTTGTAATTGTTAATAATTACTTTCTGACAAAACTGGCTTGTGTTTGAATTAAGATCGAATAATTATAACTTGTGATTATTACTGAACGACATTTTGTTATCATCGACTTAGGCGCCATCTAGTTTACTAAAACCACATAAATTCAGGCAAATACATGTTATACATCACATAATTTGGAATTTAAAAACCTTTTAAGATATGTTTTCCTATATAGTTTTTGCCAAAATAGTAATCGTCAACTGGGCGACTTTTTTCTGTAACATTGAACTATTTAAAAATTGAATTCTTTGTTGACAAGATTGAGAGCTGTTTTTTTTTTTTTTTTGACGAAACTTGGCGTTTGAAAATCATGTACATATTTTTTAAGCACATTTCATTTAGACACAGTGCTTTAGGCACACTTCATTTAGGCACACGTTCAGATAAGCACATGCCATGTAGGCACAGTGTTATTAAGGCACAGACACAGGGGTTGTGGTCGGAACAAACTACATGTATCGAACTTTAAAACTAAAATTTTAAGGTCTTAGAATGAGTTTTACGTCCTACTCTTCTGCATCTTATAGGCTAATGAATATGGGCAACGCCATGCAGCGTGCATTGTGGTAAATTTTGCCAGGATAGCGGCATTATTCTACTCTTTTTGCGATTTCCAACTGTGGAGGGGTCTTTAACGTGCACAGCCTGAAGCAAGCGTGGCTGAGTTTTATTGTCCAACAAGTCCCTTAGACCTGCATCACTGACAAGGGGAAGCCGAGCTGAAAAATCTGAAATGCCTCATTTTGATTTTAATGTTACTAGGTAAAGATTTAAGTGTTGATAACTGAATTTAGCGTGTTTGGACGTGTTGATCTATCTTTATTGGTTTTAGTATTTAGTAAGAGGTTAAAAAGCAGAAAAACAACAGGATAGATACCAAGTTAGATCAAGTATGTATTATGGCAATCAATAGACCGAAAAAAGAACATGATCAATAGTATTAACAATTGTCTAAAACACTGTTGTATTATTTGAAAATTACGTAACGATCTTATAATTAGAAAAATTGTAATATGATTTATAAAAGATAATATAATTTGATAAATCGCGCTGAATAGTCTAAACCCCTTGCTGTGAATCTCGTTCAGTCTGACCTCTATAATACTACACATGCGTAGTTGTATGAACAAAACCAGCTTAAAAGAAAATAGGTCAGTTATATCGCGTCAGCTGATTTCAGTTTGAACAATGTAACAGTTCATTTTACTACTGCTGTCACTATCTTCAAGTAGGTATATAATTGTAACTATTTACTTAAATTTCATAAGATCTTCTTTGTTGAATGTGATTTTAACATCGTAAGATTGTATCGAGTTTTTGGTTTGACCTTTTTCGTCTGCTTTATTGATTTGACCTATTTCTTATTAAATATGCGTTGAAGAATAAATATGATTTTGTAAAATTAGAAATAAATTTAAAAGTTTCTGTAAAGAAAAATGATGGCAATGCCATAGTTTCACAGCTAAAGACGTCCAACAATCATATACCTGAATTGACACAATAGTCGTACTTCCCTGATTAATCACCTTTGCCCTGACGACCTTTGTATATTCCAAATTGACAACATTTACCGAAAATCATTGAAGTTGTTTGGAACGAACAACCTATAACTGCCTGTTTTTCTCTAGGAACTGCGTATTTCTTTACATTATGTTATAATTTTTACATTATGCTCTAATTTTCAAATTTCTTGGTTGAACATTATTGGGGTGTGTCGGCATAGTAATACACCCTGTACGCGTATCTACCTACACAGCTGCCATTATTAACCGCTATACCTAGCTCTTTACACTTTATAACAAATAGAACCGGCGTTGTACAAGTGCACAAATAATCTAATATATATTATTTTAGACCTGGATGACCATTTCACCATTTGGGGTATTTACTAATTGAGTCAGTTTGATTCGTTGAAACTGACTGCATTGTAAAATAAATATACTTATAGTGTCGCAGTAACTAAAGTAGTTCAAGTATACTTGAGGTTTCGCATTGCCAGTAATGCACATAGGCCACTAAATTGGATAGATCAATGTTTGCAGTTTACTATTTTTGAGTATCGGAATAAACACTATCGAATTAAGTTATATCAAGAGTATTCTTTACTCCAAAACAATGAACAGATAGGGATATGCGAAAAAATATGCCCTCAACATATGTCGACACAAATAGATGTAATGGTATATTAATGGGAATACATATAGTGTGTCGGTTAATTATATCAGATAATGTTTGGTCTTCTACATAATCACGACGGACCACAGAAGGGATATAGGACTTTAACATTTGACTTGACCAGCTGATAGATTTAAATTTCTGCTCTTCCTAATACTAGTTCTTCTGCAATTTAAAATGAAGTGTATTTAGCAGATTTCAATAACGTGGTTATACAATTCACGTTTTCTTACTAATTGATCTACATTATGTAATTTACTGATTTAAGGTGTCCACATCTGAATGCAATACCTGTAAAATGGCCCATGCCTATGATTCGTGATGCCACATGCTCCTCATGCTTACGCTTGTGTGTTGGGGAGGGTCAGGAAAATTTTGAAAATTAAGATTGTTTGAAAGCATCTGGTCTCATTCTGGCCAGCAGCCTCATTGATGTAAAAGATGGTCGGTTTAAATTGACGAAAATATTTCGTACTTTTGGTTCACCGGGACGAAAACATATAATCAACTTTTAGGAATCGTTGTATACAAAACAGATGTATTTATATACAGGTTGTCCAGCACCTATTGATTAAAACTAATGGGTAGATTAGATAGTTTTAGATATTTGAATTGATTAGATTCGCACAATTGACACTAAAGAACCTTACGAAACACTTAATGCCAGGGTTGGGATATATTTACTTCTTATAAAATTATGTTTGATTCGCTTGCAATCGGAGGCAATTCTTAAACAGCAATAAAAAGGAATCGGCATTAAAAATTGGCTTTTTATGATTTTTCCTAGATTTCAACATCTTGAAGGATTTTTTGCAATGAAAATTGGTTGGTCTTTGTTGGCAACTTGGTTGAAATCAGCGATCGTATCAAGCCTAAATCAGCATTAATGAAGGTAGCTAGTCGGGAAAGTTAACATACGTCAACTGACAGATGTCAGAATTGACAATAGAAGTATTGGTGAGACGAATTGTTGTAGTTAATTTTTTATTGTCAATCAAATTATTAAACCAATTGCGCCCATGTCTTATTTTTACGTTAAGAGCAATAAGTTCATTGTAAAACAGTTAAAATTCAAACATTAGATCTCGCACCAATGAAAATGTAGTCACTTATTTGTTAGCAATTAGATTTTGACTCATTTTTGCCAAGTCAGGGGCAACAACTCGAAAACCATTTGTTGTCTAAGATATTATAAAATGATCACACCTAAAATTGAAAGAAGAAGAGTTAGGATCACAAATAAATTCCGACTATTAAAGGCAACAAACTGAGAAAAACACTCATCCAAAAACTTTAAACTTGATCAAGGTATAAATGATCACACCACATTTCATCACGTCGATTTAATAGATAGCTGTTGTAACCAGTAATAATAATAATAATAATCATGATTAAGATGTGGAGGCACTTATATAACTTCAAGGTTGAACCACCACAATCAATGATAATTCAAGTTGTATAATGTTAGGTAATGGTATAATAATTATAATAATAGAATTATGTTCAATTTTTCTGGCTGTAACTTTCAACATGAAATCTATTGTAGTTCGTGATTTTTTTATAAATAGAAGCGAAACGGAATAATTTGCTTTTCGTTAAATGCACCACTGTACTTTAATTTGACAATCCCGGTCAACATTGTGAGATTTTATGAAAAAAGATATCTGTGTGCATGTTATGTGGTAAGTAATACTGCAATTCTCTTACAATGAAACTTACATATGAACGTTCATATTACTAATGCATGACTCGTGTCAATTTTCGTGCAATTTGTAACGGTTCTATAAATTCCTCATCGGGTCATAATCGATATGGAATTTAACCCAGTAATATTATTCGACGGAATATGTTTTGTATTACGTCAAAATTTATTGTTGATGCAATAGAAGCGACAGTTTTCAATGGATTTGAATAAAACTTCATTGGAATTGATAAGGCGGTGGTCAAGTTCGAAGTTGACGGTTTGTCGACGAGCATTTTTGAGTTTTGCCCTTGACCAAATAAATTGCGTCAAACTTTTATTGTGGGTGCAATTGTGGCTACAATTTTCAATGGATTTTGATGAAACTTGGTTTGACTAATGAAATTGATAAGACTGCAGTTAAGTTCGAATTTGACAATTTAAATTGAACAGTTTTTGAGTTTTTGCCCTTGACTTAGTAAAATCTTGTCAAAATTTTATTGTTGATGCAATAAAACCTAGAGTTTCCAATGGATTTTGATGAAACTTGGTGTGAGCATTGGAATGGATTAGACCTCAGTCAACTTTGAATTTGACTATTTTTCAATTTTGAGTTATTGCCCTTGACTTAGTAAAATTGCGTCAAATTTCTAGTGTGGTTGCCATAAGAAGCTTTAATTTCCAAAGGATTTTGATGAAACTTGGATGGGGTACTGAAATTTATAATACGGTAGTCAAGTTCGAATTTGACAATTTCTAATTGAATAGTTTTTATACGCCCACATATAATGTGGACGTATTTTGCGGTTGACCCTGTCCGTCCGTCCGTCCGTCCACAATTGCTTGTGGCCACAATAGAGACCACAGTTTTCATCGGATTACAATGAAACTTGGTATGTGTCTTTGTCATCATAAAATCTCGGTTCCTTTCGAAAATCAGCTTTCTGACTTTTACGGTTGGTGAGTTATGCCCCCTTTTTTAGCGAAAATTCGTCAAATTCAGCTTGTGGGCGCGATAAAGGCCCCATTTTTTGTCCAATCTTTTCGAAACTTTGTATGTGTCTCTATCATCATATAATCTCGGTTCCTTTCGAAAACCAGCTTTCTGACTTTTACGGTTGGTGAGTTATGCTCTCTTTTTTTAGCGAAACTTCGTCAAATTTAGCTTGTGGGTGCGATACAGGCTACAATGTTTATCCAAACATTTTTATATGCTCACATATAATGTGGACGTATATTGTGGTTGACCCTGTCTGTCCGGACGTCCGTCCGTCCAAAAATTGCTTGTGGCCACAATAGAGACCACAGTTTTCATCGGATTTCAATGAAACTTGGTATGCTTGTTCATAATGATGAGATCTTGGATGGGTTCGAATTTCATGAAATTTCGATCATTGGTTCCTGGCTTTCTGACTTTTTTGCTGTTGGTGTTTTGCTCACCAATAAAAATTTGCTGCTGGTGGGCGTATAGCCTTTCGGGCGTCCGCTCGTTCGTTATTGCCCTTGAGTTTTTGTTTGTGCAAAAGAAGCTACAATTTTAAATAGAGTTTGATGAAACCTGGTATGAGTATTGAAATAGATAAGATGGTGGTCAAGTTTGAATTCGACAAAACATTTTTTGAGTTCTTACCTTTGACTTAGTAAAATGCATCAGAATGGTATTTTGGGTGAATAGAAGCTGCAAGTTTCAGAGGATTTAGATGAAATTTGGCGGAGCAATGGCATTTAAAAAAAATTCAATGAATTTTTGTTTTGGGATTTCGGGGAATGGAGGGATTGAATATCCCAGATGTACAGGCCTAGGATAGAACCATTTGAAAAATTGTGGATCTGTTGAATGCTGTTTTTTCTGTTCTGATCTGAAATTAGAAAAAAAATGTCGAGAAGTATAGTACCTGTTAAGTACAGATTGTTTTTAGTTTGCTATGAACAAGCTTGTCATTTAAGTCCTGATTTAGGGAAGGGCCACTATCATTTTTTTTTTTTTTTTTTTGTATATAGACATGGAGGAATTTCTCTTGAAGACTCTTATAATGGACATGAACTATCTTGCGTATTTTACAAAGGTGCTCTTGGATAGGGTATCTTTTATTCGTAGAGTTACTTAAAACATAATGAGTTTCTGATATAAATGGACATGTTTTGCATCTAGATGACATACATGGGGCACTCCTTAAGCCTGGAGGTTCTTCGGCAAAAAGTCTATTTTTAGCTGCTAGTTGTGCTAGTATAGTTTCGTAAAAATCGTTTAGAGTATCCACTCTCTTTCAGGTTTGAGAAAACAATCGTACAAGCTTGGTCGAAATCAGAAGATCTTCGATCTGCAAATTCGGTAAAATCGTAGATGAGTGTCAGTTTCTTTGAAATATACTTTAATATCTAGTTTATAAGTCTCTTCCATGGGATCTCCTTTAACGACAGTGGTATCGAGAAAATCTATGCTTTTGTGGCCGTTAGTTTGATAGACGGGTGGTGGTTGTTGAGGATTTCAAGAATTACCAAAACTGTTTTATAGAATACGTCCAAACCATGAAAATGTCACCTAAAAAGCGTCCGTCAAAAAGTGGGTCAAATGGACAACGGGGCAATACCTCACGTTCCCACTCTGCCATGAAAAGGTTTGCGTACTAAAAGGCGAATCGTTTGCTCATGGCTGCACCATGACTGTTTGTAGGTATTTTTTCCCATTAAATACGACTCACTACCAGTCAGAGATATGTGGGCGGCCTTTAGAGATTCTATTTGGCATAAACCAATCCTGGGTGGGATTCTTATGAATCCTAGGCATAGTGTATAATTGTCTCTCACGGCAATGAGGTTTTGCAGAAAGATAGTCATAATTTATTGTTATAATTTATTATTTTTGTTTTAAATGACCTGTTTTGACAAAATCGGCAAGGATATTGTTTATCATATTAGCAGTTTCTTTAAAAATTGGCTCCGGTAACATCGCATAGTGTTAAGGATTATTCAATTGATTTTCTGCTTCTAAAATGTAATCCTCCCTATTTGATATAACGCAACATGAACCTTTGTCACTCTTTTTAATTACAATGCTATCTTCTTTCTTAAGTAAATGTAACGCTTCACGTTCTCCTCGCGTGAGATTAGGCTTCTCGTGTGTTATGGAAAGATTTGATATTTGGCTATTCATATTTGCAAATGTGTTCAATATTTCAAGATGAATGGCGGATTTATGTGGTTTCGACATGATTTTTAAGAATAAACATGCTTCTAATACCACGTGGAGGGTGTTTTCGAAAAAAAGTATATGCAACTGAGATTACGCTGAAATCGTTCAATAATAGATGTTTGAAGATAATCAAGTTTGGGTATTTTATGTGTCGAAATAAGTCCACGGTCTAAGATTGAATATAAAAGGGGTGTGATAATTTTTTGGCTTTAAGTTAACGACAGTTTGGCCTAGCGGCGTCCTCCCAAAATATTGTAATCCCAAATAAAGACTTGCTCGGTGCTTGAAGCTGGCGTATCCAAAATAAATGTGAATTCGGGGTGGTTTGTTGACCCAAGAAACGCTCAAAGGAAAGAAAGATCGGCGGAACCCGGGTCACGTGGTGAAGATTCAGGTGGTGTGGATTAGGAATCTGAAAAAAAAGCAGGGGGGGGGGGGAAGAAGGGGGGTGCCCTCTCTACATGAACGCTTTCCCACATCTGCTGGATTAGGGGATGTGAACCATGGACTCGTTTGGGGGTTTGGTTCGATAAGATGGTGGCTTTTGTTTGTGCAGGCCTTTGTTGATCAATCTTCATCTCAGTTGGTAGAGGTATGGTGACTCTGGTTTTGGTTTTATTGATTGTTTGTAAAATTTGGTAATCACAGGTTGAGTTAGATGTTTCCCATTGGAGCGACGGACACACGACAGGGCATTAGAAATAATGCGGTCGATGGCTGGTTGTGATAAAGACTTGGTTCGGATGAAGGTAGGTTTTTCGTGCAGGATGGTTTGGTATTGATCGATCAGAGCCTGCGCCACCTAAGAGAGCCATGTCCGATTGAAGGATCTAATATTTGCGTCAACAGCTGATGTTTTCATTGCTGGACGAATAACTATCCAACTCAGAGACTTTGCGATTGAAGGGTAAGGATTGCCAAATGATGTAGACACTGCAAAACCTTTATCAAAGGGTTTCCAAGGATTGGTAGGTGGTAGAGGTCGATGGAATTATGGGACGTGGTTGTTGAAGTTGCGGAGCATAATGCAAATATATTTTGGTTAGACGGGTAATGTTCAGGAAATGCGATAGGTCGAATGTTTTAGCGTAAATTGTAGGGATCAAGGTATGCTAAGGAGATAAATTGGCGAATAAAGTAAGATGAAAATATGTGTGAAAAATGCAAAAATGTATATATTTAATTAATAAATAACGCTAACAATAATGTAAACAAAATGAAAAGGCAAAACAAAAACTGAGGTAATTGACACGTAACGGTATTCGAAATATTGTTCTTTATCAAGTGTCGAGAAATGGTGAACTCTTTTCATCAGTACATATAATAATTGCCATAAATAACATAACAAAATAAATAAATATAAAAAAAACTAAGTAACACCCATAAAGATAAACTAAACAAATTCTTATGGAATACAATTACTAACTTTATTTAAGCGACGTTTCAACCAGCGTTCTCTGGTCTTTATCAAGCAATGAGTAAAATGAGGTAGGTAGGTAAAGAGTTAACGTTCGCTTCCAGCAATTGCTGATATCGCAAACTAGGTAGTTGCACTTTGGTGGTCGTTGGTAGTGGATTTAGAATCAATTGGATGATTTAGAAAACTGTTGGTTTGGTGGTGGTTTGAGAAATCGTACGATCTGGTCGGAACGAATGTCATGGCGGTGAAACTCGGCCATGGATAGTGTGGCGTGAGTGATTCAGTCTTCTACATTCTTCCAAAACTCGTTATGATCATGGTGGTTGTTGTTGGTGGTTGTTGGTTTGGTTTGGTTTGGTTTGGTTTGATTATCTGTCTGTGTTCGGAAGAGTTGAAGACCTAAAAGAAAGAAGAAAAGGAGACGTGAGAAAGGAGAGAAGAAGAGAAGAAAGCTTTCACAAAAAGAAAAAATAAAGAAAAAAAAAAAAAAAAAAAAAAAAATAAGATGTTCTCTTTTGTTTCTGCTATGAAACTTGTTTTGAAAATTGATTATATAAATTTTAAAAGAAACTTAGGTTATCTGTTTAAAACAGGTGTGGTAATAAATTGGTAGATGAGTTCCATTATTTTGTACCAGTGGTCCGTGGGTGGAGCCAAAATATTCTGTATGGTGATTGGTATGCCGTTGGTTTCCAGGTAGTCCGTCAATGTCTTACGAGATGGTTTCAATTCGGTGCATTGAATGAGAAGATGCGTCCTGGTGGCAACGTGTCCGCATCGGCATTTAATGGCATTGAACTGATGGTCTCGCATGACATGGTTGGTGCGTAGTCTGGTTACCAGTTTGCAGATGGCTACAGAAGGATGGTTAATTTTGGTTTGGTTTGGTATCTTCGGATCAATCTGGTATCTATCGGTGTTGAGGTTCCTTAGCATGTCGTCCCATTTCTGGTTGATCTTAGAGGACACGAGACTGCAAAATTCTTCATACGAGAATTTTACAGGCTCGATGTTCTCCAGACCCAAACTGTCCTTGGCAACACGGTCAGCTTGTTCGTTTCCAGGGATGAAGACGTGCGACGGGATCCATGATAGTTCGATCTGGTGGTTGTTGTTGGTTTGGTAGTCGTGAATCATACTTCGGATGTTCGTTAAAACTTCTGACCTACAATTAGAAAAAATGTTAAAAATAGACTGAAGGCTACTTAGTGAGTCAGACAGGATTACGGCAGGTTCCGTATAGTTGAGGGATAGCCATGCTATGGCGTCCCTGATAGCTAGTAGTTCTGCAGTGAACACTGAGCAGTGTGAGGGTATCCGTTTGGCAAGTCTGATGCCTTTCTCCGGAATACACAAACCGTGCTACTCTTGGAGCCATCAGTGTAGATCTTCAAATGGTCGGCGAACTTGGAGTCGATGAGGTCAAGAGCTTGCGCTCTTGCTGCCACTGGGTTCACGTGCTTGTTGGTGGACTGGGTCAGCTCGGTGTTGACTATCGGGTTGGTAACCTTCCAAAAAGGAGTATCTGATAGGTGTCGTTGGCTGATGCTAACTTGATCGAGTTGGTGCTCTCTCAAGAGATCAGTAGTTGCTTGACCATAGGAGATACTCCGATTTATCTGGTTCTTTCCGACACGAGTGAATCTTCTGATGCTGGAATACGTTGGACAGCTTTCGGACAAATACTGAAGTTTCCCCCAGAATTTGAGAGAGAGTTCCTCCCTCCGAAGAGAAAGGGGTTTCTCTCCCACCTCCTGAAGTAATGCCTCATTCTTCGTGCCGATTGCTGCCCTGGTGGCAATACGTATAGCTTTCATCTGTAGAACGTCCAGTTTCTTCAGTGTAGTATTACAGGCTGTACCATAAACGATGCAACCATAATCTATAACTGAGCGAATCAGTGACCTGTACATCATCATTAAGGCTTCTCTGTCTGCTCCCCATGTGGTACCTGAAACATAACGCATAACATTTATGATTTTTGTTGTACGATTACAGATATAGTCGATGTGGCTATTCCAACTAAGCTTATGGTCAAAGTACATGCCAAGGAACTTTACTGTTTTCTCTTGCCTAATTTTCACACCATTCAATCTTAGGTCAATACCGTTGTGATCCGTGCGCCTGCTGCAGAGCATCCCAATGGTTTTAGCTTCCGAAATAATGAAGCCCCAGTCGTTTGCCCATTTGGCAACATGGTTCAGAGCAGTTTGCATGCGACTTTTCACAGTGTTGAGGTTATTGTGACCTGTCCACAAGGAACTATCATCTGCATATAAGGCCGTGCTAACCGATCGGTCCTTACTATGCACATAGTCCCGAGTGAGATCGTTGATCATGATGCTGAATAAGGTAGGGCTGATAACAGATCCTTGGGGGGTTCCATTCTCCAGTGAGTGCTTCTCACTGATGGAATTGGCGACGTTGACTTGTATCTGGCGATCCTTTAGAAAGTCCTGGATCCACCGGAACATACGCCCCTTGATGCCAAGATTGCTAAGTTTAAAAAGTAGACCATCGACCCATACTAAATCGAAGGCTTTGGATAAATCCAGAAATACTGCACTGAAATAGTTCTTCTTTCCGAGGTGGGCAGCAATGTCATGTTGAAGTCGAACGATTTGATCTATTGTTGACCGTTTCTCTCTGTAGCCGCTTTGGTTAGGATCGATGAGACCATTTAGTTCACAGTGGTATCGAAGTCTATTGTTGACCATCGTCTCAAATGTTTTACATAGAGTCGAGGTCAGAGAAATAGACCTGTATGAACTGCATTGATGTTTGTCCTTTTGTGGTTTTGGTAGAGGAATGACCATTGCTGTTTTCCAACTTTCCGGAATTGTACCATTGTACCATGATGTGTTGAATAATTCCAGTAGAACTGTAGATGCTTCCATTGGTAACTCCTTTAACATGCTGTACTTGATGTTGTCTTCACCAGCGGCGCTGTCCTTCTTAGTACGCAGTGCGTTCTTCAGTTCGTCGAGGGTGAACGGAGCATTAATGTCCCGTTCATCTTCTATAGGTTGGTGGTGGATTGGAGTCTGGTTGGTGTAGAAGGCCTTCTTGTTCTTCAGGAATTCTTTGGTGTGGTTGGTATCAGAACTGCCGTTAGCATAACACTTGACTAACAAATTGGCTTTCCCTTCGTTGCTGCATTCTGTGGTGTCCCTGTAAGATAAAAATGGAATGGAAGATTTAGATTTTTTACCGAGCATAGAGCCAATTTTACCCCAGACAGATCCTAATTTGGTCCTCTCATTTAATGAGTTGCAGAACTCCTGCCAGTGCTTTGTTTTTGAATCGCGTTACAAAGCAGCTGTAGTAGCCTTGACCTCCAAATAATCTGCCTTGGTATCACGGTTCAACTTCCTCTGGTGTCGACGAAGAGCTTTCTTTCTGGCGTCTACGGCGGCCTGGAGGTCGTCGGACCACCACGACTTCGGTGACGTACGTACAATGCCATCCTTAGTCCGGGGAATGGCGTTCATAGCAGCATCAGTGATAACCTGTGTTATCTTCCCAGAGAAACAGTTTACATCCTCATCCTTGGCTAGATCAAGCCTAGAATGTGTGAAGTGGCGCTTGTAGAAGTCCCAGTTTGCCTTACCCAGCCTCCATCTACCTTGACATTTGATTTTTTCTTTCATAATGTTACAAGATAGTGTAGTCTCGATAATAACGTGGTCACTTCCAAGGCTTTCACTGGTTGTTGCCCATGTGCAGTCTTTAGCTAACCGACTGCTTACTAGAGTGAGATCCAGATGCGAACCAATAGGAGATAGAGTACCAACATAAGTAATACTACCATCATTTAAACAGACCAGGTCATTGGCTTCAATGAACTCAGCAACTTGTTTACCACTAGTGTCAGTTGTCGGCGAGCCCCACAATATGTGTTTGGCGTTGAAGTCACCAAGCACAATATTGTCGGTCCCGGGCAACTGATCGTAAACATACTGATATTCACTGAGTCGTTGAGGGCTGCCGTTGAGAGCAGGTCGATAAATATTAAGGATAGAAAAAACCTTTGACTTGTCGGTAAAGGATACCGCCTGAGCCTCCAGAGGAGCGATGGTTTTCAGAGGTACTTCATAGTATGTTACACCATTCTTGACGTAGATGGCCAGACCCCCACCACTTCGATGGTTGAGAGCATTGGGTCTGTCCTGTCTGATGAGAGTATAACCACTTATGACGGGGTCTTTATTCTTTGAACCAATCTTTGACTCTTGTAGGAAGACGGCATCATACTGCTTCTCCTGTAGTATCTTCTCTAGTTCAGACTTGCGTGAGCAAGCTGTCAATCCATTTATGTTGAGCTGTATAAACCTGAAATTGAATAAAAAAAGATTAGTGACTTTATGAAAAAATAAGTTTAACAGGGGGTTTGGGGTGTCATGAAAACCTCCACATCCATGTCCGTCACTGAGGGAGTGTGCAATGTTCTGGTAAGCGAAGTGCCTCTAGAACCACTGGACAGTGGTTTAGCCAGCGAAATGCTTCTAGAACGCTCAATGACGGGTCTGGACCTAGGGGTTTTAACGGTACTCCTAGACTGGCGAGACTGATTATTTGAGGAGATCACTTTCATCTTGCGAGGCGTCTCCACCAATTTGCCCTCCTCGTCAGGAGTTAATTGAATGATAATTGAGTGATACTTGACAGTAATCCGCTAATCCAATTTCTTCAATCCGAGGAAGGTAGAGAGCTGCTAATTAGGTCTTCACACTAAGGGTGTCAAACTAATTATGAACGTTCAACGAAAAAAGGAATCATCACCACTCTCACCAAACGTGCCATTAACATTTGCAGTCAAGAAAAGCTACAGAATGAAATAGACCATCTCAAACATGTATTCATCAACCTAAACCAATATCCTGAACAACTCGTCAACCAAACAATAGATAAAGCCATGAAACCCAAAGCAGTCAAGCCCACAGTCAAACCAGAACCCCCACCCATAAGAGTAAGCATACCATTCAATGGAAACCCTTCTTATAAAATCAAAAGACTCTTGAAGGAAGCTGGAATTGAAACCGTCTTTACTGGCCAAAGAACCCTATAGGACATCACACATGCTAATGGTAAATTACAACCAACCAATAAAATTGATCCCAAAGGGTGCGTATACCAAGTTTTTTGTACTTGCGGAGGCTGTTATATTGGAGAAACAAAACGACCATTGATGAAAAGAATAAAGGAACATCAGTCCAAGGCAGCCAACAACCAATCCGCCATACAAGACCACATCAAAGCTACAGGCCACAAAATAAATTGGGATGACACCATTACCGCCTGAGCCTCCAGAGGAGCGATGGTTTTCAGAGGTACTTCATAGTATGTTACACCATTCTTGACGTAGATGGCCAGACCCCCACCACTTCGATGGTTGAGAGCATTGGGTCTGTCCTGTCTGATGAGAGTATAACCACTTATGACGGGGTCTTTATTCTTTGAACCAATCTTTGACTCTTGTAGGAAGACGGCATCATACTGCTTCTCCTGTAGTATCTTCTCTAGTTCAGACTTGCGTGAGCAAGCTGTCAATCCATTTATGTTGAGCTGTATAAACCTGAAATTGAATAAAAAAAGATTAGTGACTTTATGAAAAAATAAGTTTAACAGGGGGTTTGGGGTGTCATGAAAACCTCCACATCCATGTCCGTCACTGAGGGAGTGTGCAATGTTCTGGTAAGCGAAGTGCCTCTAGAACCACTGGACAGTGGTTTAGCCAGCGAAATGCTTCTAGAACGCTCAATGACGGGTCTGGACCTAGGGGTTTTAACGGTACTCCTAGACTGGCGAGACTGATTATTTGAGGAGATCACTTTCATCTTGCGAGGCGTCTCCACCAATTTGCCCTCCTCGTCAGTTTTCGGAGCATCCGTACTGGATCTCTTCCTCTTCGGTTGGTTGTCGCTTCCCTTCTTTGGTTTGAGGTTTGGCACAAATTCTTTACATAATGCTGCCACTGCATCCACTATGTGCTGGGGGTTGAGGTCTCCAGTGTGTTTGCAGGCTGTAATAGTCACCGACACTAACCTGGAACAGAAACTGACAAATGTATTAGAGTCTCCGAATTCCGGAACGAAATTCGGAGTTTGGGGAGGGGTGGGTTTTGGACGTTCAACCACGGGCTTGGGAGCAGTAGGCACCGTGTTGGCCGAGACATGTTGGCGCGCCTCCTGGGGTGATACCTTGAAGGTGTGTTGAATGCGGATCTCCGCACGACGTGACAAAAAAGACGGACATTGTGCGGAATTGCTAGAGTGGTTATCACTCCGACAATTGACACACCTGACCTTCTTTGATTTGCACGTCTTGGTAGCATGCCCTTCTCCACATTTTTCGCAGCACACCTTGCTGCGACAAAACTTCTCCAGATGTCCCAACTTCTGGCATTTCTGGCATCTTCTGACTTTAGGGATGTAGGGGTGGAGCTGGTACCTGGAATATAAAAGGGGAAGAGGACTATTAGGTACCTTCCCTTTGGCAAAAGTTAATTGGACAGTCCTAACGGACTTGCCCTCACGAGGTTTGTAGAGGTAAAGTCCCTCTACAGCGTGGCCGTGGAGTTTTAGTTCCTCCAGCAACTCACCCTCGGTGTATTCTGTTGGGACGCCATAGATGACGACCCGTTCGGTTTGGTTGAAGGTGGACAAGGCAGAGTCCACCTTCAATCCACACAGAGCGGTCTGATTGGTAGCGTAGACCGCATCTGCCAGGTGCTCAAAGTTTAGCCTCACGTTACCATTGGCGAGGACTTTAACCTCCGGAAGAGAAGTGACTTTCCACTCTTTCCGGATAAAGTCCTCAATTGCCCTCAATTTCGTGTTGCGAAACGATTTGCCCCCGCAAGGTTTCGCTATGACGACGTTGGTCCATTCCGGCTGACTAACCTTGACAGGTGTAGTAGCAGCAGGCCGGCTGGCCATATCGGCATAACTAACACTGGTGGATTGTGCCATTATAACCACAACAGAATTTGAAACAAAAAGGTGATAGAAAAATGAGAAAGAGAGAGAACAACGAAACGAAACCTGTGAAAGCTTTTCGGGTAGGACAGCTTAAATTACTCCGCCAAGTAATTATCGGCCGCCCAAAGGTTAGATGAAAGAAAAGTAATAAAGGAACGAACTCACAGTAATTAAGTGGCAGGTGTCAGGAGTTAATTGAATGATAATTGAGTGATACTTGACAGTAATCCGCTAATCCAATTTCTTCAATCCGAGGAAGGTAGAGAGCTGCTAATTAGGTCTTCACACTAAGGGTGTCAAACTAATTATGAACGTTCAACGAAAAAAGGAATCATCACCACTCTCACCAAACGTGCCATTAACATTTGCAGTCAAGAAAAGCTACAGAATGAAATAGACCATCTCAAACATGTATTCATCAACCTAAACCAATATCCTGAACAACTCGTCAACCAAACAATAGATAAAGCCATGAAACCCAAAGCAGTCAAGCCCACAGTCAAACCAGAACCCCCACCCATAAGAGTAAGCATACCATTCAATGGAAACCCTTCTTATAAAATCAAAAGACTCTTGAAGGAAGCTGGAATTGAAACCGTCTTTACTGGCCAAAGAACCCTATAGGACATCACACATGCTAATGGTAAATTACAACCAACCAATAAAATTGATCCCAAAGGGTGCGTATACCAAGTTTTTTGTACTTGCGGAGGCTGTTATATTGGAGAAACAAAACGACCATTGATGAAAAGAATAAAGGAACATCAGTCCAAGGCAGCCAACAACCAATCCGCCATACAAGACCACATCAAAGCTACAGGCCACAAAATAAATTGGGATGACACCATTACCTTAGCAGTCAACAAAACCAACAAGAAAGAAAGGAAAATCATGGAAGCCATTCAAATTAAAACACACAGTCCATCCATCAACAAAGATCCAGGAGTATTCATACCTAGAGCCTATGATCACCTAATTCGTTAAGCAGAAGCCATTAATTGTTTAATCCTTAAATGTTTTATCCTTAATTGTTTTAATCCATTGTTTTGTTAAATTGTTTTGTCTTTATTTATATATATTCTTGTTAACCTTTCATTTTACTCATTGCTTGATAAAGACCAGAGAACGCTGGTTGAAACGTCGCTTAAATAAAGTTAGTAATTGTATTCCATAAGAATTTGTTTAGTTTATCAAACGCCTTTACTAAATGCCATTTAAAGACCCATAAAGATGCATTTTATTTTTAAAAAAAAAAACGCTTAAATAATTGATGAAGCGTTTTTAAAAAATGACGTAGTTTTGTGAGTTTTCTAGATTTTAAGGAATTCTGTTACTTTATAACTATGAATGTTCAATGATGAATAGTTGAATGTATCCCTTGAACAAAAACGCTGGTATAGCATTATATAAATTATCTAGTGTTATCTTGTTCTGACAACTGATAAACTGATATTTATACCAACCTTCTTAACCTTGTTACTATAAGTACATGTATATATTACAGTTGTTAAAACTTAGAAATTCAAGGGCTACAAATCATGAAAAACTTACATTATTTGGTAGAAAAATTAATCTCCAACATGATCAAGTTATGACGTTTTACAGGAGAAAGTAGTAACATAAGCTTGCAATATTGTTACAGGTGATGGTACATGAAACTTGGGACAACAATTAAGTAAAAGTTTAAGATATGGGTAAATCGAAGCAAAGACCCGCAGTTGAGGATATTGGTAATGACTATGATATATCTACTTTTATACCTACCCCACCGGATGGTGGATGGGGGTGGGTGATTGTCCTAGCGTCATTTGTTAGTAATTTTATTGTGGATGGTATCTGCTACACATTTGGTATATTTTTGCTTGAATTTACACAAGCCTTTGATGAATCTAAAAGTAAAATATCATTAGTTGGATCATTACAAGCTGGAATGTATTTGTGTGCAGGTGAGTTTAATTTGATTGAATTTTATTTTGTCTGTACTAGGCCGAGTTATCTTGTCTGATAAGACAAGACCTTTCGAAAGATTCACAAATATAATGATGTTTATTTGGTAATTTACATTTACATCATGACAGTGGACCAATAACTGTCCCAAGGCCGCTTCTTTTACTAATCATAGGATAAACCTCTGACTCTTTTCATGATTCTAGAACACCTGTTGATCTCTTTCTGGTATTGCATCCACGTACGCAAATGTCATAGTCTTTGAATTATCATCATCATCATCGTTAATAGATATGGCATTGCAATGAATGCAAATTTGTACTCCAATTTTCGAATATGTAAATGAATTATGATTAATCTGATATCATTAAAAAGTCAGATGTACCAATTTTGATTTGAATTTCCATTAATCTGACAGACAATGCTGTATTGTTGTTTTAAATAAAAAAAATATTACATGAAGCATGTTGCTTTTCAGGTCCAATTGTCAGTGCATTAACTAATAGATTTGGTTGTCGTCCTGTAACAATTGTTGGCAGTATTATATCAGGCGCAGCTTTCCTATTAGCAACATTATCACCATCAGTCGATATGTTACTTGTCACTTACGGTTTACTTGGTGGTAAGTGACTGATTTTCAATTTCTAATTGTCACTTATATATCAGTCATAGATATCATTGGATCATTGAATGATGTATACAACGCGTTTTGAAAATACCCCTCAGAGATGTGGATACTAGCGCTTTATAAATCTCCATATTATTTTTATTAAGGTTTCCGAGAAGGAGCGCATTACATTTTCAAAAATCTGCACAATTCCCATTAATGTATATAAAAGACATATACTTGTTATGAGAGATGTTATGTTATTGAAAAGTTTTGTTAAAATTTTAGCGAACAGCCAGTGTCTTACATTATCTCATATTCCCAAACTGTTGACGGTTGTCACATCAAAATTGGCTTACTCGCTAGAATAGTTTCCCGTTTTCGACCCTGTTATTAGTGGACATCTCTCGATCTCGAGTGCACATACTCAAAATGGGTAAAGTCCAAGTTTGCATTGCATAAAAAGAAAAAAAAAAAACGAACTTGTGATAACCAATTATGACGTTTAGACTTGGCGAATGTATTTTGTCAATTTAGATAATTTGGACCTAAAAGTAACCATAAAGGAGACTATTGCAGACTAAAGTTTAAGTAGGCCAATAATTAACTCCACTGGCTGCTCGGATTGTTACACGGTGGCAACTAGCAGGATGCTGAACTTATCTTCTCAATCTCTAAACAGATAATAAATCACGTACCAAAACCACTGACGTTGTGCAATATTTCAATAATAACGTGAACAATACGCCAAGTCAAGTTGGGTGGGTTTGTTTATGTTTGATTTAACTCTGTCCTTTCCGGATTCCATAGATGAGATTCCATCACCAATGAGTGTATTTATGAAATAACGATACTACCCCTATTTTATCATTCATTTTGTAGGGTTCGGCTTTGGTATGATGTATTTACCAGCTATCGTTAGTGTTGGTTTTTATTTTGATAGAAGAAGAGCAATGGCAACAGGCATAGCTGTTTGTGGTTCTGGTGTTGGGACTTTCGTATTTGCACCTTTATCTAAATACTTATTAGATATCTATGACTGGAAAAATGCTTTACTGATTCTTGCTGGTATTGTATTAAATGGGGTAGTTTGTGGTGCACTAATGCGTCCTTTAAAACCTGGGGGTAAAGCACGTCAACCAAAAGTTGTAGAAAACGGAACGTCCTCTAAAGAAGAACGGTTGAAGGCATTTTTCCAATCGGTAGAAAAGAAAAAAGATGTGTCTGGTGTGGCTTATTCTTCAGTGCCCAACATTGTCATTACCAGGGTAGATCAAACTAGTAGTGCGGGTTTTGAAGAGTTACCTGTCGACAATGATAAAACAGAAAGGGAACAATTAGTACACGTACCCTGTGTTAACATGGAAGATAAAGTACACAGAAATGCCTTAGGATTACCAAATGCTAATCGAACATTTATATCAGATGCTAATATCCATAAATTAAAAGACGAATTGGCTCGTCCTATGTATAGAAAAGATCTCTTTTATAGTGGAAGTATCATGCAAATACCACAGTACCGCTCTCAACAGGACATGAAAACATACATTAAGAGTGTGACGAGTGTTCCAGGTGACATGCTTGATGAAGAGGCATACCATTTTATTACTTGTAAATGTATTCCGGATTCAGCCAGAGATGCTTTAGAACAAATGTTAAATTTCTCTATTCTGAAGAATGTGCCTTTCCTGTTCATATGCTTTGGTAATATCCTTTCGATGATAGGATTCTACGTTCCATTCGTTTATATCGCCGATAAAGCAGTCGGCTTGAACATAGCTCCACAAAAAGCTGCATTCCTCCTTTCAATAATAGGTAAGTTGTCTTTAAGCCTTGTTTATCAATATTTTAACCAAGAATATGAGAAATGGTCAGACATCAGAATTGGTAGGTTGTATGATAGGCCAGTTGGAATGGGTGGGTATGGTATGATTGGGAGGTATGCTAGATGGAATGGGTGGGTATGGTGTGATGGGAGATATGGTTAGATGAATTGGTAGATTATATGATAGGCCAGTTGAAATAGGGTAGGTATGGTGTGATGGGAGGTATGCTAGATGGAATGGGTGGGTATGTTATGATGGGAAGTATGCTAGTTGTAATGGGTAAATATGGTATGTTGTAATGGGTGGGTATGGTATGATGTATTGGGTGGGTATAGTATGATACTACTAACTTGAAATTTAAAAAAGAAAAATATTGAATTGCCCTTATACGCTTCCGTAACTATCGGCCATACTAGAATGGGGATCTTTCTAAAAAAAAACTGATGCTGAGCAGTGCATTTTTAACGCCTACACGTATATGTGGACGTATATTTCGTCGCCCCTGTTGGTTCGTCGGTCCATCAACATTTGTTGTAGACACTATAGAAGCTACAATTTTCTATGGATTTTAATAAAACTTGGTATGGGCATTGGTATACATAAGACGGCGGTCAAGTCTCATTTGGGCGATTTTTCGATAAACGGTTTTTTAGTTATGCCCTTGCCTCTATATTTGTTGTAGACACAATAGAAGCTACAATTTTCAATGAATTTGATAAGACGGAGGTCAAGTTCGATTTGGACGATTTTTCGATAATCAGCTTTTGATTTTAGAAATAGTCATTGTTCATTTAGATTTTTTGGAATTTGACTCACAGGGATGTGCGTATCAAAAGACGTGCACTCTTTCTTTTATAAGTGTTCAATTTTATGCTTGTATTTATGACATTTGTCTTTCATTTTTTGTTGGTCAAAAGGTACCGTCTTTTTGACACATTTTCACTACTTTCCAGCAAGGTTAACTTTAGTTTGATCGCTCGCAAAAAACTGATAAGAGTTATTACACCCTAGCTATCTATACAAGCACTATATTTGAATGATGATCCGTAAAGAATGTATAGTGAAATTATGTATTTTTCACTTGTTTACAAATTTCACTGACTGAGAAACAAAGATTTTAAGTTCTTCGCGTCCATTTCGTTCAATGACGAAACCCTGTGATTTTGAATATATATGATCCAATGCTATTTTTTATACGCCCACATGAAAATGTGATGATTTTTCGATGAAAGGTTTTTAAGTTATCGCCCCTGCCTCTATATTTGTTGTAGACATAAAAGAAGTTACAATTTTCAATGGAATGTAATGAAATTTGGTGTGGGAATTTGAATTGATGGCGATCAAGTTCGACATTGACGATTTGTTAATGAACAGTTTTTGAGTTATTCACCTTGACTTAGTAAAATCGCGTCAAAATTTTATTTTGAATGAACTAGAAACGATAATTTTTAATAAAATGATAAGATGGTAGATAAGAAGTTTTGATTTTTACGATATTTTTAAATGGACGGTTTTTTAATTAATTTTATTGTAGATGCAATAGAAAGTAATACTCCATGGATTTTGCATTGGAGTTGAAAAGACTTTTCAATAAATGTTTTGATTTATTGTCCAATTTATTTTTCAAATTTCATGCTGCCAGTGGCCGTATATTACCATGTCTGGCAAGCTATCTTTTATATTTAGGTATAACCAATACAATCGGTAGAATTTTAGCTGGTGTTTTAGCAGACTTCACGAAAGGAAGAAGTTTACTGATAAACAATATTTCTATGTTATTATGTGGTGTTTCAACATTATTATGTCCTTTCTGTGATACATACATCACTCTATGTGTCTATGTAGCAGTATTTGGTTTGTGTGTAGGTAAGCCAGTTCACAATTTATTATACGGATAGTTAAACAACATGCCATATTTTGATTGGGTCTAAATACAGTCATTAAAAGAATTGGAAATAGACCAAAGGCAGAAATCGTCATTTTTATACGCCCACACATAAGTATGGGCGTATATTGTAATCGCCCTGTCTGTCTTTCGGTCTGTCCAACCACAACGAAACTTGGCGTGAGTCTTTGTAATCACCCAAGGATGAACCCTTTTAAAAATCAGGGCAATAGAAAGTATTTTCTATGAGTTATTGCCCTTGTTCTTGAATCCTTCTTGACAAGATAGATAGCTGGGTTCTTATTGGTTTTTGACGAAACTTGTTGTGAGTGTTTGTTATAGTCCAAGGATGAGCCTATTGAAAATCAGATCAATCAAAAATATTTAATACGAGTTATTGCACTTGGTCTTGAAAATATGTTTTATTTATTTTGGACACAATAGATAGCTGGTTTATGGATTTTGATGAAACCTGGTGTGAGTGTCACCCAAGGATGTACTTCAATTAAAAATCAGAAAAATCTTTCATTTACTGATAACTCTTGTGGGTGTATTACGATGGCAAGGCACAATTCTTTTATGAAACTTGTTGAAAATCACAACAAAAGTAAATGACTGAAGGTTGAATATTTCATTTCTCTGTCAAGTTTTTATTCAAAATCTATTCTGACAGTGGGCGTATATAACGTTACAGATTACAATTTTTATACGCCCGCATGAATTTGTGGACGTATATTGTCGTCACCCCTGTCCTACGGTTTGTTGTAGACACAATGGAAGCTACAAACAAATATTTTATTGAGAAATTGGGATCTGGATCTGCTGTGCTGGATGATTATCTTCTCTTCTGATCTGAAATTAGAAAAAAATTACTCGAGATGTATGGTACCTGTTAAGTACAGATTGTTTTTAGTTTGCTATGAACAAGGTTGTCATTTACTATACTGTGGTGAATATTAAGTCCTATGGATCTTGCTGTATTTAATGTCTCAATCCAATGGGCTTCTCTATATTGACGGAATTTGGTAGTTTCATCTTCGGGCAAGTCGATTTCTATGCGCTCAATTGGGGTTAGGGTGAGATCGTCAAGTGAATGGTCGTCAAGATTGGAATGATTAGAAACAGGCTTGTCTTTTTTTAATTTAATATCTGATCTGTGAGCATAAAAACGAGTGCGTAATTTGTTCTTTGTATCCCCGATATATTGTTTGGGACATTTTTTACATGAAATTAAGTTTATTACATTCGAGTTTTCACATGTTAGGTGCTCTTGGATATGGTATGTTTTGCATCTGGTTGACATACATGGGGCACTCCTTAAACCTGGAGGCACTTCGGCATAAAGTCTAATTTTAGCTGCTATCTGTGCTAAGGTGGTATTTTTTATGTTTCGTAAAAATCGTTTAGAGTATCCACGCTCTTTCAGTTTAAAGAAAACAATTGTACAGGCTTGGTTGAAATCAGAAGAGCTTGTGCAAATTTGGTGAAATCGTAAAACTTGTGACTTAATTATTCCAGAAAAAGTATGTTTTGGATGAAATGAACTCTTATGCGAAAGTTGATGAATGTCGGTTTCTTTGAAATAAACTTTAATATCTAATTTATTTTTCTGCTATGGAATCTCCTTTACAAACAGTGGTATCGAGAAAATCTATGCTTTTGTGGCTGACGTTAGCCGTTAGTTTGATGGACGGGTGGTGGTTGTTGAGTATTTCAAAAAATTGCCAAAATTGTTCTAGGGAGTAAGTCCAAACCATGAAAATGTCATCTAAAAAGCGTCCATAAAAAAGTGGGTCAAATGGACAAATGGGTTATACCTCACGTTCCCACTCTGCCATGAAAAGGTTTGCGTATGAAGGGGCGAATCGTTTGCCCATGGCTGTACCTGAGGTTTGTGGATATGTTTCACCATTAAATGTGAAATCATTGCGACTAAGACAAATCTCTTAAAGCTGGAGAATTGCATCGTCGGGTCTGTCTGGATCTGTGTTTCTATCAAAAGCTTTGCGAACTGCCATTAGGCCAGTAGTGTTGTCGATATTGGTGTACATAGAAGTTACGTCAATAGAAATCAAAATAGCATTTGATGGGACTTTAAGATTTTTTATTTTATTGACAAAGTCAGTTGTGTCCTTAAGGTAGGCTCGATGTTGACATGCTTATGGTAGTAAGAAATGATCAATATATCCTGACACTGCATACGACACACAGTTAGAGATAATCGGGCGGCCTTTAGGGATTCTATTTGGCATGAACCAATCCTTGGTAGGATTCTTATGAATTTTAGGCAAAGTGTATAAGTGTCTCTCGCGGCAATCAGGTTTGGCAGGAAGATAGTCATATTGTTTCTGTTTAAAATGACTTGTTTTAACTAAGTCGGCAAGAATATTGTTTTTCATATTAGCAGTTTCTTTCAAAATCAGCTCCGGTAAAATTGCATAGTGTTTAGGATTATTCAATTGATGCTCTGCTTCTGCAATATAATCTTCCCTATTTAATATAACGCAACATTAACCTTTGTCACTCTTTTTAATTACAATGCTATTTAAGTAAATTTAACGCTTCACGTTCTACTCGCGTGAGATTAGGCTTCTCGTGTGTAATGGAAAGATTTGATATTTGGTTATTCATACTTGTAAATACGTTTAATATTCTGCACGGAGGGCGGTTTTAGGTGGTTTCCACGTGGATTTAGGAATAAACATTGTTCTAGCACCGTAAACTTGGTGTGTTAGCATTGGAATTGATTTCTCAGTCAAGTTTGAATTTCACAGTTTTTTAATGAACTGTTTTCAGTTATTGCCATTGACTATTGTGGTTGCAATAAGAAGCTTTAATTTTCAAAGAATTTTGATGGAACTTGGTGTAAGCATCAGAATTGATAAGACATTAGTCAAGTTAAAATTTCCGACTTTTTTTAACGAATGGTTTTTGAGTTATTGCCCTTGACTTAGTAAAATTGCGTCAAAAATATTTGTGGGTGCAAAATAAGCTACAATTTTTTTAATAGATTTGATGAAACTTGGTATGAGTATTGCAATAGATAAGATGGTGATTAAGTTATAATTTGACGATTTTCCATGAACAGTTTTTGAGTTTTTGCCCTTTACTTCAATATTCATCCAGTGAATGTTTTTTGAGTTATTGCTGAATTTATTTTTCAATTCTGCCAGTGGGCGTATGTTACCTTGCTTGGCAAGCTATCTTATAGATTATTGTAGGTCAACGGAACTTCTTGATCAGCTTACTATTACTTATCTATTTCAAAACTCATGCCACAATTTTTTTTGGACCCAATTTTGGGTGGTGAATGGCTCAGTGGTTAGCGAGTTGGACTGTCGTCTACTAGGCGACTAGGTGCCGTGGGTTCGAATCCCGATCGGTGCGAGGAAATAAAAATTAGGTCTGATTCCTAGGCCCGTGCTTTCCCGGAACTACGAGATAGTAGTTTCCACCCCTCTATCTAAATCTGCCAGTGCCAGGATATATGGCTGTCTCCCCGAGCGGGTGTAAGAAAAACATTCATTTGAATCGTGTAGGCGACAGTACTTCTCGTTAAAACTGAGTTCTGAAACCACTTTTTTAGGGTGGTGAATGGCTCAGTGGTTAGCGAGTTGGACTGTCGTCTGCTAGGCGACTAGGTGCCGTGGGTTCGAATCCCGATCGGTGCGAGGAAATAAAAATTAGGTCTGATTCCTAGGCCCGTGCTTTCCCGGAACTACGAGATAGTAGTTTCCACCCCTCTATCTAAATCTGCCAGTGCCAGGATATATGGCTGTCTCCCCGAGCGGGTGTAAGAAAAACATTCATTTGAATCGTGTAGGCGACAGTACTTCTCGTTAAAACTGAGTTCTGAAACCACTTTTTTAGGGTGGTGAATGGCTCAGTGGTTAGCGAGTTGGACTGTCGTCTGCTAGGCGACTAGGTGCCGTGGGTTCGAATCCCGATCGGTGCGAGGAAATAAAAATTAGGTCTGATTCCTAGGCCCGTGCTTTCCCGGAACTACGAGATAGTAGTTTCCACCCCTCTATCTAAATCTGCCAGTGCCAGGATATATGGCTGTCTCCCCGAGCGGGTGTAAGAAAAACATTCATTTGAATCGTGTAGGCGACAGTACTTCTCGTTAAAACTGAGTTCTGAAACCACTTTTTTAGGGTGGTGAATGGCTCAGTGGTTAGCGAGTTGGACTGTCGTCTGCTAGGCGACTAGGTGCCGTGGGTTCGAATCCCGATCGGTGCGAGGAAATAAAAATTAGGTCTGATTCCTAGGCCCGTGCTTTCCCGGAACTACGAGATAGTAGTTTCGAGCCCCTCTATCTAAATCTGCCAGTGCCAGGATATATGGCTGTCTCCCCGAGCGGGTGTAAGAAAAACATTCATTTGAATCGTGTAGGCGACAGTACTTCTCGTTAAAACTGAGTTCTGAAACCATTTTAGTGTGGTGAATGGCTCAGTGGTTAGCGAGTTGGACTGTCGTCTGCTAGGCGACTAGGTGCCGTGGGTTCGAATCCCGATCGGTGCGAGGAAATAAAAATTAGGTCTGATTCCTAGGCCCGTGCTTTCCCGGAACTACGAGATAGTAGTTTCCACCCCTCTATCTAAATCTGCCAGTGCCAGGATATATGGCTGTCTCCCCGAGCGGGTGTAAGAAAAACATTCATTTGAATCGTGTAGGCGACAGTACTTCTCGTTAAAACTGAGTTCTGAAACCACTTTTTTAGGGTGGTGAATGGCTCAGTGGTTAGCGAGTTGGACTGTCGTCTGCTAGGCGACTAGGTGCCGTGGGTTCGAATCCCGATCGGTGCGAGGAAATAAAAATTAGGTCTGATTCCTAGGCCCGTGCTTTCCCGGAACTACGAGATAGTAGTTTCCACCCCTCTATCTAAATCTGCCAGTGCCAGGATATATGGCTGTCTCCCCGAGCGGGTGTAAGAAAAACATTCATTTGAATCGTGTAGGCGACAGTACTTCTCGTTAAAACTGAGTTCTGAAACCACTTTTTTAGGGTGGTGAATGGCTCAGTGGTTAGCGAGTTGGACTGTCGTCTGCTAGGCGACTAGGTGCCGTGGGTTCGAATCCCGATCGGTGCGAGGAAATAAAAATTAGGTCTGATTCCTAGGCCCGTGCTTTCCCGGAACTACGAGATAGTAGTTTCCACCCCTCTATCAAAAACCGTTCATCGAAAAATCTTCAAATTCGAACTTGACCGCCGTCTTATCAATTCCAATGCTCACACCAAGTTTTATTAAAATCCATTGAAAATTCTAACTTCTATTTTGTCAACAACAAATATAGAGGCAGGGCCTATAACAAAAGAAAACGTTTATCAAATCGTCCAAATCAAACTTGACCACCATCTTATCAAGTCCAATGCTAATACCAAGTTTCATTACAATCCATAGAAAATTGTAGCTTCTATATTGTCCATAACAAATGTTGACGGAACGACAGACCCACGGACAGGGGTGACGACAATATACGTCCACATATTCATGCGGACGTATAAAAATGAATTATTATTTTCCAGGTGTGTATATTTCCCTTTCTTCTATAATATTGTGTGATTTACTTGGCTTGGAACACCTTACAAGTGCCTTTGGTTTATTGACATTAGCCCGTGGTTTATCATCCTGTGCTGGACCACCTATAGCAGGTAAGATTTATAAAATTATCTTTCGTTCATGTCGAGCACTTCGTGTTTCCGTCTCCCCAAATGGCTGAAAAAACTGTGAATCAGGAGAGAAAAACAAAGACTAACTAGACTTAATGCGCTCCGATTTAATACATTTTGATATCCCGATGGAGTAAAGTTATTAAATTTGAACGGATATAAGTCAAAGACATATGTTGCATAATGGTCTCTACTGATATTTTAAGCTGATTGTGCAAGTGGTTAGGAAAATTAAAAAACTTGGAGTTTCTTACCTTTACTTTTATTATACATATTAAATCAGTCGACCGGCAAAATCTCAAATGTTGTTTTTCTTTAATTTCGACTTTTTTTTTCCAAGTGAAAACAATTTAAAAAAACGTTTATTAAAGAAATGAAACAAATTTATTTTTTTCATAGGGGGTCATTCGGGGGAATAATAGGTACTTATAAAAGACTTTATTCTCCACACGTACCTGTGCTTCGTATGGGATTTATTTTATTTTTAATGTTATTTTCTTAGGTACATGTATTTCAATCTTACCACATCGAATGTCAAATTAAGAAAATATGTATATAATATTACCTATTTTATTTTTAGGTGCAGTGTATGAAATGACACAAAGTTTAAATCCATCGTTCTATTTGAGTGGAGCAATGATTTCCGCAGGAGCTTTATGTCATTTTATATTGATGATGCCATGTATGAGACGTTTTGCACCAGAGAAAAACACGGAACTTACAGATGAATAACTAAGAATGTCAAGAATGTTAATCGAGGATGTTTTGCTGCGAAATATCATTTTAGTATGATCCAAGAAGAACAATATTTGGGTGGTTCTATGTGGATTTGAAACTCGTTTGACTCATTGTTGAATCTACCAAGTACATGCAGTTTCATAAGCACAGAGTCCTGTTGAAACGGATATCTCTGGTATGGGAAATTTCTTAATGCGATTGCAATATTTCACAATAAGATCATTTGAAAGCTGGTTTCTGTATTGAAAAAGTGTTTTTCTAGTTTGTTCTGCTTTTTATTTTATTTTATCGATTTATCTGCAATATAATATTAAAATTTGTTGTCACAATAGACCAATTCAACCAGTAATAATATGGTGATGTAAAGAATTGCTCAACTTTGTACACCTTCGGTCAGCCCGACCATCAGTCGGTCCACTCGATGGAGATCACAGTTTCGATGAAAATGCTGAAAATTATTATACTTATTTATATTGATAAGGTCTCGAATAGTTTTATTGAATTTTTTCTTTTGATTCTTCCAAATTTGATTTAATTCTTTACAAATCTTTTTTATCATTTTATTGAATCTTGATACTGTGTTGGCGTATTGTCAATCGGACGACCGTTCGTATATAAAAAAAAAGAGAAATAAAGAGAATTTTCTTGAATCCGTTTAGTATAGTGAGACATTTTGTTTATTGTTGAATTTATTGACATTTTTATGTTTCCTTTTCCTTGTTATTTTTTTAAATTTTTGTCTTTAACATATTGTATTTAGGTTTTAAATATACTTTAACAAAATCGATGTGTACCCAGCCACTGAGCCACTGTCCGATGCTAAATGACATGACAAACCTATTCATCACTATCTGGGACTCGAGAACAAGAGAAAGTAACTCGTGTCTTATTTCTTCCGACAAAAATAATATTTCTCCTGTGCATACCTCCCAGTCCCGCACCATGACAACAATACACATGGGTATGAGCATCGACAATGGCCAGATGAACATAAAGAACGGGAAGGAAACAAAATATAGAAAACTCAAAGGCCTAACCCTAAAGAGACAGAAAGACGCCTCTGCAAGTCATCTTTAATATACCCGTCCTTAGCGCCATTTGCCGTGACGTTTAAACAAACGATCAGGTATACCCATATTTGCTGGCGCAGTAGCTCCGCCTGAACGCAGGCTATGCAAACCAAATTTAGAAATATTTCCAACATAAGGAGAAAAAGCGCTAATATATAATTCTCTCACGACTGGCTTACCAGTATTTCTAAGTCTATTACCTTCTTTACATTTACTTAAATTACGAAATATAAATTCTTCAGAATCGTTATCAATGTTTGCCCAAGATAAAAACAAACTCAAATTCATTACAGGACAAGGTTTAGCATAAGTTTTCCCAATCAACACCCAGGCACCGTCACGATAAGCGTCAGTTTTACTTTGTTCAATAAATATACTAACATAATCTGATCAAAATATGATATCTGAACGTCTAATAAATAATAATTCTTTGGAATGTAAAAACCCGGCAAAGGATAACAGAGAAGCACAAATTGTTCGTTGTTTGAAAATAATCCGTCATACATCGACCTTAAAATGTCAGGGGTAATGACATCCTTCTTAGGAGTAAGTTTTGCTAACTTGCGCTTACCCAACCCCCCCCCCCCCCTCCGCCCCCCTCGAGCACGTTCTGCACTAATTTCGATTCAGTAGGCGAAGGACTTTCAGAGATTGAATGTGCCCACCGAATACTGTAGAACGCTGTTGTCAAAGTACAGGTGTGGAACCATTAATAATACTGGTCAGATAAAGAGCCACATGAAGAGGTTTAGCAGGAAAATTATTGACAAAAACATTAGCCTGCGACCACTGGCTCCATTTCAGAAACACATTACGGTATTTATAAACAGTTGAATCCGCACGAGAACTTTCGAGAATATTTGATATATCTTCTAAGAAACTAACTAAACCCTAAGGTAGCTCTTCAATTTCACCAGAGTTGGACCGCAAAAATAAACGTAAAAAGAAAACAAAAATTAAACATTAATCCATAAACATCCGAACCTCTCACAGGTTCATTTTGACAATAACAGGTACTTTTTTTACATATAACAAGTTATTTGACCTATAACAGGTACTTTTTTAAATATAACAAATTCGTTTAACTTAAAACAGACATAATCAAATTCATAACTTATAACAGGTTTAAACTGGAAATACCTATAGTATACGTTACTAAATTCTTAAATTCAATCTATCTATAATCTATTTGAAGAGCCAACATTCGAAATGTTAAATCGTTATTCCTAAAAACACCTTTCCCAAGCAATCCTGGAACAAAACAGAGGAAGGTCATAATATGATTTAATAGCATCAATAAAACCGCCATCAGAATCGATAATAAAAGGCCAGAAAATACTGGATGTCAATAAAGGTACTATCAGTATTCCATAAGCATTTTCGGACTTCATTTTCATCAAAACCCTACCAATCAGGTGTATAGGAGGTAGGAACCATCCTCTACAGTTGGACCAATTATCTGAAAAGGCATCGATTCCAGAGGAGTACGGACACCAAAATCACGACACATAACGTGGTAATTTAGTATTATGAACGGAAGCAAACCAGTCTATTTCATGTGGACCATAGATAGAATCAATGCTCAAGAATAAATGAGCTGAGATACCCCAATCATCACAATTAATAAGACGTGAGAAAAAGAAAAAATCAGCTACTTGATTATTAGAACGAGGAATCCATTCAACCTCTAAAAGAATGGACTTCTTCAAACATATAGAAAAAAATATCCAAAGAAATACTTTGTAATTCAGTTTTCATGCTACCCTTAGATACAAAAGCAACAACACCTTGGTTATCTGTAAACCATTTAACACGTTGATGGCATAACGTATGATTTATAGATATTACAACTCGTTTAACCGCTTCAAACTCCCTCCATGTGGAGCTCTTAGAACTCTCACTCAACGACCACATACCGTGAGAAACATATTCTAACAACGACACCTCATAACCATCAAACCTAGTAGAACTGGCATCAGAATACACAAACCTACTACAAGAAGGCTCATAACCCAATGTCTTAGAATTGATATAAACCAAATTATTCTTCCAAAATATTATCTGAAAAACACTATTAGCAGATAAACGAATGTAGGAATTCCAAGTATTTGCCGACATAATATCTTGACTTAAACATTCAGTCATAATTAGTGATACGTTACCAATAGCAATTGACATCGAGATGATTTGACCAACAAGGCTCGCAGCCTTTCTTACATGAATGCGATTAGATTGTAACAGGGAATTCTCAATACTAAAAATAGTATACATAAGCTTATCAATTCTAGCTTGTGGAATACTTATAACACCATCCAATGAATTTAAATGAACACCTAAGTAAACCATATTCTGAACCGGCTCCCATGTCGATTTCTCGGCCAACAACTTGAAATTAGATCAGATTTAACCTGAATAGACATAGAATCAGCACCATCCTTTGATTTATGCGTACCAAAACCATCATCTAAGTACATTAAAATCAATTTTTGTTCACTCCTCCATTTCGCAACCAACGGCTTTGTTAATTTGGTAAATATATAGGGAGTTGAACCAAATGGTAACACCAAAAACTGAAAATAAATACAATTAGGAACGACCAAGAAAAACCTAAATATTCTGTTATGTTGGTAATATTTATCAACATGATGGTAAGCTGAATGTATGTCAAACTTAAACATCCACGAAACTTTACTTAAATACATTAATGCTACCCTTATGTCTTCAAATTTGACCGACGATTTCCAAACATGTTTATTTACATGTCTCAAATCCAAAATCAGGCGTTTCTTGCCATTGCTTTCAGTAGAAACTGATAGCAGATTCGTCACCAAAGGTTCGCTTACACATCTTTCTACCAATCCCCTTATTTCAAGATCATGAATTGCTTTTGCCACAAATTCTATATTCGTCAGAGCAGTGCAGACAAGTTCTTTACACGCTCTACATATATTGCAGACAAGCTATCTATGAATTGCAGACAGGTTATCTATAAATTGTAGGCAGGAAATACAAACACCAAAATTGTAGACAAGCTCTGTATATAAACTGTAGGCAAGCTATTTGGTTGGAGATATAAGCTTGGGCTTGCTTTTGTAGGTTTTCTTTGCTACTAGGCTAGTAGGTCTATGACGTATTGGATATTGGACTCTTCTTCTATTCCCAAGGCACAATGAATTGAAGGCACATTAAAACATATAACAAATCCTGCTTTATTTTCATCAAACACTAATGGCACTCTACTGTATCAAAAAATCTACCTCAGACCTTTCTCTTCCCAGTCAACCGCCCTTTTCCCTTGCCAAAGAGTGAATGAGTCGAAAAATAAGCTTCCTAGATGTCCCCTCATAGTGTAATACCTATATTTATATTATCTCTCCAGATGTTCCTCATTAAGGATATCTGTTAGAACTTAATAAATGCATCCCTTGTTGTCCCTTAATACTACAGTAATTTACCCACACATGGTTTTACTTTTCAAGTACTCGATAGGTGACGATAAAAGATGTAAGATCTTGTCCTATGAAATAGATCGACATCTTACCAGATGTACCTTAATACTTAATTAATTACCCAACTCATGGTTTTAACTTTTCAAGTATTAGAAGTGTGACACTAATGACATAAGATTCACAACGAATCTGTTTGATATAAAAATCTTCCTAACTGTGCGCAATTAACTAAAGGCGAGTCTTTTGATTCAGTAGAGCTTAACAATAATTCTTCAATTATAACAATGCTACATAATAATTCCGTAAGTTGTGTTTGAGTAAAGGAAAGGGTAGCTCTAATGAAGATGGAAGTTGTTGCTGACTTTCTTCCAAGGCACGAAATAGTTGATCATTTGATATCAAGTTGATAGACAAGTGGCTCTGAATGGCTTCCATTATTTCACTATGCAAATCTAAAACCGACTGATGAACCTCTTGGAATGTAGAACGAAGAATTTGGAACACGCCTGATAACTGGTGGGAGAGTTCGACAAAATGAATCTGGGGGTCCAAACCGTCTCAAATATTAGAATAGAGTTGGGATATCCATTGAGATAAGGTATATGTCGAGTTGATCAAAAGATTGATAGAGTGCCTATTTAATGCTACGTTCTTGACTGTAGTGTTTAAGATGGTTAAACCGTTTTCAATAACGTGTACAATTGTTTGTTGTGACGCCTGTAGAGAATTAACCTTGTCTCTAATTTCGTATCTGTATCTGTATCTTCGCTTACTGTGCCAAACAGAAAAGAAAGAACTCCACCAAGGGGTAACAGGCTGCGTTTAGATCGACTATGCGAAGATGGGTCAGTTACTTGAAATCGAAAGTTTTTAAAATGAGCATTAAGTGTAGTAAATTTCGCGCGTAATTGTTCATATTCAGTGGTCAAAATTTTTATCAAGTTTTTATTTAAAGCACGAAACTGTTTAGTTTTTTCATTGTTTGGATCGGGCAATTTCAAATTATCTTTAGACTTCTCGAAAAGTGTGATAGATTTTTCTAATTGTTCTAAGTGCTGGGTAATTGGAACCTAATCAATGTTGAAATTTAGCAACCAGGTACTATACGAAGCATAAAAACGATTCTGCAAGACGAACTGAACATTATTTTCCATATCCACTGGGATGAAAAACAAGAAGAAAATGGGACACCACAAGAAGAACTTTTGATCCATGCATGTAAGTATATAATTCAGGTACTATAGTGAAAAAATAACGAAGAAAACTATCTAAAAATGGGATATTACAAGCCTAATCTAATTTAACAACAAAACAACTATAATACGGATATTCAGGATCCTCCACTGAAGACAAGTGAAGAGAGTGTAAACGTAAATGACCGGTTGTAATTAACACCTCGTTAATCGATCGTTTATAAGGAATCCAACTACACACCGAATCCGACGAAAAGGCTGTATAGAGATAAACGCAATTAAACATCACTACCGGGGGGTCTACTAAACAATTCGTTAAAAGGCATTTCAAATATATTATTAACACACCGAATCCTACGATAAGGATGTGTATTTTGGACTAACGCAAACAACGCTACTTCTGAGTTTCCGAGTTGGACACCTAGAACAACTGGACATATTTATGATATTTGATCCTTCTATTTCCCTACCATGTAGAGTCATTCTATTTCTCTACCATGTAGAAGTCACAACCTTATTAAATATAAAAGGCCGCTTCAGAATCCGAGCTATCAGAGTCAAGTGGAGGAGCGCAATTATAATCATACAATATTGGTAAATCTTGCATACAGAGAGTATGTTGAACTTGGGCTAAAGGAATATCATCTTCTGAATCAAATTCCGAGTCGGAGTCAAGTGAATCCGTTAATTGCCGCGTCGGAGGAACAACTTTAGGGCGCGGTATAGACCGGGTGGCACGAAGAGGTTGTTTTCTTTGATCTTGATGGCCAACAGTGTTCTAGAGTTTGTCGAGAATGTGTTTCGGATCGCCGCGCTCTTCTTCCGAAAAATATTTGGATCAGCAAAACGTAAGTGTTCCACGTGAACCTTTTTTGTATTTCCCGTTAACTGATGTTTGATTCGAAAATTGACCGGAGAAAATTGTTCTATTATTCTATAATACGGTTTCCAATGAGTTGTTAATTTGCGAAAATGGTCTAATTTAGTTGTAGGATCACAATAGTAAACGGAATCACCGGAATCAAGCTTAGGACATAATAAGGTGTCCATCGGTAAGCAGACGTCTCTCCCGAAATTGAGAAAAAATGGAGAGCATTTAGAGCTACCCTAAACTGAAAATAAGTGATCGTGGCATGGAATATAATTCAAATGTATTAAAGCAATTAACGAAACAATTAAACATCAATCATATAAAAACTAGTAGTTACCAATTCTGCCGTAGTTCCAGTTCCTAAAAAACGACAGAGAGCTTCCGCCGACGATCGGCCACCACGCCTACCACAACGAAACCCCATCGCCGACCCTGATGACGACGACAACTACCGTGCCCCAATGTTTACTAGAACCATCGAACTCATAGCTTAATCCACAACCATTTCAACCATTCTAGAGGAAACCACCATCACCACCCGTTCTTTATTTGGAAAATAGGTGATGATCGCGAATATCATCAAGTGTGTCTATGTTTTTGGAAAATAGTTGATGATCGCGAATATCATCATGTGTGTCTATGTTTTTGGAAATAGTGATGGTCGCGAATATCATCATATGTGTCTTTGTCTTTGGAAATTGGTGATGATCGCGAATATCATCATGTGTGTCTATGTTTTTGGAAATAGTGATGGTCGCGAATATCATCATATGTGTCTTTGTCTTTGGAAAATAGGTGATGATCGCGAATATCATTATGTGTGTCCTTGTTTTTGGAAAAAAGGTGATGATCGCGAATATCATCATGTGTGTCTTTGTTTTTGGAAAATAGGTGATGAACGCGAATATCTTCATATGTGTTTACCTTCTTTTTCAGCAGTAGAACTCTATACCTAAATATTATTGACATTTTTATGTCCACACGTTTTCATGTACATGCTATACCATTTTTTAATTAGCCTCTTTATTAGTCATTCGAATTATGTATATATATATTTTTTATTTTTTGTTTTGTCTTTGTTCCCTTTTTTTCTTTTTTTTCTCTTATATTTCTTATCTTATATTTTTTTATATTGTTCAAGAAAATCATATGCATGTATTTTCTACCCATAGGAAGGGATATATGTAGCATTGTTATAATTGATGAATTATTGTTATGCTCTACTGAATCAAAAGACTCGCCTTTAGTTAATTTCGCACAGTTAGGAAGATGTTTATATCAAACAGATTCGTTGTGAATCTTATGTCATTAGTGTCACACTTCTAATACTTGAAAAGTTAAAACCATGAGTTGGGTAATTAATTAAGTATTAAGGTACATCTGGTAAGATGTCTATTTCATAGGACAAGATCTTACATCTTTTATCGTCACCTATCGAGTACTTGAAAAGTAAAACCATGTGTGGGTAAATTACTGTAGTATTAAGGGACAACAAGGGATGCATTTTATCTAAGTTCTAGGGGACATCTAGGAAGCTTATCTTTCGACTCATTCAGTCTTTGGCAAGGAAAAAGGACGGTTGACTGGGAAGAGAAAGGTCTGAGGTAGATCTTTTGATACAGTAGAGTGCCATTAGTGTTTGATGAAAATACAGTAGGATTTGTTATATGTTTTAATGTGCCTTCAATTCATTGTGTCTTGGGAATAGAAGAAGAGTCCAATATCCAATACGTCATAGACCTACTAGCCTAGTAGCAAAGGAAACCTACAAAAGCATGCCCAAGCTTATATATCCAGCCAAATAGCTTGCCTACAGTATATATGCAGAGCTTGTCTACAATTTTGGTGTTTGTATTTCCTGCCTACAATTTATAGATAACCTGTCTGCAATTCATAGATAGCTTGTCTGCAGCCGAAGCATTATTTTTTATAAATACCGGGGGTGGGGTAGTTACAAAGGGAATATTATAACCTCCAGAAATAACATTTATGATAAATTTACAAGCTCCTATACGTTTCCAAAACTCAATATTCAAACATAATCTACCCTTAACAATAATGGCAGCTTGGCCCTGCTCATATTAAAAAAAAATCTCGAGATAAATTCAAATCATTTAAATACTCATCTTTTGAAAGTTGATTTGGCTTTGGTTTGTTCACTACTTGTACTGGCACTAGATGGTACGGTTCCGGACGTACTGGGGCAGTTGAAATGCCAGAAGTTACCACAGCCAAAACAGCATCCGCTAAATTGACTTCGTTGGGGACGAAAATTACCAGTTTGCTGAGTTTAGGTCGAACACGCCATTACCAGAATTGCCACCATTGTTCAACACAGATTTTAAAGCCTTGCGTTGCAGACTGTCTTGTCGTTTACGTTTCTTTATTTGTATAGCACGCCTCTATGCCTTGAAAATTCGGCTTTCATAATCACTAAGGCTTGCTATAGGGCTCGTTTCATACTGACGGACAGTCTTCCAAACACAGGCTTAAATAAGGAGGAACAAGTTTGTGGACCATTTTGTAAATAGTATGATTTATGGCGTCTGCGTCGTTTTCCAAGAGGAATATATCCAGATTCGTTGTAAAGATGGGCGTGCGATGTGCCTCGAACAAGCCCAGTGATAGTCCGTAGGGCATCAAGTTGCAAGTTTTCCAGTTTATCACTGTTCGCTTTGGAGCAGTTATCCCAGATGTCATCTGCGTAATCAAAAGATGGAAGGATGAAAGATTTATATATAATATTTATAGAACGGCGGGTTAAGCGGTACTTGAGGCTACGAAAGCAGTTAACCATTTTGCTTGCTTTTGACACTACCTGAGAAATATGTCCTGACCAAGATCCAGAGCTATCGAAATTTAAACCTAAGTGTTTGTGGTGATTAGTGTCATTTAGTATTTGATCTCTGGATTTGATTGGAAATGTGATAATTTGTCTTTTTCTGCTGAATTGCATCCATACCCTTTTTTGCAGAGTTGAAAAATATTTTCCATTCGTCTGACCACTTTGATATGGTTTGTAGGTTATGATTTAAAGTTTCTTGACAATGAGAGGGCTTTTCAATGTTAACGGATATTAGCCTTGGTGTTATTCACGATATCATTGATACAGGAGGGGGCCGAGAACTGAGCCTTGTGGTATCCCATTCTGATTGTGTTTTCGGTCGGAATTATGACCATTTATAACCAAACTCTGGTTTCGGTTGTGGAGGTTATTGCCTAGAAGCGAGTGAAACTGGCCTCTAATACCTAGTTGATACATTTTGTATAGTAGACCTTTATGCCAAACGCGATCGAAAGCCTTGCTGATATCGCAGAATATTGCTTTGACCTCAGTTACATGATGAAGGTTTTTAAGAATATAGTCACTTATGCCGATCAGTTGGTAGATGGTAGAATAGTTGGGTCTGATTCCTGATTGGAACGAGGTAAAAATATAGTTTTCAAGTAGGAAGTTATAAATGTACTTGAACATACATTTCTCAAAGACTTTACCAAGTGAGCTAAGCAAAGAAATGGGTCTGTAGTTTGAGCTTGAGCTTTTTCTTGATCACCCAAGAACAGTTCACTTTTCGACAGTAAGGTACATTGTGCAGAACAACAATTTTCCTTTAGCACTATTCACATTTTTGTTCAATTTACCTCAAAGAGATAGGGAGTCATCCGAGCCTTGATGTCCTTTACCTTTGAAAAACACCTTGGATTTCGCAATTTTCCTACGAGAGGCTTTAATCTTTCATTTTCATCGGTTTCACTTACACAAAACAAAATATAAGTCTTTCTTTTGATCGTTTACCCTCGGCACAGTCTCTTTTCATGATAAGTCTTCCGAGACGAATCCTTAAAATTCAAACCCGTTTATAAATATCCTTTGGAGCATAACCTTCACACAAAATCGGCATTTTGGACTTGTAATCTTTCACTTTTTTAAATCCACATCGGCCAGTCACTACTCATAGCCCTAAAACAATGTTATTCTTTAACCAACCTCTCGAGGCCGAAAGTATCATTTCCAAGATCACTATTGAATTTCAAGGCCTTGGTTTTTAACAATGGACTATTAACAACGGCATTACGGGCTCGATAAACTTTAAACAAAAGTCCTTGTGAATTTGTTAACTATTCTTCATTATTACATATTAACTTATAAACAGTTGATACCTGATAAATAAGAGAAACTATGTCAAGATTTTGGCCAGATTCAGTATATCAACTTTTAACGAAATTATGACACTTTTGATTAAAATAGGAGTATTGTTCCAGAAAGATTGTATACATATAACATTTTAATGGTTTCAAGTTCAGATTTCATTGCAACGAATCAGCCCTCGAGCATATAAAAATAAATAACTATACCAAATTTGATGCTGCATGTGGTTACCAAACATTCAAGAAAATGAAAAATATGATTAATAAATTCACAGATCAAACGAAAGACAAAGAACAGGAGTACCTAACCGAGTTTGTATGTAGACAAAGTAATTTTTATGGTTAGCCAAAAATTCATAAAAGTAAATTCATTTATGAAATGTTCTGCATCCAAAAGTCAGTTCATAAGTTTACCACTTCCATCAGAGCTAAAGCTAAAGCCAATTATTGCAGATTGAGCATTTTGTTAAAACCGTACATCAAGTATGTGAAAAGTTACGTACGTGACACAATGGATTTCTTATATCAACTGCTAACAGAAATTTGATGTAACGTCGTTTTTCAGTTATATACCACACAAACATGTGTTGAATGGCATATCCTTCTGGTTGGACATATTCCAATCCGAACTACCTGGTAAAATATCTAAATCATTTATGAAATGTGTTGAATTCATATTACAAAACAACACTTTCTACTTTTCTGGTGATACATACAGACCGGTGAAGGGAACAGCTATGACCCCAATATATGCTACTTATGACATATTTGGAGGAAATTGTATTATATAATGAAGTCAGGCTACAAATGGTGAGACCTTCGCCAGTTATTACAAAAACGTTTGGAGACGTTTCCTTGATGACTGCTTCATTATATGGACTCTAACCTCTGATCCAAAACATGCTAAATAGGATACACAGTTTACTATGGAATCATCAGATACAAAATTGCCATATCTGGATACATTAATCATCAAGTCAGGATGTAAACTAAAAACTGATATCAACTATAAACCTACAGATACAAAACAGTAAAATAAAATGCAATTTTGTAGGTCAAGGGCAAAAACTAAATAACTATTCATGGAAATGGTCAAATTCAAATTCGACTTAAAAATGGTAGCTTCTTTTGCACACACACAATATTAATGACTAAGTCAAACGCAATAATTCAAAAACTGTTCATTAAAAAAATCGTCAAATTCAAATTTGACCGCCTTCTTATCAATTCCAATGCTCACACCAAGTTTCATAAAATCCATTTAAAATTGTAGCTTCTATTCCACCCACGATTAAATATTGACGCAATTTTACTAAGTCAAGGGCAATAACTCAAAAAACTTTCATCGAAAAATCGTCAAATTCGAACTTGACCACCACCCTACCAATCCATTGAAAATTGTAGCTTCTATGGCATCAGTAATAAATTTTGACGTGATGGAACTAAGTCAAGGGCAATAACCCAAACATCGTTTAACCTTCCTTGTCATAGTTTGTATTTTACTTTTATGTAAATTGTACTCTGAGATAACGATAATGGTGCACATGTCCCTTTATATCAGAAACTCATTATTTTCTAAGTAACTCTACTAATAAAAGATACCCGATCCAAGAGCACCCAACATGTAAAAATTCGAACGTGATATACGCAATTTCATGTAAAAAATGTCCCAAACAATATATCGGAGAAACAAAGAACAAATTACGCACTCGTACTCACAGATCAAATATTAAATTTAAAAAAGACAAGCCTGTTTCTAATCATTACAATCTTGATGACCATTCACTTGACGATCTCACCCTAACCCCAATTGAGCGCATAGAAATCGACTTGCCTAAGATGAAACTACCAAATTCCGTCAATCTGGAGAGGCCCATTGAATTGAGACATTGAATACAGCAAGACCCATAGGACCTTATATTCACCAAGGTGTAGGCATAGCACCCTTTGTAGTTCCCTCCAATACAACCAATAATAAAGCAAGCAAGATAGTTCAAACCCATTATAAGAGTCTTCAAGAGAAATCTCCTCATGTCTATAAACAGAAAATGATTGTGGCATATTAAAAAAATCAGAACTTAAATGACAACCTTGTTCATAGCAAACTAAAAACAATCTGTACTAAAAACAATCTGTACTTAACAGGTACTATACTTCTCGACCATCGTGCGAGTTATTTTTTTTTCTAATTTCAAATCAGAAGAGAAGAAAATCATCCAACAGATCCAGATCCCCATTTCTCAATAAAATATTTGTGCCACCCTAGGCCTGAACATCTGGGAGATTCAATCCCTCCCTTCCCCGAAATCAAAAACTGTTCATCGAGAAATCTTCAAATTCGAACCTGACCGCCGTCTTATCAATTTCAATGCTCAAACCAAGTTTCATTAAAATTCATATGAAATTGTAGCTTATATAATGTCTACAACAAATGTTGACGGACCGACGGACCGACAGGTACCAGTCCCAAAGAAAAGGTTATCTAAATGATGTAGATAACTTTAAAGGAATTTCACTAATGTCAATTTTTGCCGAAATTTTTCAAATATCCTAAATGACAGTCTATTTAATTGGTGTGAAAATAATGGAATATTGGATGATACCCAATTTGGTTTTAGGAAAGAGAAGAGTACTGTTGATGCTTTGTTTATACTTAACGGTATCATCAGCAATTCTCTAAACAATAATTGAAAATTATATTGTGCTTTAATTGATTTAAGAAAAGCGTTCGATACAGTTCAAAGGCATTTGTTGTTTTTCAAAATTAACAATGTCGGAGTAAGCTCTAAAATGGCCCTGATGATCAAATCAATTTACAGCAATGTTAATAATGTTATAAAATTTAATGGTACTCTATCAGATAAATTTCAGACTTTCACTGGAGTCAAACCTATGTCACCAATTTTATTTTTGTTGTTTATTAACGATCTAAGAAAGTTTATTTTCGTCGATAATTGTAATTTGGTTTCATTCGAAGATACTTTAAATATCAGTTATTATTTGCTGACGACACCAGTTTATTTGCTAATAGTCCCTGGCGTTCCAATTACTCCTAGATAAATTCAATAACTTCTGCGTAAAATGGAATCTTAAAATTAATGTCAATAAGTCTAAAGTTAAATAGGTAAAATACCGACAAACCTATCCTGGATGCTTAACTACCAAAAACTTGAAATTGTTGACGAATTTGTGTACCAAGGAATGATGTTAAGCAAAAATGGCAAATTTACTTCAGCCGAAAAACGGTTAGCACTTAAGGCCACAAAGCTCGAGGGTCTCTCCGTTCTTCAATGAACTCGCCCCAACTTGATCCTCGTATCCAGTATAATCTTTTCTATGGTCTTACCGATTCTTTGTTACGCGTGTGAAATATGGGGTTTTACATTAATTTGTACATATGAGGTTGATAATTTCATTCAATTCATTTTTTGCCCTTTCGTTCATTTCTCTATCTTTTAAATAAATCATGTCATTGATACAGCCTGTAGTTGGCGCCGTTTCCTGATTAGGTATATTGCTGTTCAACTCTGTATCATATATTTTTTTAAAGAAATAATTAAAATTGGCATTAACTAAACTATATTTACAAATGTTATATCTATGTGATAGGATAATCAAATTATTACATGCTGCTGATTGGCTGCCATGTAAGGCCAGTTGCCCACATAAATTGGTAATTTTATTCCTACTATTAAGAACTACATGAATAAACTTTAGAAAACGTTTTAACAATTGAGACTCTATACTTAGATCAGAGCATATATGATGAAGGTATCTACAATGTGTTAATGGTGATATATTCCACACTCATCTAACTGAATTTCTCCATGTACAATACAATCTTTCAATAGTTCTGTGAGAAAAATCAAGTAGTTGACATCCGTATAAAGGCATGCAGTACGTTTTAAACATAATATCAGAAAAAGCAAATTGAAATTATTTAAGAGTAATATTTACTCTGGTTAAAAAATTATCTATACATCTGTTTATTTGAAAATCATTAGTGTCATATTCTAATGAAGTGCAATTCCGATTTGACTAATTTAATTGGTTTATCATTAAATAGAACATCTTTAATATTACTACAATCACATTTTTTGTCATAATTCATAAATACTAATTTGCTTTTGTCTGCATTAAAAAGTGCGTCGTATTCTTGGGCGTATTTAGAACATACATCTAACATTAATTTAAGGGCTTGTCGAGAAGGTGCAGTTAATGTCACATCATCTGCATAGGCTATAGCTCCTATATACATATGCCCTATATGACAACCAATGCCATTCTCTCTCAGCCTGTTTAAAAGCTCATTAAAGGGGCACAACCTTGATTTTTAGGGGTCGTTTTGGGCTTTTGTTTCATTTAAACAGTCCTCAGAATACTCTAGCTCTAAGAAAATCGCAAAATACCTTGAAATATATCTCAAACAAAAAATTTCACTTTTTATTTATTTTTCCGTGCTGTACGCGGCATGTCTCCAGTCAGTCTGAAAATTGTGTGTCCTGTTGACAAAGTCTACAATTGTTATTACTTTCTTTTTGTTTTGTCAGTGTGGGCCTGCGCAGTAGTCTATTTATAACTCTTTGATTATCAAGACGAACCGTTTTCCAATATGGCGGGAAGTTCGTAATATCTTAAGACATTATGATTTTCAAATACGGATAATTATGGATACACATGGATTTGAAGGCTCAAATTTCAAAAGTAAGCTCTGTAGACTATTTCTGATTAGCTAAGCAAAAGATTTTATGTGTTTGAGGCTGTCGGATGATTGTCTGAAACAAATCAAGACTGTGCCCCTTTAAAGTATACACTAAATAAAATAGGGGAGAGAACCCCTCCTTGCTTAACACCATTTGTCACATTAAAGGGGGTAGACGTGCCACCTAATTCTTATTTTCTGATTTGTGTACATTTTATAAGAAATCGAGCAGTGAGTGGACAAATTCCCCTCTTTATTAACAGATTAAAAAGCTTAATAAAGTTCACACGGTCAAATGCCCAGCTTGCATCTAAATATGCTACCCATAAGTTTGATTTCTTGTTGTTATAATATCTAATAACTTTATTGAGAACAAAAGAACATTGTATTGTAGAATGATATTCCTTAAATCCAAATTGTAAATCAGAAGATTGAAACACATGGCGATTTCGTTTTAAAATAATCCAATCAAATATTTTACCAATGATACTACTTAAGGCTATTCCTCTATAATTGTTTGGTTCATTTAGGGATTTCTTCCTATTTTTGGGGATTGATATAATTGTGGAGACTACAAAATTTTGGGGTATATATCCGTGATGTAGCATACCAGACATAAGAAGAGATAAATGTAAAAAAAACAAATTCGAAGCGTGAATAATGTGTTCAGTTGACTGGTTTACATTGCATATTTCCAGAACATACACGCTGTGTAATTGACAGCATAACACCACCGCACAAGAATTGTGGATTGCAGAGTCAAGGTCAGATTTTAAGTCAGACATCTCACTACTCTTATAACTTACACAATTATACAATTGCTTATACTTTGTAGAAAACATTTCACAAAAATCATTATTTAATATGGGTTTTGACGTACCTTTGGTTTTCTTTATTTCGTTCCAAAAATCTCTAGTTTTATTTTCAAGAATACTATTTGCTAGCTCTTTCGCACATATAACATCTTTATCTTTTTTCACCTGTTTCAAGGCAAAATGGTACAGTGTTCTAGTGCAACAGCGAATTTGGGGGAAAATCCTGAGCGTGGCGAGTTTTGCGGTTCCACTCACTATGCCAGTATATCGCTGTCGCTCTAGCTTTATTGTTCCATCCCGGTATAGGGACTTTGCTACGATGACGTTTTGATATTTTAGTTGGAATGCAAAGTTGTGCAGCCTTTAAACTGATATCTATCAAACTATTTAAGTACTCATTTATGCGCTGACTATGTTTGTCACACTTAAAATCGTTACAATATACTGCTTCATGGGGAAATTTTAATTCCGTTAATAGCTCATCTAACTTGGCCTTGTAATGGGTGAGTGGTCGGATAGATTATCACCTTCATGAATGCATTCAAACTTAACAATTTCATCGTACAGATTTTCAGTGACAAGGATATGATATGAAGTAGATCTATCATAACAAATTTTACTTTTTTTTGGAAATAAATTCTTTTAATACAGCTGTATTACTTGAAGCTAATCGACTAAAATCAGTGTTAAAATCTCCACCTATTATGGAGTGATCGACACCAGTGTAACTCAACAGCTGACTTATCTCATTTACTGTGTCCCCAAACATTGTCAAATTGACACCATCACAATGCATGTATACATTACATACAAGTATTTGAACATCATTAAGTGATAACAACACTGCACATACTCTTTTGGAGTTTAATAATACGGGTTCGATGCTGCACAGTAATGAGTTGTTCCATAGAATCGCACATCCACCGAAAGGCCTACCTTCTATAAGATTATTGCTGTCCATTCCAGAGATTCCATGAACGCTGACATTATCTATCTTTTGTTCAAACAGTGATAGTTCTTGCTGGAATGTTCCTGAATCAAAACAATGTGATGAGAATTGCACAATTTTTGAACATTATATTCAAGTTCAGCTGGTGTTGGAAGATCTGTGTCAATGGGGGTGTCATGATATGCCAGACTAGCTGGTTACCTTCACTTCTGAGCTGGATTTCTTAAAAATCTGTCTCACGATTTGTATGGCCTGTTCTGCTGTTCCATTGCTCTCATGGTAATGTGGACTTGAGGTAGTATGTTCCATCCCCATTGTTTCACAGAACACCTTAAATTTGTCCGATCTAAAGCAAGGGTCGTTGTCTGAGATGACTTTCTGTGGCAGTCCGAATAACATTATATTATCATTCAGTCGAGCAATGACTACAGCAACAGACTCTGATCTGATGGGATCTACTAAAATGTAACCTGAGTAATCAATGGTAACAAGCACTGATTGCCCCTTGAAGTCAATGATGTCAGTTGCAAGGATTTCCATAGGACTATTAGCTGATAATCTGTCGTTCCGGTACACTTGCTTTTTTATTTCCACGTATCTGACACTCTTCACATGCTTCAATAACCGCAGAGATGTCATTTTGAATGTTGGGCCAGTAGACAATCCTTTGGGCTATCTGAAGTGTGGCTGAAACTCCCTGATGACCATCATGTAAGCGGCTAAGTGTATGTTCTCTGAGGGATGAAGGCATAACCACACGTGTACCTTTCATCAGAATACCATCAATGATAGTCAGTTCAACTCGAAAGCACCAGTATCGATACAAGTCTTCGTGGATGTCTTGTCTGCTCTCTGAAGAGACAATATGGGTTTACATCTGGTTTCCGGTTTAATATTTTCGATTCGAGATTGTCTGGTATGTAGAACTTGGGCAATGGTAACATCCTTTGATTTCGTCATCTTGTCCGGGTTCTATTAGTCGGGATAGGGTATTTGCTATGAGGACATTCTTGGACCCTACATATTTCACCGTAATATCATAAGTTCTCAAATTAAGCATCATCCGTTGTACTCTTCTAGGTAGTACATAGACTGAAGGTTTTCTTTAAAGATCTGTGTGGATAGTGAATGGCCTCCCGAAAACGCATATATGGAGTTGCTCTGCTGCAAGGACATTGGTTGTAAGCTCATGTTCAATATTTGGGTACTCTATCTCAGCAGGTGTCAATGATTTGCTTCAGAATCGCACTGGCAGGTCATCTTGAATTAGTACTGCACCAAGCAGTTGAGTGGCTTTGACTATGGCATTTTTAGTGACTTCCATTTCTTTCTGCATATCATTGGTCCAGATGTAATGTGTATTTTTTTTTCATCAGTCCACGCATAATGGCTGTCTTTTGAGCCTAGATTTGGAAAGAAGCTTGACATGGAATTAACAGAACCCAGAAAACTCTGTAGTTCCTGTTTGTTACTAGGTCTTGTCATCTTTAGGATAGCTTCTATCTTTTCAGGACATGGCTTGACTCCCTCAGGGGTAATGATTCTACCAAAGTATTCTATCTGCGTTTCTTGATGAAGCATATCTTGGGGTTTAAATTTTATTCCAGCTTGCTTTGCTCGGCTCACAGTCTCACATAGACTGGACCAGTCTCTTCTATTTATGATTTAAAAAAAAAAAAAAAAAAAAAAAAAAAATTGTTAGATATCACGTGATGTACGACGTCACACGATCTGCATAATGCGGATTGACCTACAAGATGAGAAATTAGCTCTAATGTCCCAGTCTCTAGAAATAAGTTTTTTTTAGTGAGTTTTTTTTTTTTTTTTTTTTTTTTTTTAAGAAGACTGACCAATTTATGGAGAAGACTGGACACCAGTCTAAGTCTCACACAGTAGATGGATATCGTGCCTTTCTGCAGTCTTTACATCATCAGCACATGGAAAAGTTCCGGGTATCTCAGATGAAACCGATAGACCAAAAGGTAGTCTATTAAAGAAGTACTTTTTGAACAGCGTGTTGAAGGCTGTCAAAGGCCGGCATGCGGAGTTGGCTCCAGTATCCGCACTGGAAAGTCTTTTGCGAGTCCTCCCAAGACGCTGTGTAGTGCACATTCCGGTGTAGCAGTTTGAGATGTCCAATTTGTATTACGCATGCGTTGATCGAACGTCATCGCGTGTGACGGTGAACCTTTTATTTCGCCAGTTTCAGATGTCCAATTTCATAGATAATTTACTTTTTCTCAAAATATTTAGTTTAAGTAATGTTGAAGGGTGACATGAAATCATTTCATACTCCATTTTATTTTAATAAAAACGTTTCACAATGCCAAAAAAAAAACCCTTAGTATTCAACTTTAGGCAAAATAAGACGATCGTATTTTCACGACTTTTTTGTACTAAGCTAACTCAAGGTAGTTGCTAAATGCTACATTTAGAAACTTTCAATCATACAATTTCCGAATCATTTTAAGCCTCCTTTTCATCGTGATATTGAATACTTCTTGCTTTATTTTTTTATTTTTTCAAGACCTTTCTAAATGCACAATAACCTACAAAGTTAAACGACGAAAACTTTGATTGATCGACCTTGAACTTGTACGTGGAAAGGTAGTTACTCAATAATACACAGAGAAACTGATGATTAACGAGGACCGCTTATCTTTTCTATTTTTAATTTTTTTTCATCCAAAATTGATATAGTTCGCAACCTAACAATCTTTCATTGTTTTCTATGAAAGTTTTCTTTTTTAACAGCTGCTTGGGCTACAGTCATAACTGAGATTTTCGAAAAAATGACTATTCCGAGCAATCAAAATTAGGCTAGGCCTAGGCCTACTTTTTAACTACTTACTGTAAACAGGAATTGACATTATTGAAATTTGGCGTTTGGATTAATTTGACTTCAGAATTTCTGGGAACTGCAATTTTGACAATGTATGTGCATGTGGGCCGACTTGAATAAAACGTATTACATGTATATTTTATCATGGGTTATAGTAACTTGCCACCTAACCAATGGCCTCAAATATTTGATAAAGGTGCCATTGAAGATGTAGCATAGTCATTGTTCTTTTCAAGTTCAGAAAATAAAGAATGTATCAAGAAATATTCCACCTAAATGGTTAATAGATCGAATGCCCAACATTTTATAGTTTTTTGAGAACAACAATGTAAAAGCTATGATTGATCTAGATTCTAGTTTATATCAGATCAGATGTTTTTTGGCAGCTAATTGTACTCATGACATTGACTGTTCAGCAGAGTAAATTTGTAAAAGCACAAAACTCTGGTTATAATACATGTTTATTGATTGTTTTTGCAGAACATGTTGTGTCTTTAAATATATTGAAAACATTATTATTAAATGACATCAATAGGATATTTTTAAACTTTGGAACACCACAGCATCTGGACAGTCTGTTGATAAAGCACAATAAAGGTCTCTAAATGTAAACAGATTACATTCACTGACACCTAAGGCACATCTTTCACTAATGTAGGTTCTAGTCGTTCAGTATCATTCCAATGGCAAAGTTTGTACTTCTTCACAAATACTTTTCTCCAATAGATCCGTTTGGCCTACACAAAGTCAATTCTTTCTATTGACTATGGCCTACAGAAGTAAAAAAATAATTATTTTAAGCTATATTTATATAACAATGAATCAATTTGTAATATTTTTTTATTCAAATCACATATTAAAATTAGATGGAGATGAGGTGTAGGATTGAACAATAGAAAGTATTTTAATTTATGTTATTAATTTTTGGATAGTTAAGGCCTATACTGAGTATTAAATAGGCTATCTGCTAGGCCTATATACAGTCTTCAAGATTTCAAAATGGACTAAATGAAAGATTTTCTTGAAATTACAAACATTTTCACAAATGGTAGAGATGCAAAATGATTGTGAACTAGGCCTATGTTTGTGTGTTGGGGCTAGATTTCAAATGAAACTGAAACATGCAACACACCTTGTTCTGTTCTTCCCTAGGTCTTTTGAACACAAATTATAAAGTTAGGTTAAAGAGTAAATATTTACCCAGCAAAAAAGGTACAATATACTGACTGTTTCACCAGTTTTTGAATCACGACCCATGCCTTGTAAGGAGTTGTAAGGCACATCATGTCTTCTTCTTTCTTCTAGTCTACTACACTAATTTAAGCTAGTTCTATGGAACGCCGTAACTGCCTTCTGTTAGTATTTTTGCAGTATCAGCATCTTTTTGTATTATCAGCATCATCTTTTCGTATTATTATGGAACGCCGTAACTGCCTTCTGTTAGTACTTTTGCAGTATCAGCATCTTTTTGTATTATCAGCATCATCTTTTCGTATTATCATCTTTTCGTATTATCATCTTTTTGTATTATATGCATCATCTTTTTACAGTATCAGCATCTTTTTGTATTATCAGCATCATCTTTTCGTATTATCATCTTTTCGTATTATCATCTTTTTGCATTATAAGCATCATCTTTTTGCAGTATCAGCATCTTTTTGTATTATCAGCATCATCTTTTCG